>JABXJD010000186.1:987500-1035000 GCA_013375575.1 Percina caprodes
CACCCAAGCAACCGGACATGAGGGGCCTCCACATATCGGAAACGGAGTCCGCCAATTAACCCGAGCAACAACAACCAGACGGCGTCCACGTATCCTGGAAACGGAGTCTGTCAAACAACCCGAGCAACAACAACCAGACGGCGTCCACGTATCCTGGAAACGGAGTCCGTCAAACAACCCGAGCAACAACAACCAGACGGCGTCCACGTATCCTGGAAACGGAGTCCGCCAAACAACCCGAGCAACAACAACCAGACGGCGTCCACATATCCTGGAAACGGAGTCCGTCAAACAACCCGAGGAACAACAACCAGACGGCGTCCACGTATCCTGGAAACGGAGTCCGCCAAACAACCCGAGCAACAACAACCAGACAACAGAAATCATAAAACAGAACCGCGCCAGGACCCGGAGAGAAAACGTCCGGACGACCTTTTTGTTTTAGCTGCCAAATCACCATCAAAAGATTTCATCATACCAGAAGAATCCGTTCACACCGCGATCACACTTGGCGTCTTCTTAATGTTTTTACATTAGTTGACAATTTGGCGCTTTCGTGGCGTTGCGGTTCCCAAAAGCAGCTGGAGAGCGTCTTTAGTTGCTATGACAACAGCTACGGCATCCCGGAGCGCTATGTGGAGCGGCGCCAACCTTACATAAAACAAAGATCGTTCCCCTGAACAGGGAGCATCCAGTCAAGTCATATCATAACTCGCTGTGTTGTCTTGTTGCTAAGGAAACGCCAGGTCTGGCTTCTCCGCTTGTCATTGGTCGGCTGATCAAAAAAAGCGCTCAACGTTGCCATATAGGGCGTTTTTTTGAATTGTTGAATTTTTTCGACTTTAACTCTCGTGTTGTCTTCCCAACTTTGTGTTATTCAGGGTTGAAATTTCAACATTTTGTTTTTTCTACGCTTTTTTGTCAATTTTATTCCAGTTTTTAATTACGTTTTAGTGAATTTTTAACAATTTTCTACACATAAAAAAATGTTTTTGGTGTTTCTTTTGTCACTTTTTTTGGTAACTTTTTCAGCGTTTAAAAAATAATGTTTTTGTTGATTTCGTTTTTCTCAACATTTCTTTAGTCGTAGTTCTGATTTAGAAAGTTTTTGTAAATGGGTTAAATTTGGCCCGAAGACAACAGGAGGGTCAAAAGGCCAACGTGACATCATCACTTCACGTAAACGCCGACTTTCTTAAGCCGCTTGGCATGTCATCTGGACGCATTTTGAGCTCTCGGCGTGCGTCGGCGGCGAATACCGCGGGCATCTGGGAGAGCAGGGGAATGAGAGGGGAAACGCCAGAGCAGGGGTAATGAGAGGGAAACGCAGAGCAGGAGGAATAAAAGGAAACACCAGAGCAGGGGGAATGAGAGGGAAGCAGAGCAGGAGGAATGATAGGGGGAAACGCCAGAGCAGGGGTAATGAGAGGGGAAACGCAGAGCAGGAGGAATGAGAGGAAACGCAGAGCAGAAGGAATGAGAGGGGAAACGAAGAGCAGGAGGAATGAGAGGGGAAACACCAGAGCAGGGGGAATGAGAGGAAACACCAGAGCAGGAGGAATAAAAGGAAACACCAGAGCAGGGGGAATGAGAGGAAAACACCAGAGCAGGAGGAATGAGAGGAAACACCAGAGCAGGAGGAATGAGAGGGAAACACCAGAGCAGGGGAATGAGAGGGCGAAACAGCAGAGCAGGGGAATGAGAAGGGGAAACACAGAGCAGGGGAAATGCAGAGCAGGAGGAATGAGAGGGGAAGCACCAGAGCAGGGGGAATGAGAGGGGAAAACACCAGAGCAGGGGGAATGAGAGTTAATGGAAGCCAAATGGCGTTGCTATACATGCTAAAAAGCGAGTATGCGTCTTGGTGACACGCCAACGGTGTATGGCAACAACAACACAGACTGAGCTTCATGGGAAATAAGGATCGGAGGGAATAATCGAACTTTAAAGTTATTTTAACGTTAGTTACGAATGTTGAAAGCTGAACAGACTTTGAGGAAAAGACTCACAGAGATCTGAAGACCGACGAGATGTTGCCGTGGCAACCCTGAAAGACTTCCGGCAAAGTCCGTCTGGCCGAGCTCGTTTCAGTCCATTTCCAATCTTTTCCAAATCGAGCGCCAACCACCACCGTCAAGGTGGCTGTGACGAGCGTCATCTCCGTCATCTCTGATTGGTGGAAGGTCTATCCAATTGCGCCCAGAGGAAGTTGTGCAGCGTCCGTTGGTGACGCCCCTTTTGGAAATGAGCTGTGAATGAGCGTACCTCCGGGCTAGGCGTACCCCGGCTAGGCGTACCCCGGGCTAGGCGGGCTAGGCGTACCTCCGGGCTAGGCGGGCTAGGCGTACCTCCGGGCTAGGCGTACCTCCGGGCTAGGCGTACCCCCGGGCTAGGCGTACCTCGGGCTAGGCGTACCCGGGCTAGGCGTACCCCCGGGCTAGGCGTACCCCGGGCTAGGCGTACCTCCGGGCTAGGCGTACCCCGGGCTAGGCGTACCCCGGGCTAGGCGTACCTCCGAGCTAGGCGTACCCCCGGGCTAGGCGTACCTCCGGGCTAGGCGTACCCCGGGCTAGGCGTACCTCCGGGCTAGGCGTACCCCGGGCTAGGCGGGCTAGGCGTACCCCGGGCTAGGCGTACCTCCGGGCTAGGCGTACCCCGGGCTAGGCGGGCTAGGCGTACCCCGGGCTAGGCGGGCTAGGCGTACCCCGGGCTAGGCGGGCTAGGCGTACCCCGGGCTAGGCGTACCTCCGGGCTAGGCGTACCTCCGGGCTAGACGAGATAAACTGCTGCCTGTGGATTGTAAAACGGGAAATAAAGATCGGAACAAAAACTCTTCTTCTTGTAAAATAAAATCTCTGCCGGACAGGAAACTCCGGCGGCTGCCGGGGAATGTTCCTCTTCTTCTTCTTCTTACTTTATTTTTTATTTTATTTTTTAAGAATTTAGTTTGGGCATTTTCGGCCTTTATTTTTGACAAGACACCTGAAGACATGGAGGGGGGACGTTGGACTCGGAGCTGCGGCCGCTGCCTCGAGGAGCAAACCTCTATAAATGGGCGCTTGCTCGACCAGCTGAGCTACCCGGGCGCCCCAGTCTCCTCTACTTTCTTTATTTTTGGCAATAAGCTTGGACACTTCAGAGCATTATTTCCTGTCTTGTGTCTCCTGTCCCCTCTCCTGTCTCCTGTCCCCTCTCTCCTGTCTCCTATTTCCTGTCTCGTCTCTCCTGTCCCTTATCTCCTGTCTCCTATCTCTTGTCTCCTATCTCCTGTCCCCTATCTCCTGTCCCCTATCTCCTGTCCCCTATCTCCTGTCCCCTATCTCCTGTCTCCTATCCCCTGTCTCCTATCCCCTGTCTCCTGTCCCCTGTCTCCTGTCCCCTGTCCCCTGTCTCCTGTCCCCTATCTCCTCTCTCCCAGGAAGACGGGACCTTTCATTTTTCTACCCCTACAAGACGTCTTTCTCTCTTTTTAAAAGAATTCGTATCTCTAAATGTTTTTGGGGTTCTCTCCGGGTGCATTTTCGTGGACGATCTCTTTGCGTCGCGCTCGTACGGAAACAGAAGAAACTCCTCAGTGGCGTCGAATGTCGGACTCGTTGAATGTGAATCTGGCCGTTTATCCTCTTTTTACATTTGTTGTTGTTTACACTTCTCACACAGAACTGACAATGAAACGAGAGACAGAGGAAGGTTTTTACTTCTCATTCCTTCCTTCCTTCCTTCCTTCCTTCCTTCCTTCCTTCCTTCCTCGTTCTTTGTTTCATGACCTCATGTTCACACACAGATACCTCCAGAAAACACAACCGCACACGTCTCTCTGGCTTTAACTAATTATTATCTTACTTTAACCGCTTTCAAATTTTCTATATTTGAGAAATTTGGGTTTCTTTTCAAGCAGATTGACCAGAAATGACACGGATGGTTACACACACACACACACACACACACACACACACACACACACACAGAGACACACACACACACACAGAGACACACACACACACACACACACACACAGAGACACACACACACACACAGACACACACACACACACACAGAGACACACACACACACAGAGACACACACACACACACACACACACACACACAGAGACACACACACACACACACACACACACACACACACAGAGACACACACACACACAGAGACACACACACACACACACACACAGAGACACACACACACACAGAGACACACACACACACACACAGAGACACACACACACACAGAGACACACACACACACACACACACACACAGAGACACACACACACACACACACACACACACACACACACACAGACTCTGTTAACATTCGTTGTGGTTTTTGTTTGAATCATTCCTACATTTATTTTTATTTTATTTTTTTGGTCTTTAATTTTCTGTTCGACACTGACTTCATGTTTTGCAGAATTTGTACAACAGTAAGAGACGGAGGGAGGGGATAAAGGGAGGAAGGGATAAAGGGAGGAAGGGATAGAGGGAGGGGGGATAGAAGGAGGGAGGGGGGGATAAAGGGAGGAAGGGATGCAGGGATAGGAGGGATGGATGGAGGGATGCAGGGGTAGAGGGAGGGAGGGAGGGAGAGAGGGAGGGGTGGAGGGATGGATGGAGGGAGGGAGAGAGGGATGGAGGGTGGGATAGAGGGAGGGAGGGAGGGAGGGAGAAAGGGAGAGAGGGAGGGGTGGAGGGATGGATACAGGGATGGATGCAGGGATGGAGGGATGGAGGGTGGGATAGAGGGAGGGTGGAGGGATGGATGGAGGGAGGAGAAAAGAAGGATCAGATGGTTCGATATCCGGATGACTTTCAGGTGTTGATGCTCCTGATTTGAACGGAAAGTGTTTCCATGACAGCGACGATCTCATTGAAGCAACATGAACAAATTAACTTTTTGGGGTTTGAACCAGGTTTTCCTCAGGTGAAATACTTTAATTAGTTAATAATTAGTTAATAATAGTTAATACGTTGATTACACTTGCGTGCACACATGTTCCCAAAGATGACAATATTCTGAGTTTGATTACCCGATGAAGACGTGTGATACGCCGAGCAGGGGGAATGAGAGGAAACACCAGAGCAGGGGGAATGAGAGGAAACACCAGAGCAGGGGAATGAGAGGGGAACACCAGAGCAGGGGGAATGAGAGGAAACACCAGAGCAGGGGGAATAAGAGGAAACACCAGAGCAGGGGGAATGAGAGGGGAACACCAGAGCAGGGGGAATGAGAGGGGGAACACCAGAGCAGGGGAATGAGAGGAAACACCAGAGCAGGGGAATGAGAGGAAACACCAGAGCAGGGGAATGAGAGGAAACACCAGAGCAGGGAATGAGAGAAACACCAGAGCAGGGGAATGAGAGGGGAACACCAGAGCAGGGGAATGAGAGGAAACACCAGAGCAGGGGGAATGAGAGGAAACACCAGAGCAGGGGAATGAGGGAGGAACACCAGAGCAGGGGGAATGAGGGAGGAACACCAGAGCAGGGGAATGAGAGGGGGAACACCAGAGCAGGGGGAATGAGAGGGGAAACGTAGAAGATATTCCTATTGAAACGTAGCAGTGGTGATGTAGCCTCCGTCAGAGTATTGTGTTTTTCAGAATAAAAGGGCAAAAACGTGGAATAGTGCACGGAAGCGTATCCGCTGATGATTAATAATTTTTATTTCTTCATTTTTTTTGTGTAATTCATATCTAAGCGTCCTCGCCTTTTCCTAAATTAACTTCTTGTCTCCATCGCTAACGTCTGAATGACCCAACCAGTCCTCTGAAACATGCCAAGCGTCTCCTTTAATCTGATTGGTTGCACTTTGAGACTCAACGTGTCTCCTTTAATCTGATTGGTTGCAGTTAGCGTCTCCGCGCGTCTTCATACCTCATTAAGCATTTCCACACAGACCTCGTTACCTCGTTACTCGTACGACGTCATAACGTATCTTTCTATATTTACTGTTTTCTTTTTGTGTCTCAGCTGTTTTTAATATTTTTTAAAGTATTTCCTGTTTTCTACGTTTGAAAACGAAGATTAAGAAAGACAACGAGTGTCGGGGCGTCTCTGGAAACTCAAAACTCAGAAGTGTTCCTGTGTCGGGATGAAAAGGGATTAATATTAATATTATTAATTAATAATTCATTAATATTTCTAGGATTGAAGAGTCAAAACGTACAAAAACACGCAACGTGCTCCATTGTGCTTTTATTTTGAAAACTTTACTTCACGTCTTCTGTTTTTATTTTTTTTCTTCAAAAAACAAAATAAAAACTAAAATATTAACTTGCAAATACCAAAATTAGACGGTGTTTTGAATTTCATTTTCTCGTTTTGGAAACCAAATTTTTTAGTTTTTGATATTTTGATTTAGTTTTATTTTTTATTTTAAAAACGAAAAAAAATGAATAATTTCTCATTTATATTTTTTAATCCATAAAGAAACACGTTAAAATATTTCCCAAAAAACAAAACATGTTTCCTTGTTGATTGCTCACAGAGCGTTTGTAATGACTTTCGTGTTAATTGTAATAAGCCAAGAAACACATCACTTCCTGTTTGACTGCCATGAACAGGAAGTAGTTTCTCTAGAACATGGCGATGAATTTTTGACACTTTTTTCGATATTTTTGTCACTTTTTCATAAATTTTTTCACTTTTTCTAATACATTTCTCACTTTTTTCAAATATTTTGTCATTTTTTCTGATATTTTTCTCACTTTTTTCAAGTATTTTGGCATTTTTTTTGGAGATATTTCTTACTTTTTCAGTTATTTTGTCACTTTTTTCAATTATTTTGTCACTTTTTCTGATATTTTTCTCACTTTTTTCAAGTATTTTGTCACTTTTTCAGATATTTTCTCACTTTTTCCAATACATTTCTCACTTTTTTCAAATATTTTCTCACTTTTTCCAGTTTTTCTCGAGAACTTGAGCGTTTTCTGCAGATCGGACACACGGCGTAAGTGGAGTTCATAAAAATAGGATTTTAATTAATCGTGACTTTGCGAATTATTATAAAAAAACACTCAGTGCCACCTAGTGGCGATTGACACCAGATTTGGCACAGAGCCTCGGAGGGTCATACAAGCACCCGGTTTACATCGATGGCGTCTACCGTGGCGAGATACGCTAAAGTTCGTGTTTGTTAGCTAGCTACAAAACTACTTAAGTTCCTAATTTGTGAATATTTTCACGTAGCAAAGTTGCTTTGATGACTCCCGTGTTTCCATTCTGACACCAGGAAGAGATTATCCCCCGACACCCTGATCCAGAATCAAACAAACTCCTTTTATCATTAATATTACTTTTAGGATTGAAGAATTAAAAGAAAGACAAAAAATCGGGAGAAAAATTCACACTTCGGCAAAAAAAAAAGTGTCAAAAGGCGACGTTGAAACCGCCAAGTGTTAAAAAAACCAAAAACAAACGGTAACTTAGCAACACTAGTCACGTGACATTCTCACGGTCGGCCGGATGTGCCTTTGATCAACGTGACATCATCATGACATCATCCTGAAACATACACGCCATACATAATCACGTTATCTGGACGCAGTTTGAGCTTCTATGTTCACGGCGTGGACATGTATGTATATATACACAGTATGTGTATACACAGTATATGTATATATGTGTGTGTATATATACACAGTATATGTATATATGTGTATGTATATATACACAGTATGTGTATACACAGTATATGTATATATGTGTGTGTATATATACACAGTATATGTATATATGTGTATGTATATATACACAGTATGTGTATACACAGTATATGTATATATGTGTATATATACATATATACTGCATGTATATATGTATATATACATACATAATTGTATGTATATATACACAGTATGTGTATACACAGTATATGTATATATGTGTATATATACTGCATATATATGTATACTTATATACTGTATGTGTATATATGTATATATATATATATATACATGTATGTGTATATGTGTGTATTTACAGTATATGTCTGTATATATATATATACAGTACATACAGAATATGTGTGTATATATACACACATATACTGTGTGTGTGTATACACAGTATATGTATATATGTGTGTGTATATACACACACATATATATATATATATATATATATATATATATATATATACTTCCTGGTGAGTGTGTAACTGTGAACTTGGAACCGGCGTTCCTCAGGGAACAATTCTGGGTCCTCTGGATCTCATGAGGGTTAATGGATGGAGGGATGAAGGGAAAGAGGGATGAAGGGAAAGAGGGGTGAAGGGATGGAGGGAAAGAGGGGATGGAGGGAAAGAGGGGATGGAGGGAAAGAGGGGTGAAGGGATGTTTTTAAGTTGTGTGGTTTCCATTTAATTATTTTCCTTTAAGCCGATAGACGACAGGGAGACGGTCGTGTTTATGTTTTAATGTGTTTTTACTCGCTGTGTAATCGATGAACTGATGATGATTTCGGTGTTTTTTGGATCTGATGCAATACTTTTGATAAACAATGTTCCCTTTTATGTAATTCAGCAGCAGTCTAAATAAAACCAAATGTACCAGTGTTTCCTGTTTTTAATCATGAAATCAATAAAAGATGAAAGGGTCGGAGATCTTTTTACTTTCAGGTAACGTGACAGTTGATACGACCTTTGACCTTGTTCGTGACCGTGTGAGTTTTTAGTGAATAATCGCTCGTTTTCCATCTTTAAATCGGTAAAGACTGACGTCTGTCTCTCTGTCTCTAAGTATCTGTCTGTCTCTCTCACTCTCTTTGTCCCTCTCTGTCAGTATATCTGTCTGTCTCTGTCTCTCTCTTTCTGTCTGTCTCTGTCCCTCTGTCTCTTTCTGTCAGTATATCTGTCTCTCTCTCTCTGTCTGTCTCTTTCTCTCTGTCTGTCCTCCCTCTGTCTGTCTCTCTCTTTCAGTATATCTGTCTGTCTCTCTGTCTGTCTCTCTCTTTCTGTCTCTCTCTTTCTGTCTGTCTCTTTGTCCCTCTGTCTCTCTCTTTCAGTATATCTGTCTGTCTCTCTGTCTGTCTCTCTCTTTCTGTCTCTCTCTTTCTGTCTGTCTCTTTGTCCCTCTGTCTCTCTCTTTCAGTATATCTGTCTCTCTCTCTCTGTCTGTCTCTTTCTCTCTGTCTGTCCTCCCTCTGTCTGTCTCTCTCTTTCAGTATATCTGTCTGTCTCTCTGTCTGTCTCTCTCTTTCTGTCTCTCTCTTTCTGTCTGTCTCTTTGTCCCTCTGTCTCTCTCTTTCAGTATATCTGTCTGTCTCAGTCTCTGTCTGTCTTTCTCTGTCTGTCTCTCTCTTTCTGTCTGTCTCTCTGTCTCGGTCTGTCGTCTCCTTTTACATCTGCACCATGTTTCTGCAACAATTACATTTTCTGCATGCAAATGTCTATTTATGTAAATATTATCATTATTAATTAATGAACTATTCTGCTTATTATCAACATCACGTGTTTCTGGATGTTTTATTATGAATAATATACATCTTTGATCGCAGGCTTAATTACCCCGGCAGTTATAATTTACAGTTATATGTAAAATATTAAGTGATAGCCTGTAAAATTAAAAAAAATGCCTGGATTTGTATTTGAAATATATAAATTATACCGTTGCCGTAGTTACTGTACGTGAACGTGTTTTTGCGCACGACCGACCAGTGGGCTGGCAGGAAGGAGGGAGGAAAGGAAGGAGGGAAGGAATAGCGAAGGGGTGAGAAAGGAAGGAGGGAAGGAAGGAAGGAAGGAGGGAGCGGAATTAGTCAGTGATAGAGGGGAGGAGAGGAGGCGAGGCGGCGGGTTGTTCTGCCGAGGTGGACGTGGCGGGTCCGGCGGACTTATCTACGAGACGGAGACGGAGCCATGAACCGGACCACCCGCAGGTAACGTACCGCTAACGCCGCCGCGCCGCTCGGCTTCCTGCTTCTCTTCTTGCCGCTCTGCTGTTTTTTTGTTGACATATCCGCGCCGTTTATATTTATTTTTTATATTTAATATTTTGTATTTAACCCAGTTGGGTGTCTTTTTGTTGTCGGAGCTGTCAGCCGCTGTTTCGCGGCGCTAACTCCGCCTGATCACCGCGGAGGAATAGCACCAGGCAGCCGCCGACACAGCTGCCCCCCTCCCCCGGCTGCCTGCCTCTCATCCCCGGCTTCACTCTCACTTTCTCCTCCTCCTCCTCCTCCGCGCTAACGGCAGCTAACGCTAGTTAGCTTAAGGCTACACGGGATACAGCTCCGGGGACGACAGTTACAAAAGCCACAAAAACGACTCGTCAAGATTAGTAAAAACATCGTAACTTGGATTAAAAACACTCCCGAGGAACGAACACGCGTTTCCTGTGTGGAATTATTAAAAATATATTATTATATTAGCCTAGATTTTGCGAGATACCGCGTCATTTTGCGTAACTTCCGGTCGTAGCTGTATCCCTTCTAGCCACAACCGAACCCGCTACTTAGCTAGCTTAGCATGCTGCCAGTGTGATAAACAAGATGGCCACTGGCTAGCCCTGCTAGCTAGCGAGACATGGCATCTTGCCCTGTCTTTGTATGCCACTAAAGCGCGTTTAAATCCATTTCCCTCCCCTGTCATGCGGAGTTTTCAACCCGAGAGGAAGGACAGCCGACACGGACACTTCCCGCTGATAAGAGCGGATGACGCGGTGTTATTTTGCGGGAAATCACCGCCAGATTCTTGCAGTCGGTTCGGTGCGGAGGCTGCGTGGCGAGTTGAAAAGGCTACCTGAGTGTTGGGAGAGACAGGTAATGACTTTTACACCCCGGGGTCCTGCAGCCGGTACACAGACAACCTAACGTTTCCTCTGTTGTTTTGTTGTTTTTGTAGTTTTTTTAAGGAAAGTGCAAATTGTAGTTTTGAGGGTTAACTGCTACCAGGGCTGAACTTTACAGTGTGTGTGTGTGCGGGGCGGCCGCTGCAGGAAGACGGATTCAGATCACTTACTTTATGTCTGTCTGTCTCTATGTCTCTCTGTCTGTCAGGAAGACATATTCGGATAATTTACTGCAGACAAAGTACTTTGTTGACACAGTGGACATACGCGACTGCAATGTAGAGTCCTGCATTCAACCCTGTCTGAAGTAGATGTGTCTGAGTGTGTGATGGGACTAAAATCTCTGAAACCAGTCCAGTATTACACAAGAAACAAGCTGTAATGTTACCCTACAGGACAGATGTTCATCATCAGGTAGAAATAGACTCAGATTATTATTCTAAGTGTGTGACAACATTATGGGATGGATCCCTACAGAGATGGACCTTTTAGTTAAAGAGGAAGATCCTTTTAGTTTAACATGAAACAGAAATCACCATCACCAAACCCACCAGACTCCATGTAAATAATCACTACTTTTAGCGTGTATAGAGCAGCATATCTTCACCAGACTCCATGTAAATAATCACTACTTTTAGTGTGTATAGAGCAGCATATCTCCACCAGACTCCATGTAAATAATCACTACTTTTAGCGTGTATAGGCAGCATATCTCCACCAGACTCATGTAAATAATCACTACTTTTAGTGTGTATAGAGCAGCATATCTCCACCAGACTCCATGTAAATAATCACTACTTTTAGTGTGTATAGAGCAGCATATCTCCACCAGACTCCATGTAAATAATCACTACTTTTATCACCATAAAACTCAAAGTGGACAGAAACTAAATAAAACTTCCAAAAGCCGTCTTGGTTCATCTTTCCACTGTTCCACCAATCACCACTCTGGTGTGGTTGGAATAAACTCTTAATTCACCCATTTACATGTGGAGATATGCTGCTCTATACATGCTAAAAGTAGTGATTATTTACATGGAGTCTGGTGGAGATATGCTGCTCTATACACGCTAAAAGTAGTGATTATTTACATGGAGTCTGGTGGGTTTGGTGATGGTGATTTCGGGGCTGTGTTCATTTCCACGTGTAACTGCTGTGACAGGATGCAGTCTGATTATTCCAGCTGATAGACAACACCACATCTACACACAGCATCAGGGAAACAGTTTGCATTTCTGTTGTCTGAAGACAGTCCACCAGAAGTAAAGCGGTTAATTCCCGTGCAGCCGTTTCTGCGTTGGACGGGGAGCAAAACCAGTCTTCTTCACGCGCACTTTTTCACAATCAAGTCCTAAACTTTGTCTACGTTCAGACTGCAGGCAAAAGTGGCCCAAATCAGATTTTTTTTGGGGGGTCAAGTGACTTCTTGAGAAGTAGTGTGAACACTCAAATCAGACCCAGTGAACAACCAAGGCGGATTTAATGCAACGTTTACATCAACCTACATCGACATTGGTCACAATCATGCGCCGGCGGGAGTTAGCCTGAGACGTTAGCTAAGTTTCCATCCACGTTTCAATCGTATTGTCTGAAGTTTGGTTAAAAAAAAAACTCCTGTGAATAAATCTGGTTAAAGTGTGTTTCCATCCAACGGCTTTAAAGCCAATAAAAGTCTCTCGTTAGCATCTCGGAGGCTACTTCAGACGCTACAGAAGTCTCTCGTTAGCATCTCGGAGGCTACTTCAGACGTTACAGAAGTCTCTCGTTAGCATCTCGGAGGCTACTTCAGACGCTACAGAAGTCTCTCGTTAGCATCTCGGAGGCTACTTCAGACGCTACAGAAGTCTCTCGTTAGCATCTCGGAGGCTACTTCAGACGTTACAGAAGTCTCTCGTTAGCATCTCGGAGGCTACTTCAGACGCTACAGAAGTCTCTCGCATCATCTCGGAGGCTACTTCAGGCCTACAGAAGTCTCTCGTTAGCATCTCGGAGGCTACTTCAGACGCTACAGAAGTCTCTCGTTAGCATCTCGGAGGCTACTTCAGACGCTACAGAAGTCTCTCGTTAGCATCTCGTTAGCATCTCGTTAGCATCTTATATGCCACTTATCACAAAGTGACGCATGCGCGACTCAGATCTGCGCTCTCGTCCCATTGGGCAGTGACAGTAACGTTGCTAGTTAATCTGGGGATGATGCTGTGATTGGCCGTCTGCAGACAAGGCTCCTGATTGGTCGGTTTACCGGCGGGACGTATGGGTGTTTTTGGTTGATCTTCATCTGGCACCGCCCCGCTTGTAGTACCAGGGTTCCCCTCGTCTGACTTAAAGAGCCCATATATGAAAGAAAATGTCTTTCTGGGATTTGGGGGGGTTATATTCTTTCTTCTTCCTCCTCTTCTTTCTGTCTTCTTCATTCTTTCTGTCTTCTTCTTCTTTCTGTCTTCTTCTTCTTTCTGTCTTCTTCTTCTTTCTGTCTTCTTCCTTTTTTCTGTCTTCTTCCTTCTTTCTGTCTTCTTCCTTTTTTCTGTCTTCTTCTTCTTTCTGTCTTCTTCTTCTTCTTTCTGTCTTTTCTTGTCTTCTTGAATATGAAGTCATGTTTAAAATCCGGTATAATGTCGACATTATGAGCTGTTTGTGTGTCTGTGTGCAGGCTGGTCCCAGTCAGGCGTGGGTGGTGAGATCAGGAGGAGACGCTCTCAGGGACACGCCCCCAACAGACAAGCCCCGCCCCTCAAGCTACCCCCAACTGCCAAGACCCAGTCCCCCATCCACGTCCCCAACCCCTGCCCCCCTTAAGGCCGTCAGATTCTACAGACACAATTGGGGTAGACGGGAAGGAGCTTTTATTCGCCGGCGAGGAGGCTTAGCTCCGCCCCTTTAGCATGGCGGACCTGGAGGCGGAGTGTTCGATGCTGGCGTGCGACTCGCCTCCGGAGCTGGCGGAGCCGCTGGCGATGCTGGCGTGCGTGAAGAGCGAGCCGGAGGACGGTGAGCTGGAGCCCATCGGCACGGTGGACCTGTCGGAGATCCAGCCGCTGGCCACCGCCGAGCTGGGCCGCGACATGATCAAGATGGAGATCAGCGGCCTCGACTACATCAAGTCGGAGCACCTCGGTCACCACGACGACCACCACCTGGGCCACTTCCACCACGGCGACACCGCCGAGCTGGACTACAAGTCCCACTACGAGCCTAGCTCCGTGTTTGACTACATCTCCCAGGTAACCTCGAACCCCATTCATAGAAACAAGCTGTAATGTTACCCTACAGGACAGATGTTCATCATCAGGTAGAAACAAGCTGTAATGTTACCCTACAGGACAGATGTTCATCATCAGGTAGAAACAAGCTGTAATGTTACCCTACAGGACAGATGTTCATCATCAGGTAGAAACAAGCTGTAATGTTACCCTACAGGACAGATGTTAAGCATCAGGTAGAAACAAGCTGTAATGTTACCCCACAGGACAGATGTTCATCATCAGGTAGAAACAAGCTGTAATGTTACCCTACAGGACAGATGTTCATCATCAGGTAGAAACAAGCTGTAATGTTACCCTACAGGACAGATGTTCATCATCAGGTAGAAACAAGCTGTAATGTTACCCTACAGGACAGATGTTCATCATCAGGTAGAAACAAGCTGTAATGTTACCTTACAGGACAGATGTTCAGCATCAGGTAGAAACAAGCTGTAATGTTACCCCACAGGACAGATGTTCATCATCAGGTAGAAACAAGCTGTAATGTTACCCTACAGGACAGATGTTCATCATCAGGTAGAAACAAGCTGTAATGTTACCCTACAGGACAGATGTTCATCATCAGGTAGAAACAAGCTGTAATGTTACCTACAGGACAGATGTTCATCATCAGGGAGAAACAAGCTGTAATGTTACCTACAGGACAGATGTTCATCATCAGGTAGAAACAAGCTGTAATGTTACCCTACAGGACAGATGTTCATCATCAGGGAGAAACAAGCTGTAATGTTACCTACAGGACAGATGTTCGTCATCAGGGAGAAACAAGCTGTAATGTTACCCTACAGGACAGATGTTCATCATCAGGGAGAAACAAGCTGTAATGTTACCCTACAGGACAGATGTTAAGCATCAGGTAGAAACAAGCTGTAATGTTACCCTACAGGACAGATGTTCATCATCAGGTAGAAACAAGCTGTAATGTTACCCCACAGGACAGATGTTCAGCATCAGGTAGAAACAAGCTGTAATGTTACCCTACAGGACAGATGTTCAGCATCAGGTAGAAACAAGCTGTAATGTTACCTTACAGGACAGATGTTCATCATCAGGTAGAAACAAGCTGTAATGTTACCCTACAGGACAGATGTTCATCATCAGGGAGAAACAAGCTGTAATGGTACCCTACAGGACAGATGTTCATCATCAGGTAGAAACAAGCTGTAATGTTACCCTACAGGACAGATGTTCATCATCAGGTAGAAACAAGCTGTAATGTTACCCTACAGGACAGATGTTCATCATCAGAAACAAGCTGTAATGTTACCACAGGACAGATGTTCATCATCAGGTAGAAACAAGCTGTAATGTTACCCTACAGGACAGATGTTCATCATCAGGAGAAACAAGCTGTAATGTTACCCACAGGACAGATGTTCATCATCAGGTAGAAACAAGCTGTAATGTTACCCTACAGGACAGATGTTCATCATCAGGTAGAAACAAGCTGTAATGTTACCCTACAGGACAGATGTTCAGCATCAGGTAGAAACAAGCTGTAATGTTACCCCACAGGACAGATGTTCATCATCAGGTAGAAACAAGCTGTAATGTTACCCTACAGGACAGATGTTCATCATCAGGTAGAAACAAGCTGTAATGTTACCCTACAGGACAGATGTTCATCATCAGGTAGAAACAAGCTGTAATGTTACCCTACAGGACAGATGTTCATCATCAGGTAGAAACAAGCTGTAATGTTACCCTACAGGACAGATGTTCATCATCAGGTAGAAACAAGCTGTAATGTTACCCTACAGGACGGATGTTCATCATCAGGGAGAAACAAGCTGTAATGTTACCCTACAGGACAGATGTTCATCATCAGGTAGAAACAAGCTGTAATGTTACCCTACAGGACAGATGTTCATCATCAGGTAGAAACAAGCTGTAATGTTACCCTACAGGACAGATGTTCATCATCAGGTAGAAACAAGCTGTAATGTTACTCTATGCTGCTCTATACACACTAAAAGTAGTGATTATTAACATGGAGTCTGGTGGAGATATGCTGCTCTATACACACTAAAAGTAGTGATTATTTACATGGAGTTTGGTGTGTTTGGTGATGGTGATTTCGGGGCTGTTTCACGTTAAAGAAAAACAAATTCAATTGGATCATACAGATGAAGATGAATTTGAATCAGAAAGTCCATTTCTTTAACCAGAGGAGAATTTAATCCCAGCTCTGCTTCTTGGTGTTTTCCGTGTGTGCCTGCGGCTGTTTGGGTTTCAGGTGACGGACACCCTGGAGTACATCAAGTCGGACCACCACGTGGACCTGCAGTGTTACTACGCCACCGAGCTGAGCGCGCTGAAGTGCGAGTACTCCGACTCCAACGCCATGTCGGCGCCCAACGGCCTGGAGTCCATCCACATGGCCGAGCTACGCACCGAGCTCAACAAGCTGCGGCCCGACTCCCTGCTGATGGACCCCGGCATCGCCAAACTGGAGCCGGAGTTCGGGGCGGCGCTGTACGAGCTGCAGCCGGCCGAGGTCGGCAAGACGCCGGCGCAGGCAGGAAGCGAAGGTACGGCTCTGCAGATAGTTACGTTTTGTTCTTTAAAGAATGTTTTTGGGTCGTTTTTAAGGCTTTTATTTTGATAGGACAGCTGAAGGGCCGCAGGTTGGAGTTGAACCAGGGCCCGCTGCGGCGAGGAGTAAACCTCTATATATATGGGCGCCCACTCTACCAACTGAGCTACCCGGGCGCCCCAAATAGTCACATTTTAATCCTGATTACCAAAATATTTTAATGCACAACGGTTACTAAGGAAACCAAGTCAATAACTCTGGAGCTCGCTTCCCGTCGACAACTTTTTCTTTTCTTTTTTTTAATTAAATGTTTTCTTCACTTTTTTCAACTTTTTTGGCCCTTTTTTTTTTTAATGTTCTTTTTCTAGTTTTTTCTTTTTTAAATGCTATGAAATTAAATAAAACACCCAAAATTCAATGGATGTACTGAACGGATCATTTATTGTTTTGTGACGAGCGTTGCATGGAACGAGGCGACAGGAAGGCTAAACAAACCTTTAATTTACTTCAGATCGCATTTTTATCAGCTGATCGGGACTTCCTGCTTATTTAACAGATTAGAGGAAAATTGTATTTTGAGTCGGGGGTGGTTGGGCGCCCGGGGAGCTCAGTTGGTAGAGCGGGCGCCCACATATGGAGGTGTACTCCTCAACGCAGCGGGCCTGGGTTCGACAGCTGTCCTATCAAAATAAAGGCCCAAAAAATAATATTTAAGAGTCGGGTGGTTTGCAGTTTCATGTAGCGCCCGCTTCCTGCGCGCGTGGCTGCAACCCAGCAAGCGGCTGGAAATACGGCCGTTGCTATGGAAACCAAAACTTGTGAGTGAGAAGTCTGGATGCGATGATCGGGTTCAAAACCAAGTTTTTCTGTAGACTTTTCTGCATTCACCAGAAAGATAGTTTCAGATAATGTCTCATTTGCATATTTGAACATAGAGTAACTTACAGAACATTTCTACAGCCTGATGGGGTACGGAGCAGCGTGGGAGTTAAACTCTCTGTTTTAGGAGCCGGTTCTCGATGCCCGGTCCTAACCGCGACCTGATGTCATATCGATGCTTTGGACGATGACACATTATATGCTGATGTCTTGTCTCTTAGGAGGAGGGTGCGCTCACGGCGAAGACGCAGAGCCCGACGGTGAGGAAGCCTCGCAACATGCAGGGCGAGCCGTTCTGCACGCAGTGCGGCAAGAACTTCAGCACGCTGGGGAACCTGAAAACTCACCAGCGCATCCACACGGGCGGCGCCCCTACACCTGCTCGCAGTGCGGCAGAGCTTCGGCCAGGCGGGAACCTGAAGCGCCACCAGCTGATCCACACGGGCCAGAAGCCCTACGTGTGCGCCCACTGCCCAAGGGCTTCACCAAGGCCGACGACCTGCGCTCGCACCAGCGGCTGCACACCGGGCGCGTTCATATGCCGCCTGCGGGAAGAGCTTCGGCCAGTTGAAGGAGCTGAAGGCGCATCAGCTGAGCCACACGGGCGGCGGCCGTACTGCTGCCCTCACTGCGGGAAGAGCTTCAGCAAGGCCAGCTACCGGCACGTGCAGATCCACACGGCGAGAAGCCCTTCACCTGCTGCAGCGGCAAGACTTTCAGCAACTCCGGCGTGCTGAAAACCCACGAGAAGATCCACTCGGGCGAGCGGCCGTTCGGCTGCACGCAGTGCGGGAAGAGCCGGCCGCCTCGGACACCTGAAGGCGCACCAGCAGATTCACACGGCGGCGAGCGGCCGTACGCCTGCCCGCACTGCGCCAAGACTTTCAGCCAGTCGGGCCACCTCAAAGCACACGAGCAGATCCACAAGCGGGAGCGGGCGGACTCGCGAGCACCAGCAGCACCACCAGCAGCACCACCAGCAGCAGCAGCAGCAGCAGCACGGTGGGCAGCGACAGCAGCTGAAAGCTAGCCCGCGTTACTAGGGGTGTAAGTTTAAGATGTTCGATTCCTTCTTCGATGCCGACACCTGAGCTTGCCGTACAGAGTACAGGTCCAATGCTACGGGGGAATCAGCAGACGCCTCGATACGATATCATCACAATACTTATCCCACGATACGATATTATTGCGGTTTTAACATATTGCAGTATTCTGCGATATTTTGTAATTTATTACCTTTTTCCAACTTCTAATTTTTCCCCAAAAGGAAACTTATCAACATGTTTCATCTAAAAAAACATTTCTCTGTTTGTTCATCTCACTTCAATGTTATTACTGCAGAATGGGACAAACTGAACAACTATATATATATATATATATATATATATATATATATATATATATATATATATATATATATATATATATATATATATATATATATATATATATATATATATATGTTATGAAAGACATCTACCATAATCTCAAAAAGAACTTCCTGTCCCTGTTTGCAGGTATTCTACATTTCATTTTTTTTCAGATTTAAAATGAGTCCATGGAAATGAGAAAGTGATGATAATGATAAATAATCATATTACAATCACAGCATCAGTCACAATAATCACAATGAGATGTTTTCCTCATATCGTGCAGCCCTACACGGTACAATTACTGCATTTCACCCGTCCTGAGTATTAGGAGCAGTACTTCCAGTACTCGACCCGATACCACGTTATCAGGCCCAGAATAGTCCACTTTGTCCTCCTGTTGTCCTCTGTCCGTCCCTCTTCAACGCCCAAAAATAACATGAATGGTTCAACGCAGCGCTCTGCAATTAAAATGATTACGATGTCAAAGAATATCGACTGAAATGATATAAAAGCAACTAAAGGCGTTGAAAGCCAAGAAAACAACAGAATGAATTTCAGGAAAAAAGCGTCAAACAAGAAGCAATGTTTAAAAAAACAACACACGTTAAAAATGTATCTGATGGAAAAAAAGCACCGAAAAATGTGTCAAACGTGAAAAAAGCATCAAAAAAGGCGCCAAAATATTTGAAAAAAAGCACAGATTTTTTTAAACAATGTGCCAAAGATTTGAAAATAGCATCAAAAAACTATTGATTTTTAGAGAGGACAACGTGTGTGTGTGTGTGTGTGTGTGTGTGTGTGTGTGTGTGTGTGTGTGTGTGTGTGTGTGTGTGTGTGTGTGTGTGTGTGTGTGTGTGTGTGTGTGTGTAGCAACAGGTCCTCACAGGGATAGTAGTGCGTAGTGTACATAGCTGTATATGTATCTTTAACACGCTGGTGTCTGATCTCAGTGTTGTCCAACACGAGGTTCGGGGTCTGTGTGTGGGAGGAGAGACAGTATCGCAGGGGTCCTGGTCCCGTCCCCGTTACATCCGTTCTCTGGACAACGATACCATCTTACTGATGTCTTACAGTCAACTAAGGATTTGGATTCAATGCGGCGGCCTGAGACGAAAAGATATCAACACATTATTATTATTATTTTTAAGATTAATTTTTTGGGCTTTTCCACCTTTAATTTTTGACAGGACAGCTACAGAAATCATCACAAGTCAGATTCGTCCCCTGGACCTCTGCGTCGGGGCATTGATCTCAGTACATGGGCGCCCCCTCTACCGCTGAAACAACCCGGCCACAATAATGCAAATGTAACGTACATTAATCTCAGTCCCTGGACAGCAACTCAGCTACGACGTCAGTTATATAGTGAAAAGCAAGCAAAGAAAGTGGGAATCTAACATAAAGAAGCATCTTACGTGTCGATGATATCGGATCGATGTCGTTACACCCCGACTGCTCACCCTTTAACCTCTCGGGAAAACAAAGTATTATTCCTCTTTTTTATAAATACTATATATAAAGTTTTTTCCTTATGAATTTTCTTACATTTTCATACCTTTTTGTGCTCTTTTGCATCATATATATATATGTGTGTGTGTGTGTGTGTGTGGGGGGGGGGTGGACTCTGACTGATTTGCTCTTATGCAAGAGTCCGTCCGTCTGAGTGTCGGTGTGTCCCGGTGTGTCCGAGTGAGTGTGTCCGAGTGAGTGTGTCCGAGTGAGTGTGTCCGAGTGAGTGTGTCCGAGTGAGTGTGTCCGAGTGAGTGTGTCCCGGTGTGTCCGAGTGAGTGTGTCCGAGTGAGTGTGTCCGAGTGAGTGTGTCCGAGTGAGTGTGTCCCGGTGTGTCCCGGTGTGTCCGAGTGAGTGTGTCCCGGTGTGTCCGAGTGAGTGTGTCCGAGTGAGTGTGTCCGAGTGAGTGTGTCCGAGTGAGTGTGTCCGAGTGAGTGTGTCCGAGTGAGTGTGTCCCGGTGTGTCCCGGTGTGTCCGAGTGAGTGTGTCCGAGTGAGTGTGTCCCGGTGTGTCTGATACCGAGGGGCTTGTAGATAATCTTTGAACCGGGACCGAGTCCCAGGATTCTTCTGAGTACTTACTGATACACAAGCACAAATGGGCTCTGGTTCTGGAAGTGATTTTCCCCCCCCCCCATCAGTATCTCTCTCTGTTGGCCTTTCAAAATAAGACTCGTTTGAACGGTTCTTCAGGCCAAGCAGCACCGAGAGGAATCGCGAACACATTTTATTTGATGTTTTTGCCGTTTTATATATTGTAAATTTGGCTTTTTTTTTTTGTTTTATGTTTTTGCCGTTTTTTCCAATATTTTTGGCGCTTTATTTTACGATGTTTTTGGCGCATCTTTTAATGTTTTTGGCGGGTTTTCCTGATGATCTGAATATTTGGGGGGGGGGGGTTTACTTCCAGAACCTGTTGAGCTCTAATCTTCTTCAGTGACCAAGTCCGAGTACTTGATTGAGTTTCTGTTGGACTGAAGCCGACCAGCAGCTCGTGATCCAGACCCCCGTGTACTGACCATGAAGATCGTAAAGACCACGGCTAGTGCTGGATATTGGGGGGGGGGGTATAGTCATACATGGTGACGGCGTAAATGCCTTTTAACCCTACAGTTACAACAGCTCCATTAAGGACACGTTAGCATGCTAGCTTAGCATGCTTTAACCCTACAGTTAGCATTGGCTACAGAAGACAGCGACGCCCACTTGTTTGATGGGCGGTTGCTTGGCAACTGTAACCGTCGGGTGCTACCTTCAAGCCCGTCTTACGAGTCACGTCGGAGGCATCGTCGAGTCACCAGAACGACGTTTTGGGATTTAAATATTAGTTTCTGGATAGAAGTATAAGATCCCGTCAGACAGACGTTTCCGCCATCTTGAGTTATTTTCTTCGACTCGAGCGATCGCTCATTTGCATAAAATAGACTTCCTGTCTGTTTTGGCGCCGCCTTGCTCGCTGGCATTCGGCCCCTCCCATTGACTTCTCTCCGAAATCTTTTTACATTTTTTTAATTCATTTTTTATTAATTTTTTTTTTTAAACTGTTAGTTTTTTTTTTTATTTTTTTTTTATTTTTATTTTTTTTCTTACTACGTGTTTTTGTAAAAAAATAAACACGTTCTGGTGTTATTTTTTTGGGGTCTTTTTTTCCTGCGTTTTTGTCGATTTTAATTCAAATTTTAAAATTGTTTTAGTCAAATTTTTTTAACAAGTTTCTCAAAAAACCTTTCTTCATCTTCAGAATTCGGGGTTCTGGATCCGAGTCCTCTGCAGTTATTAAAGTACTTCAAGTACTTTTCAATCTTCTGCCAAATGTGTGAGTACTTCCTTGTTTTAAAGTATTTTCTGCCAGTTAACTAGTATTTTACTTCCAGGTGTACGGGAACTCGCTCTGTTAACTGTTGTTTTTAACAATCTGATGCTATGATTTATTTTTATCGTCCCAGTAAAACATGAAACATTCCTTCTGGTCCTCGGACCAGGACCGACCTGCCGATCGCTCACTGTGGACAATCTTTACTGATCTCTCATTCCTAATAAAATGTTAAGAAACTTAAAAAAAAGATGAAAATGATGCAGCATCTTGTACTGGAAAATAATTATTAAAGAAACTAATGACACGTCTCTGTTGTTTCTGAGATTATTTCGGTCAAACATCTTTGTTTTTTTCCTGATGTTTTTGAAGCTTTTACCAATGTTTTTATGGACATTTTTTTTTTTGGTTTGTTTTTACACTCTCTCTCTCTCACTAGTCTTTTTTTTCCACTGTTTTTTCTCTCCATATTTTCCAAAAATTTTTGGTCTCTGGTCTGGTTGAAATAAACTCTTAATTCATCCATTTACATGGAAATATGCTGCTCTATACACGCTAAAAGTAGTGATTATTTACATGGAGTCTGGTGGAGATATGCTGCTCTATACACGCTAAAAGTAGTGATTATTTACATGGAGTCTGGTGGAGATATGCTGCTCTATACACGCTAAAAGTAGTGATTATTTACATGGAGTCTGGTGGAGATATGCTGCTCTATACACGCTAAAAGTAGTGATTATTTACATGGAGTCTGGTGGAGATATGCTGCTCTATACACACTAAAAGTAGTGATTATTTACATGGAGTCTGGTGGAGATATGCTGCTCTATACACACTAAAAGTAGTGATTATTTACATGGAGTCTGGTGGAGATATGCTGCTCTATACACACTAAAAGTAGTGATTATTTACATGGAGTCTGGTGGAGATATGCTGCTCTATACACGCTAAAAGTAGTGATTATTTACATGGAGTCTGGTGGAGATATGCTGCTCTATACACGCTAAAAGTAGTGATTATTTACATGGAGTCTGGTGGAGATATGCTGCTCTATACACACTAAAAGTAGTGATTATTTACATGGAGTCTGGTGGAGATATGCTGCTCTATACACGCTAAAAGTAGTGATTATTTACATGGAGTCTGGTGGAGATATGCTGCTCTATACACGCTAAAAGTAGTGATTATTTACATGGAGTCTGGTGGAGATATGCTGCTCTATACACGCTAAAAGTAGTGATTATTTACATGGAGTCTGGTGGGTTTGGCAACTTCTAGACTGTTTTTCATACAAGTACAGTTGTTAGTCAGAAAGATGTTTTGAGTGCAAAGTCTCTGTCTTCCTCCCCCTCTCTCTCTCTCTCTCTCTGTCTCTCTCTCTCCCTCTCTCTCTCTCTCTCTCTCTCTCTCTCTGTGGCAACTTCCTTTTCAGCTTTTTACTTTCACTTCTTCCCTTGCTGTGGCCCAGATTTTTCCTCCAGGTTAAACTTTCGGTAAGTGACTTTTTTAGCAGATTTCTGATCTTTTAATTTCCTCTAGATGTAAAAACTGTGTGTGTGTGTGTGTGTGTGTGTGTGTGTGTGTGTGTGTGTGTGAGAAGAGTTTAGCTGTGTGCTAACAGTTAGCTGTTAGCCTCCTATAGTCAGGATGACCAGCTGCTGTAACAACAGGAGCTAACAATGCTAACCAATTACAAAATAAGAAAATCAGAAATCAAATACGTATCTACTGAAGCATTAAAAGTATCAACGCCACCATGTACAAATACTTTGTTAGTAAAAGAAAACCTGACTTGGCTCCTTCCTGTTATGCAACAACAGGAAGTACTTCCTCATAGTTATTGTGTCAGATGAGAAGGCTCAGAGCCGTGCGTCTCAACGCTCTTTCAATAATCTCCCCCTTCAACCGTTTAAGCCTTGTACCCCCGATACAGCAAATAATATAGAAATATCTTCATAAAGAGGAAGAATACAGAGATTCAGAGATAGATTCACTAACCAACAGCCTTGGACCTGGAAACACTGAGACACTGATGCAAAAAGAAGGGAGGAAGAAGGAATGAAGGCAAGAAGAGGTCGGAAATAGTGACAAAAACCTCAGGAAAGAGAAAGAAGAAGACAAAATTAAATAAATACAAATGTTGAAAAAATGACAAACTCTGAAGATAAGAGAAAAATATATAATAAAGTGAGGAAGAAAGGAAGAAAAGGTCAAAACAAAGTGAGAAAAAGACGGATACAAAGGTTTATACACACAGCGATACAGAATGCCTCCATCTATAGGAGAATGAATAGAGAGCGATACAGAATGCCTCCATCTATAGGAGAATAAATACAGAGTGATACAGAATGCCTCTATCTATAGGAGAATAAATACAGAGTGATACAGAATGCCTCCATCTATTGGAGAATAAATACAGAGCGATACAGAATGCCCCCATCTATAGGAGAATTAATACAGAGCGATACAGAATGCCTCCATCTATAGGAGAATGAATACAAAGCGATACAGAATGCCTCCATCTATAGGAGAATGAATACAGAGTGATACAGAATGCCTCCATCTATTGGAGAATAAATACAGAGCGATACAGAATGCCCCCATCTATAGGAGAATTAATACAGAGCGATACAGAATGCCTCCATCTATAGGAGAATGAATACAAAGCGATACAGAATGCCTCAATCTATAGGAGAATGAATTCAAAGTGATACAGAATACCTCCATCTACAGGAGAATAAATACAGAGCGATACAGAATGCCTCCATCTATAAGAGAATAAATACAGAGCGATACAGAATGCCTCCATCTATAGGAGAATAAATACAGAGCGATACAGAATGCCTCCATCTATAGGAGAATAAATACAGAGTGATACAGAATGCCTCCATCTATAGGAGAATGAATTCAAAGCGATAGAGAATGCCTCCATCTATAGGAGAATGAATACAAAGCGATACAGAATGCCCCCATCTATAGGAGAATTAATACAGAGCGATACAGAATGCCTCCATCTATAGGAGAATAATTACAGACCGATACAGAATGCCTCCATCTATAGGAGAATAAATACAGAGCGATACAGAATGCCTCCATCTATAGGAGAATAAATACAGAGTGATACAGAATGCCTCCATCTATAGGAGAATAAATACAGAGCGATACAGAATGCCTCCATCTATAGGAGAATGAATACAAAGCGATACAGAATGCCTCCATCTATAGGAGAATGAATACAAAGCGATACAGAATGCCTCCATCTATAGGAGAATAAATACAGACCGATACAGAATGCCTCCATCTATTGGAGAATAAATACAGAGCGATACAGAATGCCTCCATCTATAGGAGAATAAATACAGAGCGATACAGAATGCCTCCATCTATAGGAGAATAAATACAGAGCGATACAGAATGCCTCCATCTATAGGAGAATAAATACAGAGCGATACAGAATGCCCCCATCAATAGGAGAATAAATACCGAGCGATACAGAATGCCTGAAGGAAGTGAATAGTAAAGTATTTCTCTTTGTTTGAATAACTAATCAACCCGACACATTAATACTGGAAGAAGAAAACACATCAAGTTATATTACAGCGCCATTTTGAATGATGACCACTGTAAATAAGCCCCCCCCCCACTCCCTACAAAAGCCTGATTTATCCCCTGGTACTATATAATAAAGTGTATACATGCATACATATACACATACGGACATAACGTTGCATATCCGCAGATCTTTGAAGCTTAATAATCAGTAAGGTCATTAGTGCAGATGATCCAGTAGATGGAGCCAACGTCCAATCAACGTTGGAGTTCCAACGGGTTCTTCCTCCAGAACAGGTCACATAAGATCAGGAACTACTAGAACTTAATGTACCCTGTTATTTGTATACTGGCAGTACTTTTAGAGCAACTTGTATACTGGATAAAGTTTTTTGTTGTTCATGATCCAAAAACATTCCCCCCTCCTCTGCTTTTTTTCACAAATCCCACCCTGAGAATATTGTGTTTTTCAGAATAAGGGCAAAAAATGAATATATAGTAATATGTTGTGCTTATTAAGAGCCAGTGTTCTTGTGACAGGTCTTCTCTCCCAGCAGGTGTTTCCTCTCCAGATGGAGGTGTGGACTCTGCTATGAGTCAGTGTGAGGACAGAGAGGAGGGAGTCCCTCCCCCTAAAACCACTGGGCCTGATCCTGAATCTGGATCTGGACCTGGACCCAGCTGTTTGTCCTTGAAGAGTGACCGGTCTAAGAGTGCTATTATTAACTTTAAAGTTGGACAACCTGCTGATGGAAGGTTAGTATTTAAAACTAAAGTTCACTATCTGACTTTCCCAGTGGTGTAGTATGTAATGTATTGCATATATTTATATATATATATATATATATATATATATATATATATATATATATATATATATATATATATATAAAGCTCTTCACAATGCATGGAGGGTTTCACCCCAAATCCAGCACCCTGAGACTGTACACCAAGCGTAGCGAGGGAGGCCGAGGGCTAGTGAGTGTCAAGACCACTATCCAGGATGAAACAACGAAGATCCAGGAGTACATCGGAAAGATGGCCCCCAAAGATGAAGGGCTTAGTGAATACCTCAGGCAGCAGAAACCCGAAGGTGAGGATAAGGAAGATGAAGAACCATCATGGAGGGACAAGCCGCTGCATGGCGTGTACCACAGACAAATAGAAGAAGTGGCTGATATCAAGAAATCCTACCAGTGGCTGGAGAAGGCTGGACTGAAGGACAGCACAGAGGCTCTAATCATGGCAGCACAAGAACAGGCACTCAGTACCAGATCCATAGAGGCTGGGGTCTACCACACCAGGCAGGACCCCAGGTGCAGGCTGTGCAAGGATGCCCCTGAGACAGTACAGCACATAACAGCAGGGTGTAAGATGCAGGCAGGAAGAGCGTACATGGAACGCCATAACCAGGTAGCTGTCATAGTGTACAGGAACATCTGCCACGAGGACGGGCTGGAAGTCCCAAGGTCCACATGAAAGATACCTCCTAAGGAAGTCGAGAACGACCGAGCTAAGATCCTGTGGGACTTCAAGATCCAGACTGACAAACTGGTGATGGCTAACCAACCAGACATCGTGTTGATCGACAAACAGCAGAAGAAGGCAGTAGTGATAGATGTGGCGATCCCAAGCGACAGCAACATCAAGAAGAAGGAACACGAGAAGCTTGAGAAATACCAAGGGCTGAAAGAGGAGCTAGAAAAGATGTGGAAAGTAAGAGCAACAGTGGTGCCGGTTGTAATCAGAGCACTGGGGGCTGTGACCCCCAAACTGGGAGACTGGGGGGGGGCTGTGACCCCCAAACTGGGAGACTGGGGGGGGCTGTGACCCCCAAACTGGGAGAGTGGCTCCAGCAGATTCCAGGTAAAACATCAGAGGTCTCTGTCCAGAAGAGTGCAGTCCTAGGAACAGCTAAGATACTGCGCAGAACCCTCAAACTCCCAGGCCTCTGGTAGAGGACCCGAGGTTGAGGATGACACATACCCCCCATCAAGGGGTGAGAGGGGGATTTTTTTATTTATATATATATATATATATATGGGACTTTTGGGAGAGGGGGGCATATCATATTGGGGGGAAGGGGGGGTCTGGGGGTCCTCCATCAGGGACATTTTCAGCATCAAAGAATTCATTTCCTGCATTCTGAAAAACCTTTACCAACCATTTTACTGTGGAAATACCTTTATTTAGCCAATGAAAAGATAAAAATCAATTCTAAATATATCAAAGATATAATGGAAAGTATGTAGATGCGAGTCATTGGGCATATTTAAGGGCTGTAAGAACTGTGGATATACCAGACACTTTGAATATTATTAACAGTTAATATACTGACATATAGGTTCGGTTTCTTTATTAGCACCTGAGGATAAATCTGTTGAGCAGAAAGGGAACAGCAATCATCACACATTATGTATTCATGTAGAAACTCTCTCAAACAGCAGACAGAAAAACTGGGAAAAGTATTTTTTCTACATTTTAAACTGCTTTTCAGGATGCAACAGAAGAAACCAGTCTCTCCTGGACCTGGACCTGCATCAGTACCTGGATCTGGACCCAGCTGTTTGTCCTTGAAGAGTGACCGGTCTAAGAGTGCTATTATTAACTTTAAAGTTGGACAACCTGCTGATGGAAGGTTAGTATTTAAAACTGAAGTTCACTATCTGACTCTTAGAAGATGATTTGCTGTCTAACTTCATCTTTTCCCACGTTATGTTGGTGGAAAGCTTCTCCAGCAGATGCTTGGTAATGCGATGGCTGAGGTCAGGGTGGTCCTGTCATCCATGTAGAGTGCACTGGGGGTAGTCGCTGTTCAGACCGCAGCCCTTCTTGTCCAATGACCCATCTGGAAGCTCAGATGATCAACTCCATTGTCGTGGTCAAGTCTGACTTGATGTTTTAACCCTTACCCTACAGGACAATATATGACATCATCCTTAATGTGTTGTGGTGTGGACCTTTGTTCAGGTGGCCCAGACAACCTTGATCAGACCCCTTAGATAACTCCCTTCTGGTCCACCAGCATCTGGATCTCTCAGCTGCCTCTGATGTGATCCTGAAGACTGGTGTAGCTCTGCAGAGTGGCTGCTTTGAAGAGCAGCCAGCCATTAAACATCTTCATCCTACATCCACAGTCCCACAGCGAGTTTGCCATCCCCTCCTCTGAGACCGCTCTAACATCTCATGAGGTTTCATTACATCAACAATGCCTGCCGCATCCATTTAAATGGAAGCAGCCGTTTCCCAGAGGAGAGGCCATCAGGTGGTGTCCAACCTTCATGGAGGGTTTCAGCCACTCATTTTCGAGTCACAGCCCCTCTCCTCCAAGCCTCCAGCTATTGTCCTCTCTCTTACGCCAAAGCCAACGAGAGCCTCCTTCCTCCGCTGCAACAAGCCTTTGACTAGCTGTTTTTTTCTTGGGCCCTCACTCCCACATTTGTCATCAGATTCCATACGAGTTGGGCTGGGAATCCACTATGTCGTTCATACTTTGTCCTTGCTGTCCTGGACCAGGTGTTGATACAAGGTCTTCATCTCTTTCTCTTCATTATTAGGGTTATCCTGCCGGGTCAACTGTATCAGTTTCAATACGTCATTAAAAAATGCTAAAATATAGGAGACAAAGATTAAATAATACATTTTTCATTTATTTTTGTCTTTTAACTAATTTATTTAATGCCTAAAATGCTTATGTGTGGTTGTAATAACGTGACAGTGTGGAGGAGAGGGGGGTGGTGGGGGGATTGGGGTCTTGAAGAAGACCAGGACTTCTGCAGCGGTGCAGCATTTGGGGCTGCTCCCTAATGAGAAGGGAGAGGTGTTTCAGTATCAGTGTTTGGTTTTCACTCTCTGAACGTTGGAGGCACACGCCAACAGCTTGGTGACGCCGTCTGAGCCTTACGTCATCTTTTTTAATGAGTCTCGGTAATACTATACGGCAGTCAGACAGGGAGGAGGTTTGACGGTATCAACACTTGGATACCGCCCAACTCTACTCATGCTTTTCTTTCCTCCTGAGTACCAGTAGGGTTTGGTACAGTACCGCTTCTGGAAACTGTTTTCTGCCTCTTCTGACTGGTGGGACTCCTTATTAATCTGTTCTTTCCAGGGTACAACCAGCCCACGCTACCTCCTGAGTCACATTTGCCCTGTCGTTCTGTCTTCATCTTAGCACCTTAACACCTTCAGCCTCTTAAACGCTTGACATTCCATGCTTTATTGCTCTAAACGTCATACCCAAATTAAAAATGGTACAGCTCCCATTTACTTTGTCCCTCTGGGGCGTGCCTGATATCATCGGAAAGGTAACATCCTCAAGTCTCTGGTACAAGTGTCAGGTTGTTTCTAGGCCTTACTGACACAGAGTTACAGAGGCTAGAATGGAGGTTTGAGACGTTAAATGTCTCTAAACATGACATTCCTCCACAGAGTGGACCAGGAGAGCTCAGAGGGTCCCAGTGGTCAGTCTGCCCAGCAGCATCAAACCCACCTGGACTCCATCTTTATGGTCTGTACATGTCCAACAACTACTTTTACATCTATTCTGTCCAACATGGATCTGATGTATGCTTCCATGATTTCACTTTGATTTGGTCATTCATATAATCTTCTGTTCCAGCTGCTGGAGGAAGACATCGTCACTTTTGTGAAGAACGAGCTGAAGAAGATCCAGAAGGTTCTGAGTCCAGATTACCCAAAATGCTTAGACAGTCAGAGAAAGGATGAGGAGGTGTTGGACGATGAGGATGAAGAGCAGAAGAGGAGCAGCAGAGAGGCATTTCTGAAGATCACACTGCACTTCCTGAGGGGAATGAAGCAGGAGGAGCTGGCTGACCGTCTGCAGAGCAGTAAGAGGATTTCTCTAAAGAGTTAACATGCTGGATGAACGGAATATTGGTCTCAAAATATTTAACAAAATATACTCATGTACTCATTCTCTGAGGAAATGTTGAATCATGTTCTTTGTCTTAATGATCTTCTTTGTTGTGTGTTCATTCAGGAAGTTATCGTGGAGTTTGTAAGCGTAAACTCAAATCTAACCAGCAGAAGACGTTCCAGTGTATGTTTGAGGGGATTGCTAAAGCAGGAAACCCAACCCTTCTGAATCAGATGTTCACAGAGATCTACCTCATGGAGGGAGGGGCTGCAGAGGTCAATGATGAACATGAGGTCAGACAGATTGAAACAGCATCCAGGAAAAAGAACAGACCAGAAACAACAATCAGACAAGAAGACATCTTTAAAACCCCACCTGGAAGAGATGAACCAATCAGAACCGTGATGACAAAGGGAGTGGCTGGCATCGGGAAAACAGTCTTAACACAGAAGTTCACTCTGGACTGGGCTGAAGGCAAAGCCAACCAGGACATCCAGTTCACATTCCCATTCACCTTCAGAGAGCTGAATGTGCTGAAAGAGAGAAAGTTCAGCTTGGTGGAACTTGTTGATTACTTCTTTAGTGAAACCAAAGAAGCAGGAATCTGCCGGTTTGAAGAGGTCGTGTTCATCTTTGACGGTCTGGATGAGTGTCGACTTCCTCTGGACTTCCTCAACACTGAGATCCTTACTGATGTTACAGAGTCCACCTCAGTGGGTGTGCTGCTGACAAACCTCATCAGGGAAACTGCTTCCCTCTGCTCGCCTCTGGATAACCACACGACCTGCAGCAGCCAATCAGATCCCTCCTGGGTGTGTTGACATGGTGACAGAGGTCAGAGGGTTCACTGACGCCCAGAAGGAGGAGTACTTCAGGAAGAGATTCAGAGATGAGGAGCAGGCCAGCAGAATCATCTCCCACATCAAGAGATCACAAAGCCTCCACATCATGTGCCACATCCCAGTCTTCTGCTGGATCACTGCTACAGTTCTGGAGGACGTGTTGAAGACCGGAGAGGAAGGAGAGCTGCCCAAGACCCTGACTGAGATGTACATCCACTTCCTGGTGGTTCAGTCCAAAGTGAAGAACATCAAGTATGATGGAGGAGCTGAGACAGATCCACACTGGAGTCCAGAGAGCAGGAAGATGATCGAGTCTCTGGGAAAACTGGCTTTTGAGCAGCTGCAGAAAGGCAACCTGATCTTCTATGAATCAGACCTGAGAGAGTGTGGCATCGATATCAGAGCAGCCTCAGTGTGCTCAGGAGTGTTCACACAGATCTTTAAAGAGGAGAGTGGACTGTACCAGGACAAGGTGTTCAGCTTCATCCATCTGAGTGTTCAGGAGTTTCTGGCTGCTCTTCATGTCCATCTGACCTTCACCAACTCTGGAGTCAACCTGCTGGCAGAAGAACAAACAACATCGCACCAGTGGTTTCTATTTAGAAACAAACCTGAACCAACACAGTTCTACCAGAGTGCTGTGGACAAGGCCTTACAGATTCCAAATGGACACTTGGACTTGTTCCTCCGCTTCCTCCTGGGTCTTTCACTGCAGACCAATCAGACTCTCCTACGAGGTCTGATGACACAGACAGGAAGTAGCTCAAAGACCAATCAGAAAACAGTGGAGTACATCAAGAAGAAGATCAGTGAGAATATGTCTGCAGAGAGAAGCATCAATCTGTTCCACTGTCTGAATGAACTGAATGATCGTTCTCTAGTGGAGCAGATCCAACAGTCCCTGAGTTCAGGAAGTCTCTCGACAGATAAACTGTCTCCTGCTCAGTGGTCAGCTCTGGTCTTCATCTTACTGTCATCAGAAGAAGATCTGGATGTTTTTGACTTGAAGAAATACTCTGCATCAGAGGAGGCTCTTCTGAGGCTGCTGCCAGTGGTCAAAGCCTCCAACAAAGTTCTGTACGTGTACACACAACTATCCAGATTAAATGGAGTTTTCTTCATTCAGAAAAAGATGAGCTGTAATTGTTTTCTCATACTTTTCTTTTTTATCTTCAGACTAAGTGGCTGTAACCTGTCAGAGAGAAGCTGTGAAGCTCTGTCCTCAGTTCTCAGCTCCCAGTCCTCTAGTCTGAGAGAGCTGGACCTGAGTAACAACAACCTGCAGGATTCAGGAGTGGAGCTAGTGTCTCCTGGACTAAACAGTCCAAACTGTACACTGGAAACTCTCAGGTTAGTGTACTTTTACTTGCATATTAATATGTCTACCTGCGAGAATACCCGTTAGACTCTCAAGTTAGTATAGAACTATTTGAAAATGATGACTCTCTGATCTGTTATGTTTTTATATTAATCATTGAATAGACTTATCATCTGATTGTTTCAGACTAAGTGGCTGTAACCTGTCAAAGAGAAGCTGTGAAGCTATTTACACAGTTCTCAGTTCCCAGTCCTCTAGTCTGAGAGAGCTGGACCTGAGTAACAACAACCTGCAGGATTCAGGAGTGAAAGTTGTGTCTCCTGGACTGAAGAGTCCACACTGTGGACTGGAAACTCTCAGGTTAGTGTACCACTGTCTGTGATTGTAAATTGATAACACTTTAAACTGTTAATTTTGTCATGTATTAGATATTATTCAATTATTTTAGGTTAAGTGGCTGTAAATTGTCAGAGAGAAGCTGTGAAGCTCTATTCTCAGTTCTCAGCTCCCAGTCATCTAGTCTGAGAGAGCTGGACCTGAGTAATAACAACCTGCAGGATTCCGGAGTGAAGGTGGTGTCAGCTGGACTGAAGCGTCCACACTGCAGACTGGAAACTCTCAGGTTAGTGTACTACTGTTTGTGATTGTAAAATGATGACCCTCTAAACTCTTATTTTTGTCATGTACAGTATTAGATACTGAATGTACTGTTTTATTTAATTATTTTAGGTTAAGTTGCTGTAAGCTGTCAGAGAGAAGCTGTGAAGCACTGTCTTCAGTTCTCAGCTCCCAGTCCTCTAGTCTGAGAGAGCTGGACCTGAGTAACAACAACCTGCAGGATTCAGGAGTGAGGGTGGTGTCAGCTGGACTGAAGAGTCCACACTGCAGACTGGAAACTCTCAGGTTAGTGTACTGCTGTTTAACAATGCAAATTTAACATTTTTTTTATGCTGTATTAAATGTGGTAACAATATTGTACAGCAAGGGTTAGCTGACTCAGCAGCTTGTCAACAGTATGTCTTGGTTCATGGCACGTAAACTTGACTTGAATATGCTGTTTTGGTAAAAGACACAATATTGATTATTTTTTCATCTTTACCTCACTTGGAATTATATCCAGTTCAATATGAGGGTTATCACATCTATGTATAAAGGAATTACTGTGTGTGTTTGTTTGTGTTGTGTGTGTGTGTGTGTGTGTGTGTGTGTGTGTGTGTGTGTGTGTGTGTGTGTGTGTGTGTGTGTAGTCTGTCAGGCTGTCTGGTCTCAGTTGAAGGCTGTATTTCTCTGGTCTCAGCTCTGAGCTCCAACCCCTCTCATCTGAGAGTGGTGGACCTGAGCTACAATCATCCAGGAGACTCAGGAGTGAAGCTGCTGTCAGCTGGACTTAAGGATCCACACTGGAGACTGGACACTCTCAGGTATGGACAGATGGACAACATTGCCCCTTTGTCTCTAACTGATGATCTTCAAACATCATTTTTATTATAAAGTACTGGTTATTAGTTATTGATTAGACTAACTATTGTGTTTATGGTCAAGTAGGCTTAAGTGATTTGGTCATCCCAAAGAGGAAAAAGTCACCTTTATATCTCCAGAATAAAAGTAATACATATTGTGCTGCATGGAACAACGTGGACATTACATACTGTTGTTATTCATAGTGTGAGTTTTGGTGGGGGTGTAAGGCCTCACACAGTGAGTGAAGGTGTATGAAGTTGATTCTGACTTTGTTTCTTCCTGCAGGACGGACCATGGTGGACCACAGAGACTGAGACCTGGTCTGAGGAAGTGTGAGTGTGTTTAAAGTTTGAGAGCCAGCTAGAGTTTTTAACATCTGGCCCTGGTCAATGAAAACCAGCTTAGAGCCAGTTGGTGGACCCACAACCCTCTGATGTTCATTCACACTCAGTTCACTTTGAGATTTGATGTTCAAAGGTCTGAACTTTGTGCTAAATGTCAGGTCTTTGGTGGGGGGTTAAGGCCCCAACACACTAACAGCGTTAATTGACGCTCCTCAATTGATGCTTCTATGGCGCTCTGCAGGCATCAGATTTGAAGCTCCGACACCACAGAACCAGCAGTATTTTAGAGAAGATCTGTATTTAGGCTAAGGGTTAGTACGTTACAGACCCCCCTATCAGTGTGGGGGGGGCATTACTTTCTCCCTTGATGGACACAGCTGTCAAACCTCCTTCAACCCTGCAGTCACTTTCCATCACCAAACAGATGATTGTGTTTTTCAGTGACAGTGCAGGTCACTACAACATAAATATGTAGTTAAAGTGCTTGTTCTTCAAGTTCTTCAAAAAAAACTGACAAAGTTCTTGTATCTCTCACTCTATCCCTCTCTGTCTCTCTGTCTCTCATGTTCAATAACAGCTCAACAAGAAATGAATATTTTAATTTTCTTTCAGTAATTGTCAGTAAAGTTGTTAATAATCATCAGATGATAACCTGCAGCTGTATTGTGTCTTGTTCTCTCCATCAGATGTCTGTGAACTGGAACTGGACACAAACACAGTAAACAGACACCTCAAACTGTCTGACAACAACAGGAAGGTGACCCGTGTGGAGGAGGATCAGTCATATCCTGATCATCCAGAGAGGTTTGACTCCTGTCCTCAGCTGTTGTGTAGAGATGGTCTGACTGGTCGCTGTTACTGGGAGGTCCAGAGGAGAGGATGGGTTGATATATCAGTGAGTTACAGAGGAATCAGAAGGAACGGAGACAGTAATGACTGTTGGCTTGGAGCAAATGATCAGTCCTGGAGTCTGATCTGCTCTGATGATGGTTACTCTGTCTATCACAATAACAGAGGAACAGTCCTCACGTCCTCCCCTGTCTCTAACAGAGTAGCAGTGTATGTGGACTGTCCTGCTGGCTCTCTGTCCTTCTACATAGTCTCCTCTGACTCACTGATCCACCTCCACACCTTCTACACCACATTCACTCAGCCTCTCTATCCTGGGTTTAGGGTCTCCTCTGGTTCCTCAGTGTCTCTGTGTCCTCTGCAGGACTGAGAGTCTCTCCTGTGGACAGAAACCCTGACTGAAGATCAGCTGCTGAAATCAGAGTCCAGTCTGTTCCCCATCACACACTCTGCCCTGTGAAGCAGATCTGTCTCAGACTCAAACACTCAACAGCCATGTGTCTGATTTCATCTCTTTGATTATTAACATTTTAACGGTTTAACTAGAAACTCTTCATGATTCCTGTCATCAGCTGACTGAGCTGACTAAATGTAATGTTGGGCCGATTCCAACGTCTTTGTTGTATCTGTGACCCAGACCAAGAGATTGTCAGACCGATAGAGGTTATAAACCAACATCCACCAGGATGCCTTCAACAAGGCTCAGGTTATGTGGCCTTTGCAACCATCGTGGAGTAAGGGAGTGCAATCATTTCATAAGGCATGTATGACATCAACACATGTGTTACCTGCAACACTGTGTTTGTTGTACACCGCTTATCTTCTACACATGGTTGCTTTTACAAAGGCCGGACAGAGACACGCCTGAAAGACAGAGTCTCTCAACACAAGTATGCCATTAGAAAAGTTAATGTGGATTACCAATGGCTAAACACACATAACAGAGACCCAGACAGCTGTATAGTTGGAGCCCTTGAAGCCATAAATAAGAGCATTTGGAGGGGGGAGTGGGGGGGGGTTCGACAAACTGCTATTGCAGAGAGAAACCAGAAACCTTCTATATATAAAATATAAAATATGCAGGCCACGATTGATCTAGGACTCAATGAAGGGATTGATTCCATTCTTTCTTTGGTAGTCGATCATATGCTTTGATGCTTTAGCAGAAAATCCTGAACATTTATAATTAGTCATAAACAGTTTAGTTGGATACACACCCATGTTCTTTTCCTTTTTTGTTTCATTTTTCTCCTATATTGTTGCATCCAGAGACAGTAAATAACATAAGCTTCACCTCTTCAACTTCCTTGCAGGATAAAACACCAGCAGGGGGCGAGACCAGGCGTGAATAGTTGGAACCCATCATCAGCTTGTGTTTCTCTAGGGAACATTTAAACTGGTGCACATTTGTGAAAGCAGGTGTTGAAAAGTTTGGAGCAAAGCATTTCTCTGAGATTCCTCCGTTAACGAGGAGACGCTGTCAGACACTTTCAGATCATCATTTGAGAAACTGGAGACGCAGCTGGTAGGGAGATGGACGTTGTTTGGGTCAAAATGCTGCCAGCTGTTAAGTCCTGGATCCACCTGGTCTCACACAATTCTGAGAAATGATCACGGCCCCTTAACTCAAAATCTGTGGTAGTTTCACGTAATCTCCGAGAAGTCTGATGGGCCCATGGAAGAATTCTTTGAAATTAACACGGCATCTAAAGTTAAGGAAAAGGTTGTGGGTGGGGGGGACAACAAGGAGTTGGGTTCAGGAAAAGAAGACCGTGTTGGGTTTAGGAATCTTGACATGCGGGGCACGAACCCCGGTCTCCTGGGTGATAGTCCTGTGTTGTTTGACCCACTCCCCCCCCTCTCCCGGTTAGGGTTAGGGTTACGGTTCCCACATACACTCGCCTATAGGATTATGAGGACCACCATACTAATACTGGATCCACATCCAGGGCACCAAGCTGACGAGAGCAGGCGGCAGCAGCGTGGGGGGGGGGGGAGACGACAAAAAGCTGCGGTAAAGTCGGACAGTTTCCATCCGATTCCAGCCGCCTTCAGACTGGACAGGAAGTGACAAAAACACTGTGGTGCGATTATGATTTAATAAAATATAATCAGACCCACAGATCAGCTGGTCCAGTCTCTAGTGGTTTAATGATGATAATCAGACCCCAGATCAGCTGGTCCAGTCTCTAGTTGTTTTAATGATGACAGATTAGCTCTCAGAATGTTCTACATGAGATCTGCTGCTGATTTTAATCAACAACAGACTGGAGATGATCCGTGATCTGGATTCAGTCTCTCTGACTTCTTAACGTCACTATCAGCCACACAACGTGTGTTTTGTACAGAATAATCTTTAAATCAGACAAATAGCAACTAAAATCCTCCGATTAAAAAACAATAAAGAGTTTATATAAAACGTCATCATGTTGTAAACGAATCAGCTGTTAAATCAGCTGTTAGGCCGGCGTTTCCCAGCATGCTCTGGGTCCGCCTGGCTCTTGCAGTCGGTGAAAAGCAACTGCGCTGCCTGGTCTCAGACCTGCGGCTGCCTTGCTCAAGTCGGACACAAATCTACCCAGCATGCAACGGGCGCCGATCGCCGGTGATCGATTCTGCACAGACCTGGCTCATCTCCAACGAGCCTGTTGTCATGTTCAAGAAACCAATTAGAAATGATGTGATCTTTGTGACATGGTGCATTATCCTGCTGGAAGTAGCCATCAGAGGAGGGTACATGGGGGCCATAAAGGGGGGGACATGGTCAGAAACAAGGCTCAGGTAGGCCGGGGCATTTAAACCAGGCCCAATGGCACTAAGGGGCCTAAAGTGGGCCAAGAAAACATCCCCCCCACCATTACACCACCACCACCAGCCTGCACAGTGGTAACAAGGCCTGATGGTCCATGTTCTCATTCTGTTCTGACTCCACCATCTGGAGGTCTCAACAGAAACCAGACTCATCAGACCAGCAACATTTTACAGTCTTCAACTGTCCAGTTTTGGTGAGCTCTTGCGGATTGTAGCCTCTTTTTCCTATTTGTAGTGGAGATGAGTGGTACCCGGGGGGGTCTTCTGCTGTTGTGGCCCCCAAGGTTGTGCGTGTTGTGGCTTCACGAATGCTTTGCTGCTACCTCGGTTGTAACGAGTGGTTATTTCAGTCAAAGTGTCTCTTCTATCAGCTTGAATCAGTCGGCCCAATCTCCTCTGACCTCTGACCTCTAGCATCAGCGAGGCATTCCCCCAGGACTGCTGCATTCTGGATGTTTCCCCCCCCCCAGGACTGCTGCATTCTGGATGTTTCCCCCCACCCCAGGACTGCTGCATTCTGGATGTCCCCCCCCCCAGGACTGCTGCATTCTGGATGTGTCCCCCAGGACTGCTGCATTCTGGATGTTTCCCCAGGACTGCTGCATGCTGGATGTCCCCCCCCCCAGGACTGCTGCATTCTGGATGTTCCCCCCCCCTATTCTCTGTAACCCTAGACATGGTTGTGGGTGTGAATCCCAGTAACTGAGCAGATGGTGAAATCCTCAGACCGGCCCGTCTGGCACCAACAACCAGGCCACGCTCCAAATGTCTTAAATCACCTTTCTTTCCCATTCTGACCTTCAGTTTGGAGTCCAGGAGATGGTCTGGACCAGGACCAGGACCAGGACCACACCCCTAAATGCATTGAAGCAACTGCCATGTGATTGGTTGATTAGATAATTGCATTAATGAGAAATTGAACAGGTGAGTGTACTTTGGCCCTCTGGGATGTTCTTGAGGTCATTGAGGTCAACAATGCTGCTGAACGCTGAACATTTAACATAAGGATTTCATTTGATTCCATCTTCTATTTGCTGTGTAGTGAATGTTTGTCATGTAGAAATCTTCAGGACTGGTCTAATGGGACTCTGACAGGGAGCAGCATGGATCCAGTCCGCTGTCAGCTGCACTCTTATGTTTTGTGTCTTATTGTCTTTGTCATATCATTTCATCATGCTGCTTCATTAAAGCTTTTAATTCTCAACTGGACCTCTAGCCTCTCTCCTTCCTCATCACATCAAAGAACACGAGACCAGAGAGACAAACCAGACTAGATCCAACGTGTTGATTGGTTTAAAGTTGCTGTGTCATTATGAGTCTCTTGCTGAGTCAGGTTAACTTCAGCTCTAATTCATTAGTCTTCTTCCTAAGTCTTCCCTTTTCTCCTAGTTTTCCAAATCATTTCCCATCACTACTAGTTTCCCTTCATCAGGTAGCCTGTGATCATATCTCATTCATTTCTGCTGCCTTAGCTATAGTTATGTTGTTCTACTCTATTCTTCTGATTATCACATTAATAAATCCCTTCCATTTATTCATAAAGTCGTCTGTCTAACTCATGAGTAGATGTTGGGGTCAATATACAGCTACGAACTTTACAGCTTTCCATGTGAGATTGAATAAAGTATCATATTTATTGAATATAATTGGTGATTAAATGAGAGTATCCTTTAGATTTGATCATTTAATCCATTCAATCTGAGCTCCTTCTGGTCTTAAACCAGCTGATGCCCCATTAACGAGTCCAGATGAAGGATTGATTTCTACATTGTTCCATACATGTGGAGTTATTCATTGATTCCCGTTCCAAGCTCCACGGCGAGCGCCCCCTTTCTGAACGGCTCTGGTTCTGATCCCTTCTGTGAAACATCGCCGCTGTGGACATGGATCACCGTTAAGTTTCTCCTCAATGACCACTGCCAAGCAAGGAGAAGCAGCTAAAATTAAAGGAATGGATGTTGATGATAATCACAGACTGGAATATGTCAACTTTTAGGTACTGTCAGGGTCCTCAAACTCTGCTTCTGACTGGCTAGTAGTCCTTACCTAGGTACTGTCAGGGCCTCATACTCTGCTCCTGACTGGCTAGTAGTCCTTACCTAGGTACTGTCAGGGTCCTCAAACTCTGCTCCTGACTGGCTAGTAGTCCTTACCTAGGTACTGTCAGGGTCCTCAAACTCTGCTTCTGACTGGCTAGTAGTCCTTACCTAGGTACTGTCAGGACATCATACTCTGCTCCTGACTGGCTAGTAGTCCTTACCTAGGTACTGTCAGGGTCCTCATACTCTGCTCCTGACTGGCTAGTAGTCCTTACCTAGGTACTGGCAGGACCTCATACTCTGCTCCTGACTGGCTAGTAGTCCTTACCTAGGTACTGGCAGGACCTCATACTCTGCTCCTGACTGGCTAGTAGTCCTTACCTAGGTACTGGCAGGACCTCATGCTCTGCTCCTGACTGGCTAGTAGTCCTTACCTAGGTACTGGCAGGACCTCATACTCTGCTCCTGACTGGCTAGTAGTCCTTACCTAGGTACTGGCAGGACCTCATACTCTGCTCCTGACTGGCTAGTAGTCCTTACCTAGGTACTGTCAGGGCCTCATACTCTGCTCCTGACTGGCTAGTAGTCCTTACCTAGGTACTGTCAGGGCCTCATACTCTGCTCCTGACTGGCTAGTAGTCCTTACCTAGGTACTGTCAGGACCTCATACTCTGCTCCTGACTGGCTAGTAGTCCTTACCTAGGTACTGTCAGGGCCTCATACTCTGCTCCTGACTGGCTAGTAGTCCTTACCTACACTGTAAAAACTGCTACTTAGATATAACTTAAAAATATTAAGACAACATTTTCCAACCACTTTATGTTAGTTTAGTGAACATCATGATTTTTTTACATTGGTAAAACTCATTAATAAACATTTTTGTACATGTTAAATTATTAAACATCCAATCTGTTTGTTGATGCCTAAAAAACAATATTTAGGAAACAGAAAAACTTGCGTTGCCTCCTTTTTTTCTGTAAATGGACCTTCTTTCAGTCGGAGTTCTTTTCTACGGCGCAGGTTGCTCCCGCTAACGTTACCGTGCAGTAATAATGATCTATAATATAATCTAACGAACGGGAAGACGCAGTCCGGCAACAGTTCAGTCAAAGCTGGGAATTATGGATGTGATTATTGAAATCTACTAAACAGGGTCGACCATTTGATGTTAATAAAATACATAAAGTAGAAACCGCGTTGGACTAAAAATACACCGTTTAACTTTAATCAACGTTATGGTAGAAAGGTGCACGTTTTATAATAAAGTGGTATGGACAGTTCTGTTGAAGGACTCTTTAGGTACTGAGCAGGTGTGACTCCCAACAAAGATGGAACAGAAAACAGAGCTCAACACACAGGGTGAAAAGAGGAGCTGCAGCAATGTGCACTACAACAAATATATGGTGTTTTCTGAATATTAAACCATGTAAACCTCTTCTGATTTAACCTCTAAATACAACTATGAACCTGAACATGAGCAGAATATGAGAACTTTCAAGGTGTTTGATTGAAAGGTGGAGCCGGGGCCGAGAGAGAAGCCGTTACATGTTGGAGAGGACCCAAATAACGGGGGCAGTTCTTTACTTTCAGTAACATTGGGAGAGGAGAGAGCATTTGTGCTGCATTCATGTGGTGTGGGAATTATAAAACAATGTCCCCCAATGGGGAAGTCATGTGGACTTCCCCTCCAGTGGGTTAATATTGTGAAACAGATCCCGGCTTGGCAGAGGTCTGAGGTCTCCGAGGCTCCTTCTGCTTTAATCATGTGTTAGTGGGCCGCCCCAGATGGAAAGAGGGAACTGAGAATCAAACCTCCATTTGGATCTCAGAGGGAAACACGACACACCTTAAAGCAGCGGAGAGACGCTGTTAACTGTAAGTACTGCTTCTCTCCTTTTCTCTTCCATTACAGTCCATGTCATCGTTGTTCTTTAACTACATGTCATTTAGTTGTAGCGGGGCATCATTTCACCGAGCCGTCATAATAAAATAAGAACAGTCATACCGGAGCTGAAGTGGAACAGAACTAACTGCAGACAGGCGTCCAGCAACGTGGATTAATAACTCAAATTATCATATATCAGTGTTTCCTGTTTTATTTAAAATAAGTGTTTCTGAGTCATTCTCAGTGGCAATAATAATTAATTATAACTATAACTCTCTCCATAATAAGACAATGACTGAATGTATGACTCTTATGGTTATGGGTTTCATACCCGTTCTGTAATTTAACACCTAAAGGCTAAGATCCTCTCAGTCAGGGTCTACCTGAGGTTAGTTTAAGGGTCCTTCATGTGAAGAGGTTTGGGAACCACAGCATGAGGCAGCTGTCTGCGGTTAGTTCACGTGTCAACAGTGTGATTCCAGAAGTGAAAGTCCCATTAATGTTCTCTGGAAGGATTTAGATTAGCAGCCGTGATATCTCAACCATCAGAGGAACTCTACCAACGGAGCTAACCCGACCACCTCCTGCTGATTTCTGAGGCCCCTTTTTTCATTTGATTTTATTTTTTAATTCATCCACGTTAAGATAAAAGATGGCCGCCATACAAAGTAACCTCAATAGACAGTGAAAGACATGGACACAGACACAGAGACCAGTGAAGTCCATTAGAAGCTTTTCATGTGATGGCTGCGCAGCCTCCAACTGAGCTGGAAGACGTAGATGTGACGTGAGCAACCTGTCTGAAAGCTGTAAGTCTTCTGGTAGCTGTGCAAGAGAAATCTCAACCCTTGAGTAGGAGCAGGAGCAAAACATTGCTGAAAGATTTGGTTCTGATGCTTTTCATGGACTCTCTACGGCCTTCTCCCTTAACTGTCTGCCTCCACGTCCCCCCGATTGCCTGCGAGCTTCTCCTGATTATATGGTAATAAATCAGAAGATACATTTTTACAAAAACGTCTGCTACGGCGCAATAATGTGAGATACGAGGTACTGGAGCATTTTATACATTGTTGTGTTTCTTTAGAAATAGACAATGGCAAAAAAGAGTCTTTAAACACTTCAGATATTATTTTCTGTCAAAGTGACACCAAAATGAATGGGAGTCAATGGGATGCTAATAGCGGGTGATTGCTTGTTAGCCTCAGAATCTCCCCATAGGAGGTACGCTTTCTGGACGCTCGCTTACCCCCTTGGTGACATCCAGCTCTGATTCCCATGAAGCAGTAAAATCCTCCAAACAGCTCCATGAGGCCATCTAGTGGACTGATAGAAGTAGAGCAGCTGGTGGCAGCTTCCTCTGCTCTGATTCGTCCTCACCACTGACCAATGAGAAGCAGCAGCATCTTCTCTGTCCAATAACAAACCACTATTGATCCATGTGTTGATCAGTTCTCTGTGTTGAGTGAATGAAATGTGATTATGTGATGAGAAAAGGCCTCAGTAGTTCCCAGAGTTCATCATGTTTTCTAACTGCTTCTTTAGTCTGAGCAACAGTCCAACGAGCCAAAAGGATTCAACTGACACTGATATGACTCAGAGAGAAGCAGCCAATCAGAGCACAGCTGCTGATATTTGGCTTTATTCCAGGAGAAATGATGTGAGGGATGAATGAGTGATGATGTGCTGATGAATGATTGGACTGCTGCTCTCAGTGTTTCCTCTCCAGATGAAGGTGTGGACTCTGCTATGAGTCAGTGTGAGGACAGAGAGGAGGGAGTCCCTCCCCCTAAACCCCCTCTGTGGGGGGACCATGACAGCCAGACCAAAGCTCAGAGGTGAGAGGACCATCTCTAACTGTCCACCACTCAGATCACTCCACCATCATCATCATCATTCACACTCAGAGCTCTGTGTGTGTTGTGTTTCAGCCCAGAGAAGCAGCATGGACCTGGACCCAAACCTGGACCTGGTCCTGTATCCAGCTGTGTGTCCTTCAAGAGTGATGACTCAAAGAAATTTGATATTAATTTTAAACAAAGATATGACAAAAAGTAGGTTGTTTTATTTTTATTTGATTTTATTAATTTAATTTTATTAAGAATGCCTTACACATGAACAGACATCATATTCAATCGAGGATAAAAACACAATAAATTTAGGACTTATTTCCATTGTGGTCCTCAATGTGGATCTAAATTATGTTCAGTAACACGTCCATAATGTCAGTAATGAAGCACATTTTTTGCATTGTATTCAAAGATTTTTAAGTTAGATATTATTTCACAAAGTATTTTCCTTAAATACCTCACTAACTTTATTTTAATAGCACAGAGTACCGGTACCGTTACAACAAAATGTCTTTAAGCTTCTAACCACAAGAGCAAAAATCAGTAAAGTGCAGCATGATGTCCAGAATATATACCAAGGAAAGATGCTAATAGTTTAAAGCACTGGACCAACGGGCCACCAATGCTCTTAATGTCTATGTTTGGTGGGACATTTGGGAGCTGACATTAGCTAACGTTGATGGAAACACACATGGATCAGAACATGGTTAGACAAATGTTGAGTAGCTCCAACACTGTCGAGGGCTACCAATCTAGTTCTGCCATCTGGAAGAGCTCGTACATATGATCCTAATCTGACATTAGCATTACTATTCCACCATCAGGATCACCCCCCAGCAGCATGTTCAAGCCTGTGCTGCACACGGCACTGAATACAGCTTTAAAACATGGGTAAATTAAATACTGATCATGGATCATACACAATGTTAACAAGAACTTCCTGGATACAACTATACTGCACAGTAGGTGTATTACACCACTGACAGGTTTGGTCTCAGTGTGTTGGGGGTGCAGAGCAGAATTTATCTTGTGTTTCTATCAGGAGGAATCTGGAAGAACCTGAACCCAGCTGGGTGTCCCTGAAGAGTGACCGGTCTATGGATCCTCCTTTATGGTTCAAGGATGGACGCCACTCTGTTGCTCAAAGGTGAGGATTTCAAACTGATACCCAGCAGGACTAGTAAAGGTGGACCACAACAGGGAGTCCTCTGATTCACTGTTAACATCCAAACATCACTTCATGGACCTTTACCTTGTGTGTGTCTCTGTGTGGACAGACATGATGGGAGCTAATTCTTCCTGATTCCTCCACAGAGTGGACCAGGAGAGCTCAGAGGGTCCCAGTGGTCAGTCTGCCCAGCAGCATCAAACCCACCTGGACTCCATCTTTAAGGTCTGTACATGTCCAACAACTACTTTTACATCTATTCTGTCCAACATGGATCTGATGTGTGCTTCCATGATTTCACTTTGATTTGGTCATTCATATAATCTTCTGTTCCAGCTGCTGGAGGACGACATCGTCACTTTTGTGAAGAACGAGCTAAAGAAGATCCAGAAGGTTCTGAGTCCAGATTACCCAGAATGCTTAGAGAGTCAGAGAAAGGATGAGGAGGTGTTGGACGGTGAGGATGAAGAGCAGAGGTGTAGCAGCAGAGAGGCATTTCTGAAGATCACACTGCACTTCCTGAGGAGAATGAAGCAGGAGGAGCTGGCTGACCGTCTGCAGAGCAGTAAGAGGATTTCTCTAAAGAGTTAACATGCTGGATGAACCGGATATTGGTCTCAAAATATTTAACAAAATATATTCATGTACTCATTCTCTGAGGAAATGTTGAATCATGTTCTTTGTCTTAATGATCTTCTTTGTTGTGTTCATTCAGGAAGTTATTGTGGAGTTTGTAAGCGTAAACTCAAATCTAACCAGCAGAAGACGTTCCAGTGTGTGTTTGAGGGGATTGCTAAAGCAGGAAACCCAACCCTTCTGAATCAGATGTTCACAGAGATCTACCTCATGGAGGGAGGGGCTGCAGAGGTCAATGATGAACATGAGGTCAGACAGATTGAAACAGCATCCAGGAAACCAGACAGACCAGAAACAGTAATCAGACAAGAAGACATCTTTAAAACCCCACATGGGAGAGATGAACCAATCAGAACCGTGATGACAACGGGAGTGGCTGGCATCGGGAAAACAGTCTTAACACAGAAGTTCACTCTGGACTGGGCTGAAGGCAAAGCCAACCAGGACATCCAGTTCACATTCCCATTCACCTTCAGAGAGCTGAATGTGCTGAAAGAGAGAAAGTTCAGCTTGGTGGAACTTGTTGATTACTTCTTTAGTGAAACCAAAGAAGCAGGAATCTGCAGGTTTGAAGAGGTCGTGTTCATCTTAGACGGTCTGGATGAGTGTCGACCTCCTCTGGACTTCCTCAACACTGAGATCCTGACTGATGTTACAGAGTCCACCTCAGTGGGTGTGCTGCTGACAAACCTCATCAGGGGGAAACTGCTTCCCTCTGCTCGCCTCTGGATAACCACACGACCTGCAGCAGCCAATCAGATCCCTCCTGGGTGTGTTGACATGGTGACAGAGGTCAGAGGGTTCACTGATGCCCAGAAGGAGGAGTACTTCAGGAAGAGATTCAGAGATGAGGAGCAGGCCAGCAGAATCATCTCCCACATCAAGAGATCACGAAGCCTCCACATCATGTGCCACATCCCAGTCTTCTGCTGGATCACTGCTACAGTTCTGGAGGACGTGTTGAAGACCAGAGAGGGAGGAGAGCTGCCCAAGACCCTGACTGAGATGTACATCCACTTCCTGGTGGTTCAGTCCAAAGTGAAGAACATCAAGTATGATGGAGGAGCTGAGACAGATCCACACTGGAGTCAGAGAGCAGGAAGATGATCGAGTCTCTGGGAAAACTGGCTTTTGAGCAGCTGCAGAAAGGCAACCTGATCTTCTATGAATCAGACCTGACAGAGTGTGGCATCGATATCAGAGCAGCCTCCGTGTACTCAGGAGTGTTCACACAGATCTTTAAAGAGGAGAGAGGACTGTACCAGGACAAGGTGTTCAGCTTCGTCCATCTGAGTGTTCAGGAGTTTCTGGCTGCTCTTCATGTCCATCTGACCTTCACCAACTCTGGAGTCAACCTGCTGGCAGAAGAACAAACGACCTCACGCCAGTGGTTTCTATTTAGAAACAAACCCGAACCAACACAGTTCTACCAGAGTGCTGTGGACAAGGCTTTACAGAGTCCAAATGGACACCTGGACTTGTTCCTCCGCTTCCTCCTGGGTCTTTCACTGCAGATCAATCAGAGTCTCCTACAAGGTCTGATGACGGAGACAGGAAGTAGCTCAAAGACCAGTCAGAAAACAGTGGAGTACATCAAGAAGAAGATCAGTAAGAATCTGTCTGCAGAGAGAAGCATCAATCTGTTCCACTGTCTGAATGAACTGAATGATCGTTCTCTAGTGAAGCAGATCCA
>JABXJD010000186.1:1040000-1047500 GCA_013375575.1 Percina caprodes
CTGCAGTCTTCTCCTGAACAGAGGTGGCGCTAATGAGGAAAGGCTACCGACTTCTACGGACTAGAAGAAGAAAAAGGTAAACAACGGCAGAACTGGCAGCTGCATTGCCGTCAATGCTTGTATTTGATTGGATGACCTACTTGGTGGGTTCAAGCCCTTCATTCACCATAGAAGAAGTCATCTTAACCCAGTGAGTCTACCAGAGAGACCTGCAGTCACTCTGAGAGTCCTGGCATCAGGTCACCCTCGAGCTCCTTCACACTTCCTGTTTCCGCTTTGTCGCACGCTGCTGAAAGATAGAGTGGTGCCCCCCCCTCTGGACCCGCACCGACATCCTGCCGCGCCAGCGAGATCTACGTCGTTTTGACGTCACATTGGCGCTCGACGGGTCGGGAACGGAGGCTGTAAAAAGGCCACAGAACAGGTTTTTGGGGCAGTGTCCTTTTAATTAGGAACAATAACGACGAGCACTCCACTTAACACATTTATTCACACATTAATATATTAGAAATACTGTATGGTCAACAGTCCTAGTCTGACCACACTGAGACAAGTCGAGATGCTTAGGAAACCGAAAAGTCAATAAAGACTTTATATTTTTTGAGTAAATAAAATATGAAAGCGATGACACTATATAACTGATTTAGATACTTGGTAAGCAACACTATATTTTTTGGTCCTTTTAGACGTTAAAGTTCCCTCTTTGATTAACCAGCGTCTGCAGGTTGTCTCTTACGTTGCCAAAGTAACGCTTGATGTCGGTCTTCTGCCTGTTGTATCTGCGATGATAATAAGCCTCAAAGTATTCGTCAAGGTCGCCATGATCAGACATCTTATAACTGACGTTTAAATCATCATCTACCAGATATTTAGCAGCCAGAGCGTGATATCCAACTACCGCGTCCACTCTGCACTCAGCCTCCACCATTTCCCTGTGCTCGATGAACAGCGTGTCCAGGTCTCTCAGGTAAGTCGAGAGGAGTGTCTCCACAGGGTCGCAGGTTCGAGTCCCTCCCAGTCTCACCAGGTGGATCAGCATCTGGATGTGGAAGGCTGCCCCGTTCACCCAGGCCTTCAGAGCCTGAGAGGACACGTGGCCGTCCCTCACCATGGAGTTCTTCAGCTTGGTGATGGCGGCGCTCAGCCGGCACTCGATCCGTCTGATGTCAGTCGCCAGTTCGTGGTCGTTGTTGATGTGCATCACGCATCTCTTCAGGCACTCGTCCATCTGATCCCAGACCTCGGAGGCCTTCTCCTCGGCAAACACGCTCCGCAGAGCGTCCTTGGTGCTTTCCTCAGGCGGACTCAAGGAAACCAAGTCGATGAGGACGGCGATGGCCAGCGGCCCGAGGCCCCCCAGTACAGAAGCTGGTATATATTCACCCAGCTTACCTGCTATGGTCTTGATCAAGTCCTCAGGGGAGCCGCCCGCCTCCCTTTTCCTCTTCTCGTAGTGTTTTCTCAGATTGTCTGAAGACCGAAGACCTGAGAACATCACAATGTTCTTGTTGACTCTCAGATCTGGAGCTCTTCCATCGTTGAGTCGTTCCAAAAAATCTTCCATTTCTTTTTCACGCATCTGCCTCGCCTCCTCCTTCAGACTGCTCCACACTTCACCCATCTTCTTGTCTTCAGGATCAAAGATGGAGGTTGTTCTCTGTGTACCGCTGCAACACACAGATATACATACAGGGAACATGTTCATCCAACTGGACAAAATGGACCAAAATACTTAGAAAGTGATGCCAACTACTACCTGGACTATCTGAGAGGGACTAAGAAGGAAACTATTCCCATGCCTGAAATGGTTCCTAATGAAACTGTAATTAAAATAAATGATATGGATGTCCCGTACATGATGTAAAATAAACATTACAATGGTTAACGTATCATGGCCTGTTAGCTTTAGCTTCAGCCTGTTAGCATGATAGCATGGCCTGTTAGCTTTAGCTTCAGCCTGTTAGCATTATCTATCAAACAGGTCCCAGACTACAGATCAGCTGTGGAAGATGATTCCAGTTGTTCTTGATCAACAGATCAGTGAATAATCATCAGAAACCTCCAGACAGTAAAGTTTTTACCTCAGCTCAGACGTCTCTCAGCTCCAGTTCAGTCTCTGTCTCCTGGAGATATTTCTGTCCCAAGTTAGAACTGACCTTTGAAAGTGAAAGTACATTCAGATCAGCATAAACAGGCTGATGGAGCCCCCTGCTGGTCCCTCAGACATCTGATGTCCACCAGGTCCCATCAGGAGACATCCTAACCCTGCTGGTCCCTCAGACATCTGATGTCCACCAGGTCCCATCAGGAGACATCCTAACCCTGCTGGTCCCTCAGACATCTGATGTCCACCAGGTCCCATCAGGAGACATCCTAACCCTGCTGGTCCCTCAGACATCTGATGTCCACCAGGTCCCATCAGGAGACATCCTAACCCTGCTGGTCCCTCAGACATCTGATGTCCACCAGGTCCCATCAGGAGACATCCTAACCCTGCTGGTCCCTCAGACATCTGATGTCCACCAGGTCCCATCAGGAGACATCCTAACCCTAACCCTGCTGGTCCCTCAGACATCTGATGTCCACCAGGTCCCATCAGGAGACATCCTAACCCTGCTGGTCCCTCAGACATCTGATGTCCACCAGGTCCCATCAGGAGACATCCTAACCCTAACCCTGCTGGTCCCTCAGACATCTGATGTCCAACAGGTCCCATCAGGAGACATCCTAACCCTAACCCTGCTGGTCCCTTCAGACATCTGATATCCACCAGGTCCCCCCCCCCCACTCTGACATCTCTCCATTAGTGCATGTCTAGGTACTGAGCATGTGTGGGTAGCCTGGGCAGCAACACAACAGAGCCTAGAGTCAGGTAACTCTCCATGAAGAAGGAGCCTGGGCAGCACAGGGCCACCAGGGGCCCGGTTCTTACTGGTTAAGATAAGATGAAGAAACCTTTATTTGTCCCACAGTGGGGAAATTGCAGTTTGCAACAGCAAAGATAAGAGCAGAGATAGATAAATGTACAGAGATAGCTAACAGTATTATGCAATGTATTATGAGAATTGCCCAAATGAAAGATTATGCTCAGATGTAATGACAATGGCATATGGGACGTTTAACATGTTCAGCTGGAATATCATCCTCATTATCTCCTAACTTCAATATCGCTTCCTGGACGTCAGCAGAAGTGACATCATCATCATCATCATCATCATTGGACTCATTACACTGTAAATAATCTGATGTCTCCAGTTATTACTGTAGATTTCACAGTAACATTACTGGAAATGATTTTACAGTAGAATGCTGTAAAGGTACATTACAACCTTGTCGCCATGACAACATCACAGTAGTCTGAGTATTACAGTAGAAATCACAGTAGTCTAAATCTCTAATTTAACTCCTGTATGTATCGACTGTCCAGCAGCTGCAGGTCCCTGGTCGGCCAGCAGGCGGCGGTAACCTTTATTGACACCGGATTAAAATACAAAACACAGCGGCCGCCATTTTTCTGTGAGCGGAAGGAGGAAGAGCAGAGGGAAAACATTAAACTCTTCAAGGAAATATCCTCAATAAATAGATATTCTCTGTGATGGAGGTGCCCGGGCAGGACAGCGACTGGAGGAGCCCTCAGTTCCGACAGAAAGTCGTCGCTCAGATGTGAGATATCTGGTTTCACTGTTGTGTTTTTTAGCTAAATCACTGGTTCTGTTTCTGCTGCGTTAGCCCAATGAGCTAAGCTAACGTTAGCCCAATGAGCTAAGCTAACGTTAGCTCAGCAGGAAAGCACGTCACGTCAAACCGCGTTTAAAAAAGCGCCGAATTAACACTTTGTTGTAAAAAAGAGAAGTAAACAGCGATCCGTCAACATGTCAGTGAACATATTAAGAATCATTTTAGCTCACTCTTCAATTCGGCTCGCTTCAAATAGTTGAAACAATGTTAAATGGCTTTTTATTTCCTATTTAGTAGTTAGCTTCATTAACGTTAGCTAGCTGCTAGCGTGAAGCGAGTTAACTCTTTAACGGTCTTCCTGTTGTAGTCGGTTTAATGTCACAGTCTAAGTTGTGTGTTATGTTTTTAATCATGAACACATCATGTTAGACACTGTTTTTTCAAAAACTGTGTTCATCGAAAGTTACAATAACAGACACACACACATAGACACAGACTGACACACAGTTCACACACACACAGACTCCCCCAACACACACACGGTCTCCCCCACACACACACACACACACACACACAGACTCCCCCAACACACACACAGTCTCCCCCCCCAACACACACACACACGCGCACAGTCTCCCCCTACACACACAGTCTCCCCCACACACACACACAGCCCCCCCCCCCACACACACACACAAACACACACACACACTTGATTTGCATCGAGTAGAGACGAGATAAGTCGAGCTGTTACCAGCAGTGGACAACGCTATTCCACATATATGTGTGTGTGCGTGTTGACTGTGTGTGCGTGCGTGTTGACTGTGTGTGTGTTGACTGTGTGTGTGTGTGTGTTGACTGTGTGTGTGTGTGCGTGTTGACTGTGTGTGTGTGTGCGTGTTGACTGTGTGTGTGTGTGTGTGTTGTTCTAGTGTCTTCTTGCCTCTACTGAAATGTTTTAAATATATTTAAATTTTTTTCCAGCGAGGAGGCGATGAGGAAGGCAGGAACGGCTCACACCAAGTCCAGCAACGACATGGAGAACCACGTCTACGTCAAGGCCAAATCCAGAGTGAGTAGACTCGGCAAGCCCCGCCCACTCTGCTGGTGGCCTAGTCTAAAGCCCCGCCCACTCTGCTGGTGGCCTAGTCTAAAGCCCCGCCCACTCTGCTGGTGGCCTAGTCTAAAGCCCCGCCCACTCTGCCGGCGGCCTAGTCTAAAGCCCCGCCCACTCTGCCGGCGGCCTAGTCTAAAGCCCCGCCCACTCTGCTGGTGGCCTAGTCTAAAGCCCCGCCCATTCTGCTGGTGGCCTAGTCTAAAGCCCCGCCCACTCTGCTGGTGGCCTAGTCTAAAGCCCCGCCCACTCTGCTGGTGGCCTAGTGTATGTATATATAAGAACATCTGCCTCTGCACCACCAAAGTGAACATAAAATATATAAATATATAAATACATATGACACTGTTGGAAAAACCCACACAATCGACATATAAACACACCTGCAGACGCCATCTTGGGAGTTTGTGATTAATACTGTATGGTGATGTCACCAAGTGGTGTCCCATTTCATAGGGTGGTGTTTTCACCCCTAGCTCTTACCCCTTGGTTTCAAGGGGTAAGGGGCTAGGGGTAAGGGGCTAGGGGTAAGGGCTAGGGGTAAGGGCTAGAGGTAAGGGTAAGGGCTAGGGCTAGGGTTAGGGTAAGTGCTAGGGCTAGGGGTAAGGGGTAGGGGTAAGGGCTAGGGGTAAGGGGCTAGGGGTAAGGGCTAGGGGTAAGGGCTAGAGGTAAGGGTAAGGGTTAGGGTAAGTGCTAGGGCTAGGGGTAAGGGCTAGGGGTAAGGGCTAGGGTTAAGGGGTAAGTGCTAGGGGTAAGGGTTAAGGGGTAAGAGCTAGGGGTAAGGGTTAAGGGGTAAGGGCTAGGGGTAAGTGCTAGGGGTAAGGGCTAGGGTTAAGGGGGTAAGGGGTAGGGGCTAGGGTTAAGGGTTAAGGGGGTAAGGGGTAGGGGCTAGGGTTAAGGGGGTAAGGGGCTAGGGGTAGGGGGTAGGGGCTAGGGTTAAGGGGGTAAGGGGCTAGGGGTAGGGGCTAGGGTTAAGGGGGTAAGGGGTAGGGGCTAGGGTTAAGGGGGTAAGGGGTAAGGGGCTAGGGGTAGGGGTAAGGGGTAGGGGCTAGGGTTAAGGGGGTAAGGGGTAAGATGGAGAAATGGGGTTGAGTCTTGATCTCTGTGGTGAAAGAGAACCGAGCTAACGCGTCTCTCCGTTCCAGGAGGAGTATCTGTCTCTGGTGGCCAGGCTCATCATCCACTTCAGGGACATCCGTAAGTATGTAGATCAGGGTCTACGTAACTCTCAGTCTGTAAGCAGAGTCACACCGTTGGTCTGAGGCTGGGTTCAGACCAGAGCCCGACCGATAAAGGATTAGGAAGGCCGATACGAATGTTTGGTTATTTAAAAATCCGATATGCAGATAATCAGCCGATAAGAAATACAACCGTCCGTTTTTATTTGATATTTTAAATATTCATTCATCAGAATCATTATCAATGATTATTATTTAATTTTTTATTGGCTAGTTTTAATGCCGATACCGATAGATCATAACGCCCCCATGTCCCACTGAGGTGGCCAGTAGAGGGTGATGAGATGGATCAATTTCACTGTTTACTGCATTTTATTGTTTTTAACTGTCTGCAAGTCAGGAAATGTCTGGTGTGTGTGTGTGTGTGTGTGTGTCTGTCGTGTGTGTGTGTGTGTGTGTGTGTGTGTGTGTGTGTGTGTGTGTGTCGTGTGTGTGTGTGTGTGTGTGTGTGTGTGTGTGTGTGTGTGTGTGTGTGTGATTTGTACTATTCTACCTGCTGCACAACAAATGAAGTGACTTGACTGACTGTTGCTAAGGTGATGGGGGGGTGGAGCAGAGGAACCAGGTGGTAGATAACGAGCTCTCAGATCTAACGACCACTAATAACTCGTCTCGTCTCGTTTGCAGACAAGAAGACGCTCGGAGTCCAAGGTGAGTCTGTCTGTCCCTGGGGGGACGTCTCCAGGTTTGTCTTCGCTGTGTTTCCGTCCTCTGTCTCTTCCACACTCACGGGGTTTCTGCTAGAGACGTACGGTGGCCCTGAAGTTCAAATCACAACAGCAAGTAGAAACACACAACGGCAGATAGAAACACACAACAGCAGATAGAAACACACAACAGCAGATAGAAACACACAACAGCAGATAGAAACACACAACAGCAGATAGAAACACACACAACAGCAGATAGAAACACACACAACAGCAGATAGAAACACACAACAGCAAGTAGAAACACACAACAGCAAGTAGAAACACACAACAGCAGATAGAAACACACACAACAGCAGATAGAAACACACACAACAGCAGATAGAAACACACAACAGCAGATAGAAACACACAACAGCAGATAGAAACACACAACAGCAGATAGAAACACACAACAGCAGATAGAAACACACACAACAGCAGATAGAAACACACACAACAGCAGATAGAAACACACAACAGCAAGTAGAAACACACAACAGCAAGTAGAAACACACAACAGCAGATAGAAACACACACAACGGCAGATAGAAACACACAACAGCAGATAGAAACACACACAACAGCAGATAGAAACACACACAACAGCAAATAGAAATGCACAACAGCAGATAGAAACACACAACAGCAGATAGAAACACACACAAAAGAAAATAAAAACACACAACAGCAAGTAGAAACACACACAACAGCAAGTAGAAACACACAACAGCAGATAGAGACACACACAACAGCAGATAGAAACACACACAACAGCAGA
>JABXJD010000186.1:1052500-1060000 GCA_013375575.1 Percina caprodes
ACAGTCTTGAAGGATTTCCCAGAATGCTCAGCACTTGTTGGTCCTTTTACCTTCACTCTGCGGTCCAGGTCTCCCCAAACCATCTGGATTGGGTTCAGGTCCGGTGACTGTGGAGGCGCAGCACTCCATCACTCTCCTTCTGGGTCTAATAGCCCTTACACAGCCTGGGGGGGTGTTTGGGGTCATTGTCCTGTTGGAAAATACATGATGGGCCAACTAAACGCAGACAGGATGGGATGCTGCTGCATCTAGATCTACTTTGTTGTTAAGTCCATAATTCCACATGAGTTCATTCATAGTTCTGATGCTTCATGATGATCTACAATGGAAATAGTCATGAAAATGCATTTGAAAACGCATTGAATGAGAAAGTGGTTCCAAACTTTTGGCCTGTACTGTGTATATATATAATATTGTTCTTGTTAACTGTGCAGTTGGGGGTCCAGGACAGATGCCGATGCAGCAGATGGTCCAGCAGCAGCAGTCGCTCCAGTTCCAGCAGTTCCAGCAGCAGCAGCAACAGCAGCAGAACGCCATCCAGCAGCAGCAGCAGCAGCAGAACGCCATCCAGCAGCAGCAGCAGCAGAACGCCGCCATCCAGCAGCAGTTCCAGCAGCAGCAGCTGAGGGTGCAGCAGATGCAGCAACAGCACCAGCAGCTCCAGCAACAGCAGCACCAAAACCAGCAGCAGCAGCAGCAACAGGCCCAGAACCAGCAGCAGCAGAACCAGGTTAGTAACTGTAACTGACCTCTCTCCATTACATATATAATTGGGGTGGCAGTAGTAGGGAGTTGGGTTGGGAACCGGAGGGTCGCTGGTTCAAGTCCCCATACGGACCAATGTGGTGGTGGACTGGTAGCCTCTTGAGCAAGGCACCAAACCCCCACCACCACCACCATATCTTATTATGTCTTTTTATAGCCAAATGTTCTTACTATTATTATTACTATTTTTATTACTGTTATTATTGTTATCTTTATATTGTCTTCAATAATGTATTCTTGCTAAAACCGATGCTGGAAACTTCAATCTCCTTGCGTGAGTCATCCAATAAGGATTAATAAAGAGGAGTCTAAGTCTGCTGCCTGTGTGCAGATGCATCAGACGAGGATCCAGCAGCAGCAGATGGTGCAGCTGCAGCTCCAGCAGCAGCAGCAGCAGCAGCAGCAGCAGCATGCCCAGGCCCAGGCCCAAGCTCAGGCCCAGGCCCAGTCCATTCAGCACATGGTTCAGCAGCAGCAGCAGGTTCAGGCCCAGGTTCAGCCTCAGCCAGGTCAGATGCCCCCACCCCCAGCAGCAGCAGCAGCAGCAGCCCGGCATGGTGCCCCAGTCTCTGGCTGGACAGATGGCGTCCGCTCAGCACGTTTCCATCAACTCGCTCAGTCAGCAGCAGCAGCAGCAACACCAGCTCAAGATCCAGGCCTTCCAGGTGAGGATAATGGGCTCCCATACGATCTTCTGCTTAAGTGCAGCTTTCTTATGTGAGGGGTGATAAAGGGTTGAGATCAGGAGACGATGATGAAGACTTTAAAGGATTTCAAATCATTTGCAGCTTTATTCAAACCTTTCATGACACAGTGAGCTAATCTGTACACACACTGAAGACCAGTGGACATACAACGGTTTATTATAGTCTTCTAGTCCTGCAATGGTCAGCTGATCTATTTCTATGAGACAGTAACCTTTGACACGACTCCTTATTATTGAGACACTTCTACTAGTTTACACATTCTGATCTATTCCTGCAGCCTAGTGTCCACTTCCTGCTGACTCTGCCCTGAAAGCTCCTTCTCAATGGTTTACTGCATTTTAACTTTTACATGCAGAAATATCAACCTGTTGATGGGGAACATGCATTGTTTTTTCTTTTACTTGTAAAAACAAAAAAAATAAGCTGTCGTATCAGCCGTAAAAAGAGACTGAGTTCGACGGGGAAGCGGTCGGCGTTTCGCAGGCTTGCCAGATGAAGTCAGCTGCGGGATAAAGTGTTTTTTTTTTTATCGGTTGGGATGTTTCTCTGGACTACTTCATCTTCCCTTCAGCTAAACGGACTGTGGCGAGGTTGCATAAGTTACCTGTGGGACTATTATTGGCTGCGGCGTCTCGCCACGCTTCACCTTGCGTCTTTATGTTCTGTTTTCTAATGAGGACTCTGTTCTTTATCCGGACTATTTGAGTTAAATGGATGAACACTTGATCTGTCGGGACATTGGGGTTTTGGGGGTGGGAGTCTTTGAGCATGTTAAATATGTGTGTATGAAGGAGTAGTGGGGCCAATCCTCCTGTAACGCATACCTGTGGGTGAGGCCGGTGTTTATTAACGACGATGTATTCATAATACACGCTGTTAATAACGATGTATTCATAATACACGCTGTTAATAACGATGTATTCATAATACACGCTGTTAATAACGATGTATTCATAATACACGCTGTTAATAACGATGTATTCATAATACACGCTGTTAATAACGATGTATTCATAATACACGCTGTTAATAACGATGTATTCATAATACACGCTGTTAAATTCATATCTATGGTCTTTCTTTCGTCCATGTACATGTTTATAAAGCCCACTTAAAGGCAGTTAGAGGGTATGAAGGTAAGCAGGTTAGACTGTATTCACCTCAGCAGATATCAGATCCGCCCGTTACTTATATTTTGTGTGATGTACTTTTCGCAAACTGTTACACGTTTTGGTTAAAAACAAACATCTTCTGCTACGTTTACACCTCGCATCCACACTACTGCGGCGTTTCCGAGCCCCTAAAACTTTTGGAAAGTGGGGTTCCTGCATGTGCAAAGCAACACCGATCCCAGTACCAGGGCTAACCCGACCCCTTTGGTGGAGAACAGCATCAACATCGTCCTTCGTTTCTTTTCCAGTTGAATCTGTTCGGTCACACTGCTGGGCTCCAGTCGCGCTTACCCCTCCTCTGCTTGCATGCTTTGCTGTGTGTGTGTGTGTGTGTGTGTGTCTGTGTGTGTGTCTGTGTGTGTGTGTGTGTGTGTGAAAGCAGGCCCGTGCTCTGCAGCAGCAGCAGGCCCAGCAGGCCCAGCAGGCAGCGCAGCAAGCCGCTGCTCAGGCGCAGCTCAACGCAGCGGCTGCAGCCGGTGTTCCTGGACAGGTGAGAGGGCAGCCGCCTCCTGCTTCATGTGTAATAACTGGGGGATCACCAGACGCCTCCTGCTTCATGTGTAATAACGGGGGATCACCAGACGCCTCCTGCTTCATGTGTAATAACTGGGGGGGGGATCACCAGACGCCTCCTGCTTCATGTGTAATAACTGGGGGTCACCAGACACTTCTCGATACAATCTCATCACGAATCAAATGGGTGTCTAATTTGATACCCTCCATTCATATTTTAATATCTGATTAATTATGCCTTCTGTCACACATTTTTCTGCAACTTCTTCCGTATTTTCTGCCTGTGTCTTGTATGTAATGGAATCCTAAGGTCGGGTCTGGCGAGTTCAGGTCCGACATTTCTCTGTTAGACGGGTTTGTTTTAGTACATTTCTGGGTATTTTGGGGTTTTGGGAGACTTTGAGTTTTGGGATGTGTGCCTCCTCTCTGCTCACCTGTCCTGTCCTCTGAAGTTGGTGCGTCCTGGGATGCCGATTCCTCCCCGGATGCCTCGAGCCCTGAATCCCTCCATCCCTCCTCCAAACGCTGCTGCTGCCGCCGCCGCCGCCGCAGCCGCTGCCGCCGCCGCCGCTGCTGCCGCCGCCACTGGGGTGGGGGCACAGCAGATGACACAGCAGGTATTTCTCCTCCGCCACGGTCGCTGATTACAGATCGTCATCGTTCAGCCGTGGGGAATAGAGTCCGACCGATACTTACTTACTTTTTTAAATATTCATTCCCTCTGGGATGTTATTTATCTCCCAGGTCTTTCATAAAGAGCAGGTCTAGACCAGGACTCTGGGATGTTATTTATCTCCCAGGTCTTTTCATAAAGAGCAGGTCTAGACTGGACTCTGGGATGTTATTTATCTCCCAGGTCTTTCATAAAGAGCAGGTCTAGACCGGACTCTGGGATGTTATTTATCTCCCAGGTCTTTCCATAAAGAGCAGGTCTAGACCGGACTCTGGGATGTTATTTACAGAAACCCAACAATTCACCAAGAGCAAGCACTAGGCCACAGAGGCAAGGAAAAACTTCCTTTAAGAGGCAGAAACCTCAAGCAGAACCATGGCTCAGGGTGGGGGGGCATCTGCCTCAACCGGTTGGGAGGGGGGGGAGACAGACAGACAGAGACAGACAGAGAGAGAGACAGACAGACAGACAGACAGAGACAGACAGAGAGAGAGAGAGAGACATGGAGAATTGCAGCAGAGGGTGTGGAGCAGGAACATGGAGGCAGCAGGTGACTCCAACCACAGATCCAGATCCAGAGCCAGAACCACCTGCAGGAAGAGATAGGAGGAGAGAGGAGAGGGCAAGACTCCGGGAAAGGGAAGAAGTCGAGTTAGTAACATGCATTAATGGGATGAGGTTGCATACAGATGGAGAGAAGGAGGAAGAGAGAGGTGCTCAGTGCATCATGGGAAGTCCCCCAGCAGTCTAGGCCTATAGCAGCGTAACTAAGGGACGGTTCAGGACTCTCCTGAGCCAGCCCTAACTATAAGCTTTATCAAAGAGGAAAGTCTTAAATCAGGTCCCGTGGTCCCCCGGTATCAGGTCCCCGCAACCCAATACCAGATACACAGACGAGGATGGATGGATGTGCAGTCTGTGGTCTGGACAGATGCCTCTGTTTTTGTTGTATTATGGTTGATATATATATACACACACAGACACACACACACACACACACCCGACCTCATCACAGCAGAACTCTGTCGTCCGGCGGTGTGGATGCTCACATCCTTCTAGTTATCGTTGTTGATGTGGACGGCCCTTAACCCCGGGGTTGGGGGTTGGGGGTTGTGGGTTGTCTTCCCGTCAAAATTGAAAATTAACACTTTTGTTTTTGCTTTTTATCTTTTTCTTAAGTTTTTGTCCCTTTTTTTTCACATTTTTGACGCTTTTTTTTCCTCAATGTTTGTCACTTTTTTCACATTTTCAACACTATTAACGTCAGTTTTACAGGTTGTTTTGGAATTTATGACTCCTTCACTTGAACTTACCCTAAAGGACTCGACTCCTTCACTTGACCTTACGCTAAAAGACTCGACTCCTTCACTTGACCTTACCCTAAAGGACTCGACTCCTTCACTTGAACTTACCCTAAAGGACTCGACTCGTTCACTTGACCTTACGCTAAAAGACTCGACTCCTTCACTTGACCTTACCCTAAAGGACTCGACTCCTTCACTTGAACTTACCCTAAAGGACTCGACTCCTTCACTTGACCTTACCCTAAAGGACTCGACTCCTTCACTTGAACTTACCCTAAAGGACTCGACTCCTTCACTTGAACTTACCCTAAAGGACTTGACTCCTTCACTTGACCTTACGCTAAAAGACTCGACTCCTTCACTTGACCTTACCCTAAAGGACTCGACTCCTTCACTTGAACTTACCCTAAAGGACTCGACTCCTTCACTTGACCTTACCCTAAAGGACTCGACTCCTTCACTTGACCTTACCCTAAAGGACTCGACTCCTTCACTTGAACTTACCCTAAAGGACTCGACTCCTTCACTTGAACTTACCCTAAAGGACTCGACTCCTTCACTTGAACTTACCCTAAAGGACTCGACTCCTTCACTTGACCTTACCCTAAAGGACTCGACTCCTTCACTTGACCTTACCCTAAAGGACTCGACTCCTTCACTTGAACTTACCCTAAAGGACTCGACTCCTTCACTTGACCTTACCCTAAAGGACTCGACTCCTTCACTTGAACTTACCCTAAAGGACTTGACTCCTTCACTTGACCTAACCCTAAAGGACTCGACTCCTTCACTTGACCTTACCCTAAAGGACTCGACTCCTTCACTTGACCTTACCCTAAAGGACTCGACTCCTTCACTTGAACTTACCCTAAAAGACTTGACTCCTTCACTTGACCTTACCCTAAAGGACTCGACTCCTTCACTTGACCTTACCCTAAAGGACTCGACTCCTTCACTTGACCTAACCCTAAAGGACTCGACTCCTTCACTTGACCTTACCCTAAAGGACTCGACTCCTTCACTTGACCTTACCCTAAAGGACTCGACTCCTTCACTTGACCTTACCCTAAAGGACTCGACTCCTTCACTTGACCTTACCCTAAAGGACTCGACTCCTTCACTTGACCTAACCCTAAAGGACTCGACTCCTTCACTTGACCTTACCCTAAAGGACTCGACTCCTTCACTTGACCTTACCCTAAAGGACTCGACTCCTTCACTTGACCTTACCCTAAAGGACTCGACTCCTTCACTTGACCTTACCCTAAAGGACTCGACTCCTTCACTTGACCTTACCCTAAAGGACTCGACTCCTTCACTTGACCTTACCCTAAAGGACTCGACTCCTTCACTTGACCTTACCCTAAAGGACTCGACTCCTTCACTTGACCTAACCCTAAAGGACTCGACTCCTTCACTTGACCTTACCCTAAAGGACTCGACTCCTTCACTTGACCTTACCCTAAAGGACTCGACTCCTTCACTTGACCTTACCCTAAAGGACTCAACTCCTTCACTTGACCTTACCCTAAAGGACTCGACTCCTTCACTTGACCTTACCCTAAAGGACTCGACTCCTTCACTTGACCTTACCCTAAAGGATATGTTGCATTTATTGAAGGTAAAGAAATACAGTGAAACCTCCTTGAACTGAGACTTTACCTGTAACTTCTTTTCCCGCCTCCGTTCAGGAAGTTTTAAAGGTCACTGTGCTACTCCAGCAGCTGCTTCTCCTCCTGTGATTGACTAATTCTTTTCTCGTCCAATCACTTTCTTCCATAGGCACAGCAGCAGCATCAGATGATGTCATCACCTTCACCTGTGCAGGTGCAGACTCCTCAGTCGATGCCCCCCCCTCCCCAGCCGTCGCCTCAACCCCCAAACTCACAGCCCAACTCAGTCAGGTACAACAAGTTCTTCAATTCATTTTTTTATAGTATCAAGACACAGATAGAGCAGGTCTAGACCACTCTATCATTTACAGATAGAGCAGGTCTAGACCACTCTATAATCTACAGATAGAGCAGGTCTAGACCACTCTATAATCTACAGATAGAGCAGGTCTAGACCACTCTATAATCTACAGATAGAGCAGGTCTAGACCACTCTATCATTTACAGATAGAGCAGGTCTAGACCCCTCTATAATCTACAGATAGAGCAGGTCTAGACCGCTCTATAATCTACAGATAGAGCAGGTCTAGACCGCTCTATAATCTACAGATAGAGCAGGTCTAGACCGCTCTATAATTTACAGATAGAGCAGGTCTAGACCGCTCTATAATTTACAGATAGAGCAGGTCTAGACCACTCTATAATCTACAGATAGAGCAGGTCTAGACCGCTCTATAATCTACAGATAGAGCA
>JABXJD010000186.1:1065000-1070000 GCA_013375575.1 Percina caprodes
GACATAGTCTGCTCCACATCTGGACATAGTCTGCTCCACATCTTTACATAGTCTGCTCCACATCTTTACATAGTCTGCACCACATCTGTCTCGTGATTTTATCTCCTGGTGTTGTGTCCCCTGATGTTTTGTCCTCTGGTGTCTTGATGTTTTGTCCTCTGGTGTCTTGATGTTTTGTCCTCTGGTGTCCTGATGTTTTGTCCCCTGGTCTCCTGATGTTTTGTCCTCTGGTCTCCTGATGTTTTGTCCCCTGGTGTCCAGCGGTCCCAACGTCTCCGGGAGGAAGAGGAAGCAGGAGGAGGACGAGCGTCAGACCATCCCCAACATCCTGCAGGGCGAGGTGGCCCGCCTGGACGTCAAATTCCTGGTGAACCTGGACCCGTCCTTCTGCAGTAACAACGGCACCGTGCACCTCGTCTGCAAACTGGGTAAATACAGACGGTTACCATGGTTACCGTGTCTCGTCCTTCCTCCGGGGCACACACAGCCTGTATCCAAAGACGCCACCGTGTCTCCACTTCCTCCCACTGCCCGTCCCGGGTTGAGCAACTCGTAGAATTTTTGATGCACAAAAAGAACTTTTAGCCCCAATAAATAATAAATGGTGCGTTCACTTGAAACTAGTAAACCTCGTGGTGCATTCAACGTTGTAAAATACCCTTTTGTTGTTTTTTTAAAGTATCGTTTTAACACCGATATTGGGGGAAAACAAACGATACCCAACATTAGTAAACACACAAAGTCCCGAGGGCGTAGAGACGTCATCAGCTCTCTGAACTGTGTCTGTGTGTGTGTGTGTGTGTGTGCGTGCGTGCGTGTGTGTGTGTGTGCATGTGCGTGTGTGCGTGTCTGTGTGTGCGTGTGTGTGTGTGTGCGTGTCTGTGTGTGTGTGTCTGTGTGTGTGCGTGTCTGTGTCTGTGTGTGTGTGTGTGTGCGCGTGTCTGTGTGTGTGTGTCTGTGTGTGTGCGTGTCTGTGTGTGCGTGTGTGTGTGTGTGTGCGTGTCTGTGTGTGTGTGTCTGTGTGTGTGCGTGTCTGTGTCTGTGTGTGTGTGCGTGTCTGTGTGTGTGTGTCTGTGTGTGTGCGTGTCTGTGTCTGTGTGTGTGTGTGTGTGCGTGTCTGTGTCTGTGTGTGCATGTGCGTGTGTGTGTGTTGTTCCAGATGATAAGAACCTCCCCAGCGTTCCTCCTCTGCAGCTCAGCGTTCCTGCTGATTACCCCGACCAGAGTCCTTACTGGGCCGACGACGGGGACCAGTACGGTGAGACACACACACACCTCTACACACACACCTCTACACACATACACCTCTACACACATACACCTCTACACACATACACCTCTACACACATACACCTCTACACACACACCTCTACACACATACACCTCTACACACACACCTCTACACACACACACCTCTACACACACACACACACACACACACACACCTCTACATACACACGCACACACACACCTCTACACGCGCACACACACACACACACACACATACACCTCTACACACACACGCACACACACACCTCTACACACACACACCTTTAGACACAGCTAATATACACACAGACGTTATAAACGTAAACAGTGTAAATGTTGATTAGACAAAAGAGAGAAAAATAACCAGTCCAACAACATCTTGCCCCCCCCCCCCCTGTCTATGTCCTGACCCCCCTCCCCCCCAGCAGGTGCGAACAGCTTCCTGCAGACGGTCCACAGGAACATGACGTCCAAGCTGCTGCAGCTTCCTGACAAACACTCGGTGACGGAGCTGCTCAACACCTGGGCCCAGAGCGTCCGCCAGGCCTGTCTGTCAGCCGCATAAGCCCCGCCCACTTCCTGTCTCAACTGCTGCACACACAGTAACTCCTCCCCTCCCCTTAATGTAACCTACAGGACAGATGTTCATCATCAGGGAGAAACAAGCTGTAATGTTACCCTACAGGACAGATGTACATCATCAGGGAGAAATCAACTCAGATTATTATTTTAAGTGTGTGACAACACTATGGGATGGATCCCTACAGAGATAGACCTTCTAGTTAAACATGGAGTCTGGTGGAGATATGCTGCTCTATACACGCTAAAAGTAGTGATTATTTACATGGAGTCTGGTGGAGATATGCTGCTCTATACACGCTAAAAGTAGTGATTATTTACATGGAGTCTGGTGGAGATATCCTGCTCTATACACGCTAAAAGTAGTGATTATTAACATGGAGTCTGGTGGAGATATGCTGCTCTATACACGCTAAAAGTAGTGATTATTTACATGGAGTCTGGTAGAGATATGCTGCTTTATACACACTAAAAGTAGTGATTATTTACATGGAGTCTGGTGGAGATATGCTGCTCTATACACACTAAAAGTAGTGATTATTTACATGGAGTCTGGTGGAGATATGCTGCTCTATACACGCTAAAAGTAGTGATGATTTACATGGAGTCTGGTGGGTTTGGTGATGGTGATTTCTGTTTCATGTTAAACTGAAAGGTCTCTCTCTGTAGAGACTCCGTCTGACGCCCGTCTCTCTGTTCACAGACACTACAGCTGGAGCCAACGTTACCGGGCGGCTCCGCGTCAAACGGCTGCGTCCCCTTCGCTACCTGCTGGACTTTTCTCCGTCTCAAAGAAAGGAAGACAGAGCTGTTGTTCCCCACGCTCATCTTAGTCCCTGAACATCCCAACATTATTCCTGATGCATTCTGGATGAAAAAAAGACCTCCTACAGCACGAGAGCAAATTTGAGCAGCTTGTAAATAACAAACTCAACAAGTCCGGCTGTCATTTATCCCGATATATACTCCGCTCCTTGAATGCAACACATTGTGCTTCGGTTTCTTCTTCTTCTGTTTGAGATGTGATTTCAGTTTTGTACCACAGAAGAAACTGTCTGACTTTGCTTTTCAGAGTGAAAATATAAATGTATTTTTTTGCTATCATAAATAAATGAAAAACTTTTCAGTTCAACTTTTTAAATCTAAAAATCTGTTTCAGTCACTGAAAGGTAAATATTCAGGTTACACTTGAAGGCGTCTTCATAAGAGGACGCGCAGCAACTAGCAAAGACACCGCGACATAGGGCCCTTTAAGGGACGGAGAGAGAGGAGAGAGAGAGACAGACAGTGTGAGAGAGAGACAGACAGTGTGAGAGAGAGACAGACAGTGTGAGAGAGAGACAGACAGTGAGACGGCCCTCTAAAATGTCTAAAATCCAGAGCAGATTTCTGACTCATATTTTATAATAATGTGCCTCTGGATAAGAAGCTGGATGTGGACCAGTTAGGGACTTGGCCAGAAGTTAGGGGGGGTCTGAAGAGAGGAGGAGGTCGGGGGGGGTCTGAGGAGAGGAGGAGGTCTGGGGGGGGTCTGAGGAGAGGAGGAGGTCTGGGGGGGGTCTGAGGAGAGGAGGAGGTCGGGGGGGGTCTGAGGACAGGAGGTCTGGGGGGGTCTGAGGAGAGGAGGAGGAGGTCTGGGGGGGTCTGAGGAGAGGAGGAGGTCTGGGGGGGGTCAGAGGAGAGGAGGAGGTCTGGGGGTCTGAGGGGTCACGTGACGGGCTGGGAGTTGTAGTTCCACTGTCTCCACACTTGACGTCATGTCTGCCGTAGTTAATATATCAGTTAGTAAATAAATAAGTTCAAATGAGACAAAAATATTTTATTATCTTCAAATTAAATGATACAAAAGTTGTCGTTTCTGACAGTAAAAATGACAGATTCTCACATTATTCAAGGTGTGTGTGTGTGTGTGTGTGTGTGTGTGTGTGTGTGTGTGTGAGAGTGTGTGTGTGTGAGAGTGTGTGTGTGTGTGTGTCAGAAGCTGAGGGAGAAGGTTTTGTACGACAGGTTGGTGAAGACGTCGATGTGATCGCTGCTCCCCCCCACGGTCAGCACCTGCAACAGGAAACATTGTTTACTATCCTCCCGCCGTGCGTGCGTGCGTGCGTGCGTGCGTGCGTGCGTGTGTGTGTGCGTGCGTGTGTGTGTGTGTGCGTGCGTGCGTGCGTGCGTAGACCAACCCGGTGCTCCGTGCTGTTGGTGTTGATCTGCAGCGTGTTGAGGCTCTGAGGCGTGCACGGGATCTGAGCTTTCACCTCGCCACCCAGCAAACAGTGAGACACAAACGGCCCCTCACCCACAGCCAGGATCTGAGAGGGGGAGGGAGGGGGGAGAGAGAGGGAGGGGGGAGAGAGAGGGGGAGGTAAACATATCTTCTAAGCAAGCCACAAAAACATGAGAAAGCAAATGTCTAAAAAGTAAATAACATGGAGAAGCAATACCAGGTAAAACCAGCCCCCCGTCTCACCATGTTTCACCCCGGGTCTCACCATGTCCTGGTAGAAGGCGGCCTGTCTCTGGCAGCCCGCCAGCGGGAAGACGGAGGTCGGAGACAGCGAGCGGAGATGCCACAGAGACAGAGACGGTCCACCGCCACACAGCTGCAACAGACAACATGTTGCTATGACAACCGCTCTGATAACAGCATCAACAGGTAGCCATGACGACTACTCTGATAACATCAACATGTTGCTATGACGAGGAGAGTTGGTTACCATCCAGTCGGAGTCCGTGGTCAAACAGCTGATCCATTTGCCGAACTGGGGCCGCGCACAGCTCTGGAACACATGGTGGAGACATGGAGGACACATGAACACATGGTGGACACATGGTGGAGACATGGTGGAGACATGAACACATGGTGGACACATGGTGGAGACATGGTGGAGACATGAACACATGGTGGAGACATGGTGGACACATGGTGGACACATGGTGGACACATGGTGGACACATGAACACATGGTGGACACATGGTGGACACATGGTGGAGACATGGTGGAGACATGAACACATGGTGGACACATGGTGGACACATGGTGGACACATGAACACATGGTGGAGACATGGTGGACACATGGTGGAGACATGGTGGACACATGGACACATGGTGGAGACATGGACACATGGTGGACACACATCCATCAGCTACA
>JABXJD010000186.1:1077500-1092500 GCA_013375575.1 Percina caprodes
GCTGTTTTTAGCGGCTATCTGCACCACGTAGTCGTAGCCAGCGGGTTGTGTTTGTGGGGTTAAATTAAAAAATGCTAACCCGTTAGCATGTTAGCATGGGGGAAAATGGCTTGCCGCTCGAAAGCCATTTTCCGATGAAATGGGGTCTCAGTGAAAGTGGGCCGACGGCTGCAGGTGTTGTCCCTCCATCGTGTCGGAAATGCATCGCCAACACTGGCCGCTTTTACACAGCCTACCCCCCGTCTTCAGCTCCTCTTTCCCGGCCGCGCTCGGGCATCGCTCCCCCGGTTAAATGAGACGTCCCGAAGCAAATGTCCGCCGTGTTTTTGGTGAAGATGCCCCGCTTTTGTCCCGATAGATGCATGCATACTGGGGCTGAAGACGGGCCAAGGTCAGGGAGCCCTGCTGCGGCTGTGCTGCCTCTCTCGGTGTCACAGAAACTGTTATTAGAAGCAGTGAAATGTCAGTTTTTCTGAGTGTAATGCCGAGTATTTGCGGCTGGTTGTTAATGAAAACAACGCGTGTGTGTGTGCACAGACCCGGGTTATTTTAATATTTCTGCACGGTGTGTGTGTGTGTGTGTGTGTGTGTGAGAGAGAATCCACCGGAGGCACTTTGACCCCCCCATGCAACAGTGAAACGTGTCCACTGTGTTTGTGCATTAAAGCAGTTTAATGAGGTAGTTTCTCTTTTTGTTGTGATTCGGTTTGTTGACATTATCATGAGCTTGAGAGGAAGAACAAAAAGAGAGGGAGAGAGGGAGAGGGAGGGAGGGATTTGATTGGCTGCTGTTGGGAGCTCGAGCTGCAGAGATGAAAGGATTACTTGTCAACTATTAATTACTCATCCAGCTAATTTGATAATCGATGAATCAGTTGGAGTCATTTTTAATGTAAAACCAGGCAACCTGTGTGACGTCGGCCTGTTAAATGTTCTGTTGAGGTTTCTCTCCTCTGGGACCAGAACCTGAATCTCTGAGTTTTGGATTAAATAAATAAAACATTTGAATGTAGAAAAAAACAGTTTATTGGAAATTACAATTTACACTCTGTTAGTAATCACTACACACACACACACACACACACACACACACAGGGTTCACACACATACACAGGGTTCACACACACACACAGGACCTAATCATGCACTAATGGAGAGATGTCACAATGGAGGGGGGGGCTGCCAGCTGGACCAGCGCCCTCAGCAGTGGGGGTACGGTGCCTTGCTCAAGGGCACCTGGCAGGAGGTGAAGGGGCATCTCTCCAGCTACCGATCCTCACTCCGTACTTTGGTCCGTTCGGGGACTTGGACCCGCGACCCTCCGGTTCCCAAACCAACTCCCTGGCTGAGCTGCTGCCCCCCCCACATCAGGAAAATAACAAAACAAGATATTATGGACGTTACGATTAGCATCCAAGTGACAGATGTTGAAAATAAGTGGAATTTAAAACAATAAATTAATAAAAACAAAAACAAGGAGACAAACAGAAAAAAGCGGAAAGACGAGACATTTGCAGACGTAATCTTCGGCTTTTTGGGGAAACGCGTTTCAGAGACCAGACAACTCATCATCCATCCAGGAAAACAGCCTGTTAGGACTGCTCACAAAATGAATTGGAGAAAAAAAGCATAAACGTCAAAGTGGTAAACGTTGAAAAAAAAGTGGATTAAAAAAACTTGAAAAATAGACCAAAACGTTTCACTTTTCTCAAAGTTTCTAAAAACCTTTAAAAAACTTTTTAATAATACCTATTTTTGTTGTTAAAAACCCAGAAATTCTGGATTATTTGGAGGATGTTGAGTGGATCACCGTTTGTTTCAAATGCATAAAATTAAAAAATTTCAATAAAAGTAATCATTAATTTTACGTGGATTCCAAACAACGTACATCCACGCATTCATGTTATTTTGGGACAATTTTGATCAAAGAAACACATAATTCTAATATAAAATTAGTCAAATTTGACTTTGAAGTTCAGTCTGCTGCTCCCAGACTGGCCCTGTCGTCTCTTTTAAAAATGATCTGAAAACTTGTCTGTTTAAGAAGGCTTTTGGTTGATGGGTTTTTGCTAGTGTCATTTTAATTTTATATATTTATATACATTTCATACTGCTTGTTTTTATTTACTCTTTTGTACGGCACTTTGTGATTTTTATCTGAGAAAAGCGCTTTATAAATAAACTTTACTTACTTACCCACGGACAACACAAGGCTTGAGATATGAATATATGATAATTATTCATCATTAAGCTGTGGACAGAACGAGACATTAGGGGACGTCTCAAAAAGACTCAAATGTTGAAAAAATAACCAGAAAATAAACATAAGCGTAGAACAAAAGTGGAAGTTTTGTTAAAGTCTTCATTCTTGCGAGGAAATGACGCTCAGTCAGTCTCAATGTGAGGAAATGTCAAATCTGGATTATTTTGACAGATGTAATATGAATCACAATAATTCATAATTTTGCCCCCCCCCCCATATTGCAGGGAATGATTTTTCATAATTTTCATTGAAACATGAATCAAAATGTACGGTAGCACGTAGAGTGACTGCTGCGAGGCTGTGTCCCAAACCAAGATGTCCTCTGTAGGACGGGTGCGTAGGCCGGGACGGGGTGCCTGGGACAGGATGATTGGGGTGCGTGGGCCGGGACAGGGTGCGTAGGCCGGGACGGGGTGCCTGGGACAGGATGATTGGGGTGCGTGGGCCGGGACAGGGTGAGTAGGCCGGCACGGGGTGCGTGGGCCGGGACAGGGTGAGTAGGCCGGCACGGGGTGCCTGGGACAGGATGATTGGGGTGCGTGGGCCGGGACGGGATGAGTAGACCGGCACGGGGTGCGTGGGCCGGGACGGGGTGCGTAGGCAGGGACGGGGTGCCTGGGACAGGATGATTGGGGTGCAGAGGCTGGGACGGGGTGCGTGGGACGGGGTGCCTGGGCCGGGACGTCTCTGCAGCACCACAGTTACAATATTCTTCACCAAATACCTCGATGTCCATATTATATCGTTGGTGCTTTAACTAAATGTTGTTCACACGGTGAGGTTGTTGAGGAAAAAGCAAGTTGGAGGATAGTAGAGTGTTGTCCCCATGTTGTCCCCATGCTGCCCTCATGTTGTCCCCATGTTGTCCCCATGCTGCCCTCATGTTGTCCCCATGTTGTCCCCATGCTGCCCTCATGTTGTCCCCATGTTGTCCCCATGCTGCCCCCATGTTGTCCCCATGCTGCCCTCATGTTGTCCCCATGTTGTCCCCATGTTGTCCTCATGTTGTCCCCATGCTGCCCTCATGTTGTCCCCATGTTGTCCCCATGTTGTCCTCATGTTGTCCCCATGCTGCCCTCATGTTGTCCCCATGTTGTCCCCATGCTGCCCTCATGTTGTCCCCATGTTGTCCCCATGTTGTCCTCATGTTGTCCTCATGTTGTCCCCATGTTGTCCCCATGCTGCCCTCATGTTGTCCCCATGTTGTCCCCATGTTGTCCCCATGCTGCCCTCATGTTGTCCCCATGTTGTCCCCTCATTGTCCTCATGTTGTCCCCATGCTGCCCTCATGTTGTCCCCATGTTGTCCCCATGCTGCCCTCATGTTGTCCCCATGTTGTCCCCTCATTGTCCTCATGTTGTCCCCATGCTGCCCTCATGTTGTCCTCATGTTGTCCCCATGTTGTCCCCTCATTGTCCTCATGTTGTCCCCATGCTGCCCTATACCTCCTTGTCTGTGTTGCCATGGCAACGATTGATTCTGACATCTTTGTTTTGCTACGACTGTAAAGCTAAACTGTCCCGCCGCTGAGATCAAGTATGGTCACGTGACTGCACGGCGCCGTTTGATTGGTGGTGATCTCCGGGCGCCTCCTGATACCCAGAGGCCGATCATCGATGCATTTTAGGGACATTTCCATGCATGATTTTTTAATTTTTTAATGTTTTAATATACACGTAGATCTGAGTTTTCTACTAAATCCGGAGATTAATCTCCTTTTCTAATATTTTATTAGAGAAAAAGCTTTTATTGTCACAAATATGACTTTCTATGAACAACGCAATAATCAACGCACAAGTATAGTCTGTGAAAAATAAACGAGTCTTTCTATGTAAAGCTGCTTTTACTCAATTACATAAAATCCTCCTGTTATTGGTAGTATTATTAATAATAATAATAATAATTAATAAGCAGCCTATCCCTGACACAGACAGACGCTGCTTGCATTTCAACACATTGTGCTAAAAGTATGGCTTGGAAATCTGCTCCGTACACACAAAACTGCAATATATGAGGTAGAAAAGTACACAGAAACATAACAAAAGTACACAGAAACATAACAATGCTACAATAAAATCATAGAAGTAGACAAACAGTGAAGGTTTTAACCCCGCTGTCGTCCTCCGGGTCAAAAAGGGACAGAAATGTGACGTTTTCGTCCCTTTTTCAGACTTTTTGTAGTCTCCACTACCACCACCTTACTAGTTTTATACTTCATGGTCAGTAACCCTCATTTATATATCATTATACCTAATATTAGAGTTAAACAAGAAAAATTATTATTATAATTGAGAGCGTTGGAAGGAATCCATTGTAATTTGGTTAAAAAGAACCTCAGATTTCAGATCTAGATATTTATTTTTTAAAGGACACCAGGAGGTTAATTTCCAGTTAACCTTCAGAGACCAGAGGTCATCTTATTTTCTATAATAACATCGTGAAACATCGGCCCAGTCGAGATATGAACATCTTCAGACAACTGGTGCTGCAGAGGTCACTTGAAGGTTAAAGTGGGTGTATGACCTTCACCCTCGTGTTGTCTTCTCGTCAAAATTGAAAATCAGCTCTTTTGTTGACGCTTTTTAACTTTTTTTTACGTTTTTGTTCCTTTTTCCAACACTTGTCACTTTTTTTGACGTTCAACACTACGTAACACTAACTTATTAACTTTAGTTTTAGTTATTTTTGGAATTTATGGTCAATAAACCTCATTTATAGGAAATTATACCTAATGTTTGAGTTAGAAAAGCAGAAATTATGAATTATTGAGACTAAAATTAAAGGAATGGATGTTGATGATAATCACAGACTGGAATATGTCAACTTTTACTCTCAATACTATTTCAAAACACTTCAATTTGGTTTCAAATGCTATAAAATTGAATAAGACGCCCCAAAATTAATGAAAGTAGAGATTTGTACTTGGTAAAGAGCGTTGTGTGGAATCAATCATGTTATATTTATGTTATTATGTTACATATTCTATTTCATGTTATTTTGGGTAATTACAATTGGGTAAAAAGAACATTAATATAGGAAAACGGGTCAATTTGACCCAAGAACAGCACGAGGATTAAAGACAAATAAATTAATCTAAACCCCGAAAAAGGCTTTAGTTCCAGGCTGGGTAGAAAATCCCCTGTAGAGGCTAGAAAGACCCCGAGGACACCCCCGGGACCGCTAGCTCGTTAGCTGCTAGCTCGTTAGCTGCTAGCTCGTTAGCTGTTTGCTACAACAATCGGTACGTTTCAGTCTCTCATGGAGATTAAACGATTTAAATATGAATCCGAGGTGCCGTTGTGGTCGTGTACGGTCTCTGGGTTGGGGGTTAATAGCTGCTGGATGCTCAGGGAATAAGCGAGTGGTTGTGTAAGAACAGCAGCAGGTGGACAGCTGAGGATGCATCTCCTCACTCGTTCTCCAACCTCCTCCTTAGCTTCAGCATAGGCAGAGAAGGGCTGTGTGTGTGTGTGTGTGTGTGTGTGCGTGCGCGACTGCGTGTGCGTGCGCGACTGCGTGTGCGTGCGCGACTGCGTGTGCGACTGCGTGTGCGTGCGCGACTGCGTGTGTGCGTGCGACTCTGCGTGTGTGTGTGTGTGCGTGCGACTCTGTGTGTGTGCGTGCGACTCTGCGTGTGTGTGTGTGTGCGTGCGACTCTGTGTGTGCGTGCGACTCTGCGTGTGTGTGTGTGCGTGCGACTCTGCGTGTGTGTGTGCGTGCGACTCTGCGTGTGTGTGTGTGTGCGTGCGACTCTGCGTGTGTGTGTGTGTGCATGCGACTCTGCGTGTGTGTGTGTGCGTGCGACTCTGCGTGTGTGTGTGCGTGCGACTCTGCGTGTGTGTGTGCGTGCGACTCTGCGTGTGTGTGTCTGCGTGCGACTCTGTGTGTGTGTGCGTGCGACTCTGCGTGTGTGTGCGTGCGACTCTGCGTGTGTGTGTGTGCATGCGACTCTGCGTGTGTGTGCGTGCGACTCTGCGTGTGTGTGCGTGCGACTCTGCGTGTGTGTGTGTGCGTATTCTGAGCGAGCTGCCATTACGGTCTGGCTTTGAAATTCGGGAGAAACCAGATCCACGTGACACGTTCGTCCAATCAGCTGCCGGTTTTCATTTTTTGGGCACGTACACTTAAGTCGGGGTCGCTCCGGTGTGTTCAGGGTCTTCATCGACCACCTCGGGGAGAAGGGTCTCCAGAGTGAGACGTCTCTCTAGTTTTATCTCCAGAGTGAGACGTCTCTCTAGTTTTATCTCCAGAGTGAGACATCTCTCTAGTTTTATCTCCAGAGTGAGACATCTCTCTAGTTTTATCTCCAGAGTGAGACATCTCTCTAGTTTTATCTCCAGAGTGAGACATCCCTCTAGTTTTATCTCCAGAGTGAGACATCTCTCTAGTTTTATCTCCAGAGTGAGACATCTCTCTAGTTTTATCTCCAGAGTGAGACATCTCTCTAGTTTTATCTCCAGAGGGAGACATCCCTCTAGTTTTATCTCCAGAGTGAGACATCTCACTAATTTTATCTCCAGAGTGAGACATCTCTCTAGTTTTATCTCCAGAGTGAGACATCTCTCTAGTTTTATCTCCAGAGTGAGACATCTCACTAGTTTTATCTCCAGAGTGAGACATCTCTCTAGTTTTATCTCCAGAGTGAGACATCTCTCTAGTTTTATCTCCAGAGTGAGACATCTCTCTAGTTTTATCTCCAGAGTGAGACATCTCTCTAGTTTTATCTCCAGAGTGAGACATCTCTCTAGTTTTATCTCCAGAGTGAGACATCTCTCTAGTTTTATCTCCAGAGTGAGACATCTCTCTAGTTTTATCTCCAGAGTGAGACATCTCTCTAGTTTTATCTCCAGAGTGAGACATCTCACTAATTTTATCTCCAGAGTGAGACATCTCTCTAGTTTTATCTCCAGAGTGAGACATCTCTCTAGTTTTATCTCCAGAGTGAGACATCTCTCTAGTTTTATCTCCAGAGTGAGACATCTCACTAGTTTTATCTCCAGAGTGAGACATCTCTCTAGTTTTATCTTCAGAGTGAGACATCTCTCTAGTTTTATCTCCAGAGTGAGACATCTCTCTTTTTCCAAGTGTGGAACCAAAGACACAAAATAACCCCCCAAATCAAAGTTGTTTTTTTCATAATCTAGTTGTCGTTATCTGGATACTTCGTGCAACTGTATCACAGAATTTCTCTTTGAGGATCAGTGAAGTATTTCTGATTTAAGTAACCCTCCCCTTGTCTTCTTGTCTCCACAGTGGTTCCTCATTGGGTGGCCCCGCCGCCCCCCCGAGGTGGGCCCTGATTGGCTGGACCTGCACTTAGGAGAAAAAGGCCGCCATCGCCACCCCCAGCTGAAGAGCTAAGCCCCCCTCTTTTCCTCCTCTCCTCCCTAACGTCACTGTTCATTTCTATGTTGTGAACTGTGACTCCCTCCTATCGTTTGCTTTAGAGTACTATGGCAATGCATGATATGAGTCGTGCCAAGGGTTTCCCCTGTAAAGAGTGTGATATGGTGTGTCCGAGTACTCCAAGTCTTCTAGAGCATATGAAAGCACATTATCAGCAAGAAGAGAACGGACGTTTTGAGTGTGAGCAGTGTGGACGAATTTACAAGCACGCCGCTAGCCTCGCCAATCATAAGAAGTCTCACGAGGTCGGTTCATTCCAGTGTCCAGTTTGTACGCGTACGCTGCCCAACGCAGTAGCTTTGAAGAACCACCTACGTATCCATACGTTGTCCCCGAGCAGTGCACACACAGAGGAAGAGGGGGAAGAAGTACCCGAAGAAGGGGGCCACGACGAGAGGGACTACGGTCTCGCCCAAGACCTCTCAGACGGGTTTGGGCGCTCCCATTTGAATAACAGTTTGGGACACAGTGTCCTACAGAGCCACCAGACAGGCGACCACGGAAAAAAAGGCTCCCCTGAAACCGAAGAAGCTTGGGACAGACCGTTCAAGTGTGATCAGTGCGACAGGACGTACCGGCACCACGGCAGCCTGGTGAACCACAAGAAGTGCCACCAGCAAGGGACTTTTAAGTGCTCTGTGTGTTTCAAACAATTCAGCAACCTGGCTGCACTAAACAGCCACGAGAGAACTCACTCGAAGTTCAAGACGCCCGGGGCGTCTATGGTGAGCGGCAGCGGCGCCGGCACGCAGTCGTCCCAGAGCGACGACACCGCTTCCTGTTTCTGCCACCTGTGCCAGATCTCGCTACCAAGTAAGACAGACTTTCAGGAGCACATCTTGCTTCACAACGCCGCCTCGCCTTCCCTCGGCCTGCCGCGCAGTTTCCCAGGCATCATGCCCCACAATCTGAGCGCCGTTCGATCCCCGGCGTACACCCCCACCCTGGGGGACCCTCTGCCCTTGCCACCCTTGCCCAGTGACAAAAGAGGCCCCTATGATCCCATAATGGGTCCTCCTGTGAACAACCCCATCTACACGTGTGCATACTGTGGCGCGGGACACCCAGATCTGGAGACTTTGAAAGTCCACTATTTGACTCACGACCCCCACCCGGGCGCACACGGCCAGGACAGCTCCATCCTAAACTCTGACGCGCTAAGCTCCGGTTCCCAGGGCTCCGTGTCGTCTCCCTCCGGAGGCCGTGTGCCCCATGCAAATTCTCCAGACGACGGAGAGCGGCGCTTTAAGTGCGGAGAGTGCGGCAAAAGCTACCGGCACGCAGGAAGCTTGGTGAACCACAAACGCTGCCATCAGACGGGCCACTACCAGTGTACCATCTGCTGCAAGCAGTACCCGCACCTGGCGGCGCTGCACAGCCACCTGCGAAGCCACAAGGGGCGCTCTTCCAACCAGTCGATTAACGACAGCAACGACTGGCTGTCTCCAGAGCCCCTGACTCTGGACTCGCAGCAGAGCTACGTCCAGGAAGGCAGCGGCGCCACCACGCCGATCTCCCTGCCAGGAAATCTGGGTGACGGGAACCACTTTGTTCCAGACGGCGGCCACAGCAGCGGGCTGGACTCTCTGGAGTTTCACGATCGCTTCGATGGCAGCTCGCTCTCCCAGAGCAATGCCTCTCACCGCCAGGCCGACAGACACGTGTGCGCCGACTGCGGCCAGATGTACGGAGATGTATCCGGCATCAAGTCGCACCTGTGCCCCCGCCGCGGCCAGCAGCCCCAGCAGCAGAGCACCATGTCCAACGGGTTCCTGGCGAGCATGAACTACCACAGCTCTGGTGGAACCTCGCTGCCCGCCGAAGGCTCCAGCAGCCTGAAGGAAAGTGGAAGCGGCAGCAGCGGCGCACAACGCCAATACTCCCAGAGTGGGGGCAAGAGAATGGGCAGCAACGACAAAGATGACGATGACGACGGAGAAGTGTATCAGTGTTCGGTGTGCGGCAACCACTACGCCAGCCTCCGAGCCCTCAGGAGCCACTTGCGTAGCCACGCCAACAACCCAACCGGGCCGGGACCGTCCAACCTGGAGCAGGAGTGGAGGATGATCTGCTCCACCTGCGGCCAGAGCTTCGCCAGGAAGCAAGATCTCCTGAACCACCAGTTGGTCCACGGCCCCCAAAGGCCGGACGGCCAGCAACAAGGCATTGTAGGCAGCTCGGCTAACGGCAACGACAAAATGGACGGACGCAACCATATTTGCGTGGACTGTGGGATGTTCTTTGCCGACCGCCACCACCTCATTACTCACCTGTGCCCAGGGAAGAATCGGGGCAGCTCGCTGAGCAAGCAGGGCCTGAACGGAGCCAAAGGGATGTCCGGGGGGGAGGGCGGCGGGGTTGCCGGAGGAAGCCGTGATGTCGGCGGCGACGGACGGAGGCCTCTAGTTGACCAAAGCGAGAAGCCGCACAAATGCGACCAATGCGGACGCGGATACAGGCACCCGTGCTCTCTCCTGAACCACAAGAAGTCCCATAAGACGGGTGTTTTCCGCTGCTTGGTGTGCCAGAAACGCTACTACAATCTGCTGGCTCTCAAGAATCACCAAAGGACCCACTTTGATCTAAAGAGGTATGTTTTGTTGATTTTTCTCTTTTGTTTTTTGTATTAGGGCTGAAATATAAAAAAATACTCCTTAAAGCTGCATTATATGAAATAGTAATTTAAATTACCTAATTACTTTAACCCTCCTGCTGTCCTGGGGTCAATATTGACTCGTTTTTAAAAGTTTCTACATCAGAAATTTGGGATTCTTTTATCCGAGTTATCTAAATATTACATGGATGGTTCCACGTAACGCTGAAGGATCACTTCACTACTTTATTGAATTATTGGGAGTTTTATTTCCCCAAAAAAAACATCTGTCCTGTAGGGTAACATTACAGCTTGTTTCTCCCTGATGCTGAACATCTGTCCTGTAGGGTAACATTACAGCTTGTTTCTCCCTGATGATGAACATCTGTCCTGTAGGGTAACATTACAGCTTGTTTCTCCCTGATGCTGAACATCTGTCCTGTAGGGTAACATTAAAGCTTGTTTCTACCTGATGATGAACATCTGTCCTGTAGGGTAACATTACAGCTTGTTTCTACCTGATGATGAACATCTGTCCTGTAGGGTAACATTACAGCTTGTTTCTCCCTGATGATGAACATCTGTCCTGTAGGGTAACATTACAGCTTGTTTCTACCTGATGCTGAACATCTGTCCTGTAGGGTAACATTACAGCTTGTTTCTACCTGATGCTGAACATCTGTCCTGTAGGGTAACATTACAGCTTGTTTCTCCCTGATGCTGAACATCTGTCCTGTAGGGTAACATTACAGCTTGTTTCTACCTGATGATGAACATCTGTCCTGTAGGGTAACATTACAGCTTGTTTTTCTCAATACTGGGTCAGTTTCAGAGATTGTTGTTCCCATCAAGTACTAAAGGGTCCAGGTTGAAAAAAAAAAACCTAAGTTACGTTAAGTTGATATTTCAGAACTGACGACGTTATTCTGCCTAAAATTAGCCTCCACAAAAGTTTTGTGTATTTACAGATGTTGTGTTTTCTTCACATTTGCCCCTCCCTACTGCAGGCATAAGTGTGAAGAATGTGGAAAGGCGTTCAAGATCCAAAAGCAGCTGATCAACCACCTCCGTCTCCACGAGGAGCACCGAGCCAAAGGTCTCGTCCGAACCGGACCCAACGGGTCCCGCTTCCAGCAGGCGGGCCCGTCCCACATGCAGGCTATGAGAGGAGAGTCCTCTAAGGGACAGGGGATGGGCGTCAAATACAGCCACCACGGCTTCAAGAAGCCCTACTCGTCAGCCGGGACCTCCCGGCCCCAGAAGTTTGACCCCTCTGAAACAGGGCGGCGGCCTTTTGCCTGCGACGAATGCGGCAAGACGTACCGCCACGCAGGCAGCCTGGCCAATCACAAGAACCTCCACAAAATCGGGGAGTACCACTGCAATGTGTGCAACTCGACGTACCCCAACCGGCTGGCGATGAAAAACCATCTCCGCCTCCACTTCGCCCAGAAGAAGCACAACTGCCAAGAGTGCGGCAAGGGCTTCCGCACCCAGAGGCAGCTGGCCACCCACACCACGGCGGGCTTGTGCAAAGGGCCCCAGGGCCCCGGAGCCCAGATGGATTTTGAATGCGACGGCTGCTGCGAAGGCTTTGCCACCGCCGACGAACTCGCAGCCCACGACTGCCCCGCCCAGCACCTGCCGTCTTCCTCCTCCACCAACAGCTCCGCCAACATCAGCATGGAGAGGAGCTCGGTGGACCTGGACTCTGACGAGAGGCCCTACGCCTGCGACCTGTGCAGCTGCGCCTACAAACACGCCAGCTCCCTGCTGAACCACAAGCACACCCACAAGACCGGCAACTTCCGGTGCAACTTCTGCGAGAAGCCGTACACCAACTACATGGCGCTGCGCAACCACATGCGCATTCACACGCAGAGGAAGAAGCACATCTGCCACACGTGTGGGAAAGCCTTCCGGTTGGCCCGGTTCCTCCGAAACCACCAGAAGGTCCACGAGGAGGGCGCGACCCCGTTCGGCTGCCCCACCTGTGGGAAGAGTTTCCAGGGGAGATCCGGCCTAGCCAGGCACCGCTGCGGGGACAACCAGGTAGGCATGGAAGTCAGGAGGAAGGCCGCTGCACCCCCGGGAGAGGGCGAGGAGTGTCGGTACACGTGAGTTCTCGTCAGTTGTTTGTGATTCTTCGAAGTTGAAAAAAATAGTGAAGATAAATTTAGGTCTCTACGTGTCTATTACAGGTATATGATCTCCAATCCGGCTTCCTTGGGACCATACGCGTGCCGGAATTCGGATTTTTCTGAAGTGTGGACAAATTGAATTAGTGGAGAGACCAGATAAGTCAACCCCGTTTGCTTTCAGTTAGCATATAACACACACCTGAGTGTTTTTAGGCTGCCTACATGTGTTTTTTATTTAATGCTTGTTTTCTTAGCTCAACTTTGACACAGATTTAAGCATTTTTGTGTGTTAGCATATTAGCTTTTTTTAAGTATTTTAAGTACTGATGTCTGTTCCTTGCTCGTGTTATGATTTTAATTGTAGTCTTTGATTTGTTTGTGTTTGTATCATGATACTGGCCAGTTATTAGAATAGAAATGCAGTTTTGTGATGGGGTTTCTTCCATTCTGATGTGTTCCCAGAGAAGATTGGGAAGTATTTGGAGCTAGCTGCACTGCACTGCACACGTCTAGAGGTTTTTAATCTCAACTGTTAAGGATGCTTTACAACCACTACAGTCGGGCACGGTAGAGGTTTCTCTGGGCACGTTGGATGCATCTCATTACGTTCAGAGTTTAGCAATCACCCAAACGAAGGCTGTGACAGCAGGTCTCTTGAATTGGTTTCCAGATGCGTATGAAACCGGTTTGAAGCTTGTGTGTAAATCTGTGCAGTGCAGGAAGCTGCAGATACTCCCAGTCCCCCAACATAGTGTCTCCCCTGTCCCTCCCCCCCTCTGACCTGTGTAGAAATCATAACTTTATATGGTGCACCACTTTGTTGTAATCTTCTTTTTAAAAGCTATAAGCCGGATTTCAGATCATATACCTGTATGTACAGCATCTTAGACGTAGGGTTGGGTACCGAAACCAATATCACGAGATGTTCTGATACGTTTTTCTGTCCTTCCCGATACGGACCTTTGTATCGGACGATGCTAGGGGTGTAACAACGATCTGGAGTGTGTGTATATATATATATATATATATATATATATATATATATATATATATATATATATATATATCTCCACATTATCTGTGTGCTTTTGTCCCGATTCGATTATTTATTATCAGATTGGATTTGTGTTACGGTGTTTGTTTATTACTAAGTATTGTGTGTGTGTGTGTTTGCATCTGTGTATGTGCGTCCGCGTGCGTCTGTGCATGTGTGTGCATGCATCTGTGCCTGCGTCAGTACATGCGTGTGTGTTTGTGTGTGTGTGTGTGTCCATTGACCAAAGAATCAATATATAATATTGATCCTTGATCAAATTTAGCCGAGTTTAACGAGCTTCAAACTAACACCAACTAATCCAGTAATAGTGTAGTAATCGGTTTGAGAGGGAAGGGACTCCAACGTGCACCTTTAACAAGCTGGAGTCAGATAAATGGATTAAATGATTATCAGAATAGTTACACAGCTGACCCATTAATCCAGCATGGAGATAATCTGTGTGTGTGTGTGTGTGTGTGTGTGTGTGTGTGTGTGTGTGTGTGTGTGTGTGTGTGTGTGTGTGTGTGTGTGTGTGTGTGTGTGTGTGTGTGTGTGTGTGTGTGTGTGTGTGTGTGTGTGTGTGTGTGTGTGTGTGTGTGTGTGTGTGTGTGTGTGTGTGTGTGTGTGTGTGTGTGTGTGTGTGTGTGTGTGTGTGTGTTGGTCTATGAAGAGAGATCATGCACCACTCTGACAGTGTGATGGAAAACACAACCACAACATCTGAGACCAACACACAGAGTCCAAATAAAGACAAGGGGGGACAAGCCGTTTTTTAATGTTGTCGGCTGCCGTTTATGTTTTTACTTTTTATTTTTTTTAAGTATTGTTTAATTACTGGTATTTGGAGGGGGGGGCGAGGATACCCAACCCTACTTATATGTTGAGTAGAAAATATTTCTATAATTCTAAATTGAAAGTGGGAACCAGCAACTGAGATTAATGTGGAAACTGTTAGAATAAAATCTTCATCTTCAGTTTCTAATCTCTTCCTCTCTCCCCCTCCCTCTCTCTCTTCCTCTCTCCCTCTGTCTCTCTCTCTGTCTCTCTCTCTCCCTCTGTCTCCCTCTCTCTCTCTTTTCCTCTCTCCCTCTGTCTCCCCCTCCCTCTCTCCCTCCCTCTCTCTCTCTTTTCCTCTCTCTCTCTCCCTCTCTCTGTCTCCCTCCCTCTGTCTCTCTCCCTCCCTCTCTCTCTTTCCCTCTCTGTCTCTCTCTCCCCCTCTCTCTCTCTCTGTCTCCCTCTCTCTCTCCCTCCCTCTCTCTCTTCCTCTGTCTCCCCCCGTGTTGTCTCTTCCTGTTGGTCCCTGTACAGATGTGACCAGTGCGGCCGCTCCTACCGCCACGCCAGCTCCCTCCTCAACCACAAGAACACCCACACCGTCGGCATCTACCACTGCGCCGTGTGCCTGAAGACCTACTCCAACCTGCTCGCCCTGAAGAACCACCGCCGCATCCACTCGGAGACGCGCCGCCACCGCTGCCACGACTGCGGCAAGGCCTTCCGCGTGTCCTCGCAGCTCTACAACCACCGCCGCGTCCACCAGAAGCAGCGCGAGCTGACGTGC
>JABXJD010000186.1:1097500-1125000 GCA_013375575.1 Percina caprodes
CTCAGTGTCTTTAATCTGGGGGAGAGAGCTCAGCGTCTTTAATCTGGGGGTACTTTATATGTATACAATTATATGATTTTGTTTTTACATGTAACTCAAACCATGAACATAGTATTACACACCGAGACAGACCAGAGGCAAGCTGCACAGATGACTGTCTACCAGTTAGCTCCGCTGGTTGGGGGCTCTGGATAAATCACCCCCTGGGTTGTTGTGATTGGTCGTAGTGTTATCCAATTGCGTGCAGCGACTTCATTACTCGATGCCAGACCCTCAAACCATTCTGAATGAAGTATTTTGGAGCTGCAGAAACAAATGTCATCCTAAAGTCTAGTGTGTATTGAACCATCTCCAACCCCACCAGACTCCATGTAAATAATCACTACTTTTAGCGTGTATAGAGCAGCATATCTCCACCAGACTCCATGTAAATAATCACTACTTTTAGTGTGTATAGAGCAGCATATCTCCACCAGACTCCATGTAAATAATCACTACTTTTAGCGTGTATAGAGCAGCATATCTCCACCAGACTCCATGTAAATAATCACTACTTTTAGCGTGTATAGAGCAGCATATCTCCACCAGACTCCATGTAAATAATCACTACTTTTAGCGTGTATAGAGCAGCATATCTCCACCAGACTCCATGTAAATAATCACTACTTTTAGTGTGTATAGAGCAGCATATCTCCACCAGACTCCATGTAAATAATCACTACTTTTAGCGTGTATAGAGCAGCATATCTCCACCAGACTCCATGTAAATAATCACTACTTTTAGCGTGTATAGAGCAGCATATCTCCACCAGACTCCATGTAAATAATCACTACTTTTAGCGTGTATAGAGCAGCAAATCTCCACCAGACTCCATGTAAATAATCACTACTTTTAGCGTGTATAGAGCAGCATATCTCCACCAGACTCCATGTAAATAATCACTACTTTTAGCGTGTATAGAGCAGCATATCTCCACCAGACTCCATGTAAATAATCACTACTTTTAGCGTGTATAGAGCAGCATATCTCCACCAGACTCCATGTAAATAATCACTACTTTTAGCGTGTATAGAGCAGCATATCTCCACCAGACTCCATGTAAATAATCACTACTTTTAGCGTGTATAGAGCAGCATATCTCCACCAGACTCCATGTAAATAATCACTACTTTTAGTGTGTATAGAGCAGCATATCTCCACCAGACTCCATGTAAATAATCACTACTTTTAGTGTGTATAGAGCAGCATATCTCCACCAGACTCCATGTAAATAATCACTACTTTTAGCGTGTATAGAGCAGCATATCTCCACCAGACTCCATGTAAATAATCACTACTTTTAGCGTGTATAGAGCAGCATATCTCCACCAGACTCCATGTAAATAATCACTACTTTTAGTGTGTATAGAGCAGCATATCTCCACCAGACTCCATGTAAATAATCACTACTTTTAGCGTGTATAGAGCAGCATATCTCCACCAGACTCCATGTAAATAATCACTACTTTTAGCGTGTATAGAGCAGCATATCTCCACCAGACTCCATGTAAATAATCACTACTTTTAGCGTGTATAGAGCAGCATATCTCCACCAGACTCCATGTAAATAATCACTACTTTTAGTGTGTATAGAGCAGCATATCTCCACCAGACTCCATGTAAATAATCACTACTTTTAGTGTGTATAGAGCAGCATATCTCCACCAGACTCCATGTAAATAATCACTACTTTTAGCGTGTATAGAGCAGCATATCTCCACCAGACTCCATGTAAATAATCACTACTTTTAGCGTGTATAGAGCAGCATATCTCCACCAGACTCCATGTAAATAATCACTACTTTTAGCGTGTATAGAGCAGCAAATCTCCACCAGACTCCATGTAAATAATCACTACTTTTAGCGTGTATAGAGCAGCATATCTCCACCAGACTCCATGTAAATAATCACTACTTTTAGTGTGTATAGAGCAGCATATGCACTTAGACACAAAAACGTTAGAAAATCTGTCTGCACTGCTGTGTAATTAGTGTGTAATAACCCTTTAAAGTCCCGCCGCTCAGATCCAACCGGCCTCTGGAGGAAAGAAATAATCTGTTTATTGTGATTTTAGTGTAAACTGAAACGCTCATTAATGTAAGAAGCTAATGTCTTTGTTTTATTCTGAAATCGTGTTTCACGGGTGCTATGACTTCCTTTATTGTCTTTTGTTTTCAAGAACCCAGTCGTTAAATAAACTGGGACGACATTTAAAATACAGAGATAAATTAAGAAAGACATCATTAACTGTCATTAATCTTTAATGGGGCTCGGCTGGCAAAAGACACGAGGACAAAAACATACTCAGATTTTCATGTTTGTTTAATATGAGTTAATACGATTTGAGTTTTTCATGTTTGTTTTCTTGAATACATAAAGTTTTTTCTCTGTTCAGATGAAAAGTGTTTTTTTGCCTTTTTAATACTCAGATCCTTCTACGTAAGTCAGTATTTCAGAATAAAATGCATTTACAATTTCATCATCTAGAGTCTGACAAAATACACAGCTTCAATACTTTATTATTATTACTGCGAGCAAAAGTTATCGAGTAGTACTTCAAGTATGTCTAAAAAATAAAAGTCATAGTATAGTATGTCAAAAAGTACAAGTCATAGTATAGTATGTCAAAAAGTAAAAGTCATAGTATAGTATGTCAAAAAGTAAAAGTCATAGTATAGTATTATATATAAGTCATAAAGTATAATGTGTATTTGTGTGTATTTTGTGTGTATTCTGTGTGTATTGTGTGTATTTGTGTGTATTCTGTGTGTATTCTGTGTGTATAGTGTGTATTGTGTGTGTATAGTGTATGTATAGTGTGTATTTCTGTGTATTGTGTGTATTGTGTGTGTATAGTGTGTATTTTTGTGTATTGTGTATTGTGTGTGTATTGTGTGTATTTGTGTGTATGTTGTGTGTATGTTGTGTGTAAAGTGTTTATTTCTGTGTAGTGTGTGTATTGTTTGTGTATAGTGTGTATTTCTGTGTATTGTGTGTGTATTGTGTGTGTATTGTGTGTGTGTGTTGTGTGTGTATTGTGTGTGTTGTGTGTGTATTGTGTGTATTGTGTGTATTGTGTGTATTGTGTGTATTGTGTGTTTAGTGTGTGTATTGTGTGTGTATTGTGTATATTGTGTGTGTATTGTGTATTGTGTGTGTATAGTGTGTATTGTGTGTGTATTGTGTGTGTATGGTGTGTATGGTGTGTATAGTGTGTGTATTATGTGTATAGTGTGTATAGTGTGTGTATAGTGTGTATAGTGTGTGTATTGTGTGTATAGTGTGTGTATAGTGTGTATTGTGTGTGTATAGTGTGTGTATAGTGTGTATTTCTGTGTATTGTGTGTATTGTGTCTATTGTGTGTATTGTGTGTGTATAGTATGTATAGTGTGTATTTCTATGTATTGTGTATAGTGTGTGTATTGTGTGTACTGTGTGTATATTGTGTGTATAGTGTGTGTATAGTGTGTGTAGTGTGTGTATTGTGTGTGTATTGTGTATAGTGTGTGTATTGTGTGTGTATTTCTGTGTATTGTGTGTTGTGTGTAGTTTTAAGGAAGCAGGCGTTTGACATTATTATAATATATATATATATATATATATATATATATATATATATATATATATATATATTATATATAATAGTATTGTGTGTATTCTGTGTGTATTTCTGTGTATTGTGTGTACTGTGTGTGTTGTGTGTATTTCTGTGTATTGTGTATAGTGTGTGTATAGTGTGTGTACTGTGTGTACTGTGTGTATTGTGTGTGTATAGTGTGTGTACTGTGTGTACTGTGTGTGTATTGTGTGTATAGTGTGTGTGTAGTGTGTGTACTGTGTGTACTGTGTGTATAGTGTGTGTATAGTGTGTATAGTGTGTGTATAGTGTGTGTATAGTGTGTGTATAGTGTGTATAGTGTGTGTACTGTGTGTATAGTGTGTGTACTGTGTGTATAGTGTGTGTATAGTGTGTGTACTGTGTGTACTGTGTGTACTGTGTGTATAGTGTGTGTATAGTGTGTGTACTGTGTGTACTGTGTGTACTGTGTGTATAGTGTGTGTATAGTGTATGTACTGTGTGTATAGTGTGTGTATAGTGTGTGTACTGTGTGTACTGTGTGTACTGTGTGTGTACTGTGTGTATAGTGTGTGTATAGTGTGTGTATAGTGTGTGTACTGTGTGTACTGTGTGTATAGTGTGTATAGTGTGTGTGTACTGTGTGTACTGTGTGTACTGTGTACTGTGTGTATAGTGTGTGTATAGTGTGTGTGTACTGTGTGTACTGTGTGTATAGTGTGTGTATAGTGTGTGTGTACTGTGTGTACTGTGTGTGTATAGTGTGTGTACTGTGTGTACTGTGTGTACTGTGTGTGTACTGTGTGTACTGTGTGTACTGTGTGTATAGTGTGTGTATAGTGTGTATAGTGTGTGTACTGTGTGTACTGTGTGTACTGTGTGTATAGTGTGTGTGTACTGTGTGTACTGTGTGTACTGTGTGTGTACTGTGTGTACTGTGTGTACTGTGTGTGTATAGTGTGTATAGTGTGTGTACTGTGTGTACTGTGTGTACTGTGTGTATAGTGTGTATAGTGTGTGTACTGTGTGTACTGTGTGTATAGTGTGTGTGTACTGTGTGTACTGTGTGTACTGTGTGTACTGTGTGTGTATAGTGTTTGTACTGTGTGTATAGTGTGTGTTTAGTGTGTGTGTACTGTGTGTGTACTGTGTGTACTGTGTGTAGTTTTAAGGAAGGAGGCGGGGTCTGAGTACACTGAACAATCCGTTTCTTTATTCATTTTTTGTTGTTTCATTTCATTTCAATATGTCTGCCAGGTTTGTTTTTAAGGTTTTATCTTAAATTAAAATGTTTGACACACTTATAAAAGACAGCATCTGCATAGAGTTGTCATCTTAAAGATCCATGAAGAAGAGAGAGAGAGAGAGAGAGAGAGAGAGAGAGAGAGAGGGGGAAGAGGGGGAGAGAGAGAGAGAGAGAGAGAGAGAGGGGGTAAATGGGTAAAGTGTGGGTGGGGGAATACTGGCACGTCACATGAACTAAACAGAACAGCCAACAGCAGTACGAGAGAGGGAGGGGGAGGGGGGGAGACAGGCTTGTGGGGGGGTATTTTTTAGAGGGGGGGGGCAGGCTTGTGGGGGGTATTTTTTAGAGGGGGCAGGCTTGTGGGGGGTATTTTTTAGAGGGGGGGGACAGGCTTGTGGGGGGGTTTTTAGAGGGGGACAGGCTTGTGGGGGGGTGTTTTTTAGAGGGGGGGGGGACAGGCTTGTGGGGGGGTATTTTTTAGAGGGGGACAGGTCGCTTTACATTACGCTACGCACACATACACACACAAAAGAAACGGGACACAAGTTGCATTTCCGGCCAGAGTTGCGTCGGCGGCGGTCGCTCCGTCTTCTTCTGCTCCCTCGCCAAATGTTTGATCAAATTTTGGGGAAGTGTTTTTTTTTATCGCATCTCGCCTCGCGGCTGCCGTCCCCCCCCCCCTCCCCCCCTCCCGACCGCCGTAGAGTTAGCCCACCCCCCACCTTCCCCCCCGCCGTAGAGTTAGTATCTTCCTTTCCTAATTCTTTCATTAATGCCGTGTATATTTATCGTATCTCGGATGTATGTTTAGGGTTTGTTTTTAAACTTTCTTTTGGGTCGAATCAGTCCCGAAAGTCTCTAGAAAGTCTCTAGAAAGTCTGTAGAAAGTCTGTAGAAAATCTCCAGAAAATCTTAAGAAAGTTTCCAGAAAGTCTTCAGAAAGTCTTCAGAAAGTCTTCAGAAAGTCTCCAGAAAGTCTTAAGAAAGTCTCTAGAAAGTCTCCAGAAAGTCTCCAGAAAATCTCCAGAAAGTCTCCAGAAAGTCTCCAGAAAGTCTCCAGAAAGTCTGCAGAAAGTCTTCAGGAAGTCTTCAGGAGGTGTTGTGTTCAGGGGGTCTAAAACAGGTGATTTTGTTGTTCCTGCAGGAGGTCTGAGTTTATCGGTCGGGCCTGAACGCCTCTGCATGATAAAGAAAGCCCTTGTTTCTCTGAATATTGCACGCTTTGTGTTACGGTAGGCCTGTGTGAGGCGTGAGACCGGCCGATGTTCCTCAAACCGCCGAAGACGCGACGCTGACCCTCGACCCGAACCTGAGCGACTTTCTGGAGCCCGAAAAGGTAAAAAAAGTGTGAGATTCTTCGTGTTTCCCTTTTTCAGAGATCCACGCGTAGCTCGACTGAATCAGTTTGAGGTGCGAGCGATCTTTTGTGTTCGATGCGTTTGAGAACGTGAGGCTGAGACTTCGTCCAGAAGCTGGATGACGACTAAATGACAGAGTGGTTCCGATACCAAAAAGCCTCCGATTTTGCCTAAAATGCCGATCCGATACCACATAATTTAGCCCTAAAAACACATTAAAGTTGCTTATTTACGTTCTTTCTCTCCCCGTTATGACTGACTGTCAAACTACATAATAAAAGAAAGTTCAACGGTGATAATCATACCCATCCATACAGGGTACAGCTGTTATAAAGTAGTGGTGTAATATATACTCGGTATCGGCTGGTACGCAACTTCAGGTATCGGAAACGGTATCAGGAGAAACAAATGGTATCAGGACATCTGTTGAAGGATTTAGACGAAGAAGGAAGACTGTCGTGGTTTGAGGTATGTCGGGACGCAGAAACAGGATTTAAATCTGGTCTGAGCCCCTTTCTCCAAAAGCACTTAGAGGCGAACGATCTCCGCCAAACACGAAGAGAAAGTCTCGCATCAGCCAACAGACGGGTTGTTATTGAAAAACAGTGGGATGGTTTGATGGGTGTGACTAACTAACTAACTAACTAACTAACTAACTAACTAACTAACTAACTAACTAAATGGCTGAACTAGTTAGCTAAAAGCAGGCCCACTGAAACAAGTAAAGTAGCTTAAAGTAATATCTGCTCACGTCAATCAAATGCTGAGGTTTGCATCTCAGGACGCGGCTACTAACTGGCAGTCTGTTGTTTTGGAGGACTGGGTGCAGGCTAAACTCTGGGGTACACGACCGGCCAAGAGACCGAGTTGTTTGAATCGCTAGCTGTGGCTGAGAGACAAAGACTCAGGCAGAGAGAGAGAGAGAGTTCACGAACCAGCTAAGTCATCAGGGGGCGTGGCCTGGAAAGCCCTGGAGGCGGGGTTAATTTTCCTAATATGGAGGGAAGCACTTTCATCAGAGGAGCCTGTGGGCGGAGCCTCTGGATCTGGGGTGATGGACGGAGGTTGTGTTTACACCACAAAGCTGTTGAATCCGGGCCGATCCGCGAGACGTCTTCACTCCCTTCTAAGTGGATTTCGTATGAGACTCCGTCTACGCGACTACGTTTTGGTTTAAAAACAAGCAGATCTTCTGCTACGTTTACGCCTGGCGGCCACGCTACTGCAGCGCTTCCAAGCCCCTAAAACGGAGACATTTGGAAACACGGCTGCCCCCGTTTTGGTTTGAAAACCCCGAGGATGCTTTGTAGTCTGGACGGGGGACAAAATGACGACACTAACGTGACGCCAGCTGTTTTTAAGTTGTCAGCGGGGATCCAGAATGTTTTCTGCTCGGGGTGTCAAAATTGGCGGCAAATTCAAGCTCCACGTCCACATTTGGTTGAAGCTAGAAGGGACACAGCTACGCCCGGACGCTAACGTTACAGGCTCAGCTGTTTTCCTTCTAGCCCATCCTGGACTGGCTGGTTTCAACGCGGATAACGAATAACGGTCGTAGTCATGTTTGACTCTTAGAAACAGCTCCACCCCGTCCATCCAGACAAAGGAAGTCATCACCGCTCTTCCTCTGCCATCTTTTCTGAAACTAAGCAGCCAACGTCAACCGCGATTAGTTCTGCTACTAAAGTTCAAACTCTTGTGGAAGGAGGTTGTTTTTTTCTGAAAAACGCTGCAATAAAACCAAAACATAGCAGCGTAGATGTAGCCTCAGATGGAAATGAAGAGCCCCGGGAAGAAAGGTACGACAGTGCCTCTCGGCGGGCGAACTTCTACGGAAACAACCCGCTCTCGTACTTTTTCTTTGTGCAGTTCAGCCGTCTGAACACGGCGTCTGGACGGAGCGCGGCGGAGACGAAGACGCCGTCGTGTCTCTGTCTCTCTGCTGGCGTCTCTCAAACACATGGAAACCAATGAAAGGTGGAGGAAACGGGGGAGACGGAGACGTGACGTTTGACGGAGTCGGGAAGCGTCAAAAAAGGACAGAGACCGAACCACGGGTCAACTCTGGCGGGAATAGATATCTCAGTAGATTTATACATAGACATGCAAGTCATTTTTTCTGTCTTTGAAGTTATTTACAATAATTACATAACACAAAGAATCCAGTTTCAGTTTGACAAAATTGCGAGCATTCAATATTCAATATTACTACTATTATTTATGATAACATAACTCCTTTTGTACTTCTTTAAATCATTGCTATTACAGAATCGTCATCGCCTCCCTTTTTCTTAAAAGTTTTTGATCACTTTTCGTGAAGCCGTTCGTCTCCCTCTGGGTTTTTGCAAATGTTTAACTGTATTTTATTTGTCATTTATGGATATAATTATAATAACAATAATAATAATGATAATAACAATGTTATTTAAGTGTTTTTCCAACGTGTGGGCGTGATATCTTCATGCCCCTCGCCCTGACTCCTCCCACCCCTCCCACTCGAGAACAAAAAACACTGATTCAACCCGAAACACTGTCTGTCGTACGATGGCGAGAGCAGAAAGACATATGGGTGGAGCGTCAAAGGGAAAACAACAATTAATATCAAGAACAACACATTTTCATCATACCGGTCAGAGCAGGGCACCCAACAGGTTTTGGTTTTTGTAAAATTGTTTCAGGAAGACAAAAATCATCGCAGAGAAGAGTTTAATCATCCGACAGTGAAAGGAAGGAAACATCCGCGTGTTAGCGCGACTAACTTTTAATCTTCCGCCGTCTTTTCAACTTTGTTGTCTGTCGCGTTGGAAGACAGACGCTTCAAATCGTCCCTAACCCTCATGTTGTCCTCGGGTCAAACCGACCCGTTTTCACTTAATTTTTTTGTCACAAAAAATGGGCCGTTGAAATAAGCGCTGAAAATGTCAACAATAAAAATATCAAAAAGCTCACCCACAACATTAAAAAAGTGGCAAAAATGTTGGAAAAAGCGATAATAATGTTGTTGTTGTTTCATGGTTGACGGGAAGACAACACAAGGAATTTGCAGAAATAACTGCAGAGCGTATTGAGCTCAAAAAATGACCCCCCAAGTACAGGAAATCATTTTTCAACGTGTGTGTGAAACAATATGCCAAGTTACTTCCACACACAGGCTAACGGCTAACTGCTAACGGCTAACGGTAAATCAGTCTTTGGAGTCTTGGTGTCGCACCCAAACTCTCTCCGGATGATTTTTTCCTGCTTTCTGCACCCCGCTCCGACAAAAACTGTACACAGCCGACAGAAGCGGTAACACACAGTTATAGAAATGCAGTATGTTGATGATAGAGTTATATTTTTATATATTCTTGCCTACATTTGTGAGGCGCCAGTCGTCTCTCACACACCGGAAGATGCTCTCTGCAGGTTTATGGATGTTTATCAGCCGCCAGACGCTGAAAAAGATGAATTATCTGGACTGCACGTTCACCGCTGTAATTTGAAAACCATAAGTATCAGAAGAACTGTTAATTCGTGGAGTTATTTGACATTATTGGGAAATATTTATACCGTATTGATCCGTGAAATAGATGTTTTCTTCACCGTGAAAATATCTGAAAAAGAGTTGGAGTCTAGACTTTTAAAGAAAGGAATTGATAATTTTCATAATCAATTCATCTGAAATGATATGATATAAAACAGAAAAGAGCAGCAGACCTCCACATTTTGAGAGGCTAAAAACAGCATTTCCTGCCATTTCTTTTCAAATAAAAATGACTTTAGCGACTTATGGATTATCAAAATAGTTGGCGCTGTAGTCGTGCGTGCAGAATGAATCCAGGACGATGATGACGTGTAGAGCAAAGCGTTGCTCGCTAGCTAGTTCCCCAGACGTTAGAAACACAAACTATTCCCAACTATTGGAGGTAAGAAGCTCCGGTTGTTGGTTTTCAGACTCGCGAGACCCTAAACCTGCAGGCAGCATGGATCCTGTGGTGGACACAGAGACCGAAAAACTACAGAAAATGACACCAATAGAAGAAGAATAACAGAAAGTAATAAACAGAATAAGAAAGTACCCGTTGTCTCCGTACCAGCCTCACGTGGAGGACAAGCGTACGTTTCTTAACAGATGATTATGTGTTGTATTTTCCACCAATCAGACCACAAACCTACAGGAGGAAAGAAACGGGGGTGGAGGCAGACATCGTTGTGTTGTGGCGTGATAACTATTGGACCGTTGTCGGTTTGATTGGCGGACGGGCCAACATGCTAGCAGGGCGGGGCTTTTGCATTTATAGGTACGATAGCATTTGATGTTTTCTTGTTTTCATATTCTTTCAATATTTGTGACAAACATCTCAGTGTAAACTTGACTCGCGTTGTGCTCTTTAATATTAGCGGCGGAGATTTTGAGAACACATGAAAAGGGGGAGGGGATGGGATGGGAGGGCATAAACGCTTTGGTATGAATTGTAATAAATATATTATTAATAATAATAACAGTGAACATGGCGTCCATACATATGTCTGATCTGGCGTCTCTCGTTCCCATCAGTCACAGTTTTAAAAACAACAAACGTGGAATTCATTTGGTCAAACGCTGCGGCGCGTCGATCGGACGCGTCGCACATCACGAACTTCACAAAAACACATTTGCGCGTTGGCGCAGCAATCTTGTTTCACTGAAGAGGAAAGGGAGGCATGCTGCAGACACTCGGGGGGGGGGGCCTCCACAACAACAACACAGATGCAACCGCGGAAGCAAAGAGTCAGAGATCGGTCGGCAGCAGGGAGCGGGGGGGGTAACCAAGCGGTGGGTTTGGTGGCCGATGAAGACGGGGAATGTTTTGAAAACCTTTTCACATTTAAATATCAACCTGCGCCTTTAACAAAACACCTTAAAAGTACAGTTACTGTTCCAACAACGTTACGAACGGACCACGCGGCGACGCAACGCGACATGTGTTGAGTAGCTAGCTAACGTTGGCTAATGTTAGCTACCGTTGGCTAACGTTAGCTAACTGAGGTCCAATGAGCGGTAAAGTGCACGACATGGAGGGCAGGTTGGGGGGGGTGGGGCACAGAAAACACCATCATGCAAACTCCACAACGCTTTTGCATGCCTTTTTTTTACTATCATTATTATTATTATCATCAGTATTACACACAGGGACTGGGCGGGGCCGACTCCCGATTCCTCAACGTCGTCTTTTTGTCCAACCGACACAAAACGAGACGGGACGGACGAGACGGGACGGACGAGACGGGACGGACGAGACGGGACGGACGAGACGGGACGGACGGGACGGACGAGACGGGACGGACGAGACGGGACGGACGAGACGGGACGGGACGGACGGACGGACGAGACGGGACGGACGAGACGGGACGGGACGGACGAGACGGGATGGACGAGACGAATGCTCTAAGGACAAACTGCCTTCACCTTCGTCGAGTTGTTTTTGTGACGCTTGTCCAGGTTTCCGTTCCCAGAAAGGAGGCGCAGGGACAGGAAGTGACAAAAAAACACACACACACACACACACACACACACAGCAACACCAGTGTCAACAGGCGGGCTCTGTCCGCCGCCGAACGTTGTTGCGAGACTACCGCGATGGTGTGACGTCGCCTTTAAACCATCGAGAACATGGAATCACACATCGGGGGAACAACAGCAACAGCTGGGCTTCCAGGGCCTTTAAAGTCCGTTAATACACACTAGAAATCCCCAAAACAAAGTTATTATCTATATATAGATAGATATCTATAAATAGATATTATTGATATTTAACCCTGGTGTTGTCTCCCGGCTTAAAAAACAGACAAAAATGTGACATTTTGTCCCTTTTTGTAGTTTTCACGACCACCATCTTACTAGTTTTATACTTTCCGTAATCCATGGTCAATAACCCTCATTTATATAGAATTATAATAATATTAGAGTTAAAAAAGTAGAAATTATGAATTATTGTGACTAATAGTTAAGATCAGAGGAATGAAAGAGCGTTGGAAGGATCCATTTTATGGTAATTTGGTTAAAAAGAAACTCAGATCTCAGATATAGACATTTTTAAAGAGGACAACAGGAGGGTTAGATGTCTTCTGAGGACAACAGGAGGGTTAGATGTCTTCTGAGGACAACAGGGGGGTTAGATGTCTTCTGAGGACAACAGGAGGGTTAGATGTCTTCTGAGGACAACGCCGGTGTCTCTACCGTCTGAAAGCTGCTAAGGACAGAATGAAGCCTGAACGCTGACGACACAACAGCCGAGAAGAAAGAATTAAGAATTATTTCTACATCTACAGATACTACAGATCCATATCAACAAACATCTATTGGATTCAGCTGCTTTTGCTGGGGGTTGTGGGGGATGGGGTTGTGGGGGTAGCTTTGGTGAAAACACGCAAGTTAAGTTTTGGTTTTTGGGAATTCAAAAATAATTAAAAAAACTACAAGTCCTTCTTTAGCTCATCTAGCGACTAAATACAACAATACAATATTACTACAACTAACAGCTGTTACTACGACTCCCCAGGAAGCACACACACATTCAACAGAGCCGTGACTACGCCCTCCCCGGCAACGCATCGCCAACATCATCTTACATTGTGTATATATATATATATATATATATATATATATATATATATATATATATATACAATATATATACATATATATGTATATAATATATTGTAAGAAAAGTTGTCCAACAACGCTAGCTGCTAGCTGCTAGCTGCTAGCTGCTAGCTGCTAGCTGCGGCTTAAAATCGCCTTCACACTGGCACTTCAATCAGCTCCGCGATACGCACTGCGCCCCCGGTGGACGGGATGCGCACTGCGCCCCCGGTGGACGGGATGCGCACTGCGCCCCCGGTGGACGGGATGCGCACTGCGCCCCCGGTGGACGGGATGCGCACTGCGCCCCCGGTGGACGGGATGCGCACTGCGCCCCCGGTGGACGGGATGCGCACTGCGCCCCCGGTGGACGGGATGCGCACTGCGCCCCCGGTGGACGCCGTGCAGTAACCGCTGAAAGCGTCGGAATAGTAGAAATCGAAAGTAGAAGGAAAATGGCGGCGAGAACGACTCATTCTGCCGATTATATGACACGCATATCGTTATAAAATCATTGTTTATTTTACTCTAAGCAAAGAATTCAGTTTTTTTATTATTACCATAGCAACGCTAACTTCTGCTCAGTTTGTCGGATACCGTCCGTCGCAAGGGTTCAATTTTTGGAATGCAGCCAGATGATAAGGTAGCATGGTAGCTCAGTGGTTAGCATGGTTAGCATGTTAGCTTAGTGGTTAGCATGGTGGTTCAGTGATTAGCATGGTTAGCATGTTAGCTCAGTGGTTAGCATGGTGGTTCAGTGATTAGCATGGTGGTTCAGTGGTTAGCACTGGGTTTCTTCCCACCATAAAGACATGCATGCTGGGTAACTAGGACTACAGTTGACACGTAGCCGCCTGGCTAACACCGGCGTTGACAGACATGTTGGTAACCCGCGGTCGTTCTGCAAATCTCCGAAAAAAAGGAAGGACTTTTTTTTTTTTACGATTTTTGGCTTTTCTGCTATTAATGGACAGGACAGGTAGGTGAGAAAGGGGGGGGGCATGCAGGAAATGGTCACAGGGACGTAGAGACATAGACCTCTATGTTTACGTGCGCCTGCTCTACCGCTGGACCAACCCGGGCACCGGACTGTAATGAAATGAAATGACTTCTGGTCGTTTCGGAGCTGATTTTAAGAGCCAGTGTAACGGACTTTTATTTTACAAACTCGACGTCCTTTGCAGCGCTACAGCCCCCCCCCCCACCCCCCCGCCCCCTAGAACGTAGCCACGGCGAGCTAGCTAGCTTACACGTTTATCTATCTACTAACATAACAAGTCTTTATTGCTTTGACACAAGTGTAGTGGTAGAGATTATTGTTGGATTATTATTATTATATAGATTATTGTTGTCTAAGGTGGTTTTTGTTACCGTGACAACGATGACGTCCAGCGCAGGCCTCAACAGAAGCAGACGTGCCTCCGTATCACAGAGCCTGAACACGGACTCACTTCCTTAAAACCCCCCCGACAGACAGCCAGAGTCACATGACCGCTTTGTCTTTTCCGTGTGTCCGTCCGGCGGGGGGCAACGCACACGCTTTGTGTTGCGAGTCAACATGGACCATGCTAGCGCTAATGCTAACGCTAGCACTAATGCTATTGCTAACGTAATGCGCGTGTGCTGTCCCGACCTGGAGCAGCGTTTTGCTAATTCAGCATTTTTTATTTCAAAAGCTTAGTTGGTGTAAAAATTAAAAATTAGCTGAAAGCTCCGTCTTCTTGTGCGGCTAACGTTAATGCTAACGCTAATGCTTACACTAAAGCTAATGCTAACACTAACGTTAATGCTAACACTAATGAAAACACTAACGTTAATGCTAACACTAATGAAAACACTAACGTTAATGCTAACACTAATGAAAACACTAACGTTAATGCTAACGCTAATGCTAACGCAATTTTAAAAACATCTTATTTGCTTTCTGTGTAGAGCCCGACTGATACATTGGCCGATATTTCTGTACTATTCATAATGGCCGATATTTTTTTGTTTTTTAGAATCATTTATAATGAGAAATAAATGAAATTCTGATAAATGAATATTTAAAAATAAAATAAATACAGACCCAACATGTGATGAGCACCAGCGGCTTCATTCCCGGAGCCACCAGGTGGCGCTGTGGGTTCACAGCGTTGTTCCCGACCCTCTGAGACCGGAGAGCGCCACCTAGCGGCTCAGAGAGTAAAGACCAGGGTCCATGGAGGGCTCAGCCCGTCCACCGGAGGGCGCTCTACAGCGCCCCTGTTGGCAACTCGCATTATTATTAATGTGTTTTGGTTCAAAGGACTTTAACTTTCATATCTTGAGTTTGTATTTTTCTACATTTTATTATCAGAACTTTAATATATTTTGATGTTCTGTTGTGACAATAAAAGAAATTATTATATTATTTTAGTGAGAACTCATAAATAATATCTACAAATAACTAATGTTTTTAAATCTGATTGTTTTGTTGCATGTTTCTGGATTTTTTTTAAATATACTGTACATAAATCGGCCGATATTTCGGCATATCTGACTCCAAAATCACCAAATATTCGTATCGGTCGGGCTCTAGTTCCGTGTAACGCACAGAAAGACGTTACGTTACTAAATGTTTGACAAAATAACCAACAAACCAAACTGTTGAAACGTCATCTTATTAACGTCAGTTTATTATCATGTGTCTGAGGAGATATGTATTATATAATGTGGTCATGTTGCTGTGGGATCTAACGCGTGTTAAAGGGCCAGCGTGCAGCGCTAACTCCTCCTCTTCATGATATTGACCTCCATCAATTCCCAGTGTTCCTATTGGCTTAAAATTTTACATTTCTATTCTCACGAGCTGGGTGGGACGCTGTCACTGACCAATGAGAGTATTTAAGATGCTAACAAGGGGCTAATGAGATGCTAACAAGAGGCTTCTGTAATGTCTGAAGTAGCCTCCGAGATGCTAACAAGATGCTAACGAGAGGCTTCTGTAATGTCTGAAGTAGCCTCCGAGATGCTAACAAGATGCTAACGAGAGACTTCTGTAACGTCAACACAGTATAAATGGACCTACTTAACAAAGTTGGTTCACTGCTAGCTTAGCTACAAGTTAGCATCAAACCCAACAAAGGCTGTCAGTTGAATGGTGTTTTGAGCTAACGTTAGCATAGATAGCTACAACGTTTCTGAAATGATTTCTATCTTCTGTTATTGTTCATAATAAGAAAACTTTATTATTTCATGGATTTCACTAATTTCAGTATGACGGTTATGTCGTCACATCGGGGAGGGACATACAGGACGATCTGCTCCTTTCACGTTTTCTCTGTCACATGATGAACTCACAGCTAATGCTAATACTGCTAATGCTGCTAATGCTGCTAATGCTGCTAACGCTGCTAATGCTGCTAATGCTGCTAACGCTGCTAATGCTGCTAACGCTGCTAACGCTGCTAGCGCTGCTGATGGGCATCGCCTCCCGGCCCCGGCAGGTTAGCAGAAGGAGACATGGAGGACCGCACGGACTCAAAATCCTAATTTCAAGAACAGGATTCTTGTTCTTCTTCTCCCAGAAACAGAAACAGGCGACTGAAGAGAGCGAGAGAAGCTTTCTGAGCGCGACGGCCACCGTAGCTGCAGCTTTGGCCTGCGTGGCGAGATGATCTCAGCGCTGGACGGAGACATTCCTGCACACTGGCCCTTTAACAGCCTCGGAGGTAATGAATAATCGGTCCGGGTCGGCTGTCTGTGGCTCACTGACGGTAATAAATCATGTGACATAGACCCATTTTCAAAAATGGGAAAATGGGTCGGGAAAAGGTTGAGTATTTTCTCATATAATCGTTAAATTAAGATTACTTTGTCGAACTAAAGACGTAACGTCCCATTTGATGTCTTCCTTCCCCGACATGGACACACGGCGAGTGTCTTCAACATTAAAAACATTGAGATTAACCTCCAAAAAAGCAGCTAGCACACAAAATCTACGCTAATGCTAATGCTAATGCTAACGCTACAGCATGCAGAGCGGCGTGATATGTGTAACACGGAGGGGGTCTAAATGACTTCATGTGTGTGAATATGAGTGCACGTGTGTACACATGTGTGTGCACGTGTGTGAATGTGTGTGCACGTGTGTGAATTTGTGTGATTGCGCGTGAGTGTGTGTGAGTGTGTGAGTGTGTGTGTGTGTGTGAGTGTGTGTGAGTGTGTGTGTGTGTGTGTGTGTGAGTGTGTGTGTGTGTGAGTGTGTGTGTGTGTGAGTGTGTGAGTGTGTGTGAGTGTGTCACATGTCCCTCTCCTGTTCAGTAGCACCTGTGCAACTTAAGAACGGCGTGAATCACAATCCCCAAACACACACACACACACACACACACACACACACACTCAGGCGGCGGGTGTCCGGCCGATACGTCACGGGACACACGCACTACCAACAACGAAGCATGTCTTCTCTTGATTTTGTCCGGCCCCCCCGAGATCGCGGCCTCCAACGCTGCGGCGCTACGTTCTGGTTTAGTTCGGCGTAGAAGAAGAAGTCGGCGCCGCACTCCGCCTGCTGGGAGATATTATTCATTTCTATTTCCCTCCATTAATCAGCGGCGTCTGTACGGCGTCAACAGGAGACACACACACACACACACACAGAGACACACACACATATACACACACACACACACACACACACACACAGAGACACACACACATATACACACACAGAGACACACACACACACACACACACACACACATACACACATACACACAGAGACACACACAAATATATACACACACACACACACACACACACACACACACACAGAGACACACACACACACACACACACACATATACACACAGAGACACACACAGCGTGAGTCCGAGACGCCGTGCAGCCGGAGCGTCGCCCACGGTGTTACTACAGCGATCGGCATGATGAGTAGCGTGACCCCCTCGTCCTGATCCTCACTGGCTATCTTTGGGTGGGGGGGGGGGGTGGCGGAGGCGGGACTTCCTGTTTTCTAAACTGCATAGGTTGACTGTCTGTCTCATCAGGTAAACTTAAAGGAGGTTGGTCCTCAAAGAATATGGTGATATTAGATTCTCCATATGGCCCCGCCCTCCGTCCCCTCCGTCCCCTCCGTCCCCTCCGTCCCCTCCGTCCCCTCCATTCCCTCCGTCCCCTCCGTCCCCTCCGTCCCCTCCATTCCCTCCGTCCCCTCCGTCCCCTCCGTTCCCTCCGTTCTCTCCGTTCCCTCCATCCCCTCCGTCCCCTCCGTTCCCTCCATCCCCTCCGTTCCCTCCGTTCCCTCCGTCCCCTCCGTCCCCTCCGTCCCCTCCGTCCCCTCCGTCCCCTCCGTTATCTTTCAGCGCCGACGTAACGGACCATTTTGGGAAGAAGCTTTTTTAAATTCCCAATTTCACCGATTGCGGTTCCTGTGCATTGATCTGTTACCACGGCAACCATCGGGCTGTACGTTAGCGCTGCATCAGTCCGACAGTCACACTCAACTCGTCTTCTGGGGGGAGCCTGATGTTGGACAGATGAGACGGGGGTATGTGGAGACCTGCCATGTTGCGATGACGCCGGTCCCAAAAACCATCCGGGTTTGTCAACCAATCGTGTTGGCCGTGTTGGCCAGCGTGCGGCGCGTGTGTGACGCCAGGCGGTGCTGATGTAACGGCGGCGGGAGAGGCGGCGAGATCGGACCCCCCCCCACCCCCCCCCTCCTGGAAACAAGGGGACAAGGTTGTTTCTGCCGGAGCCGCCCTGCGGGACGCCGTTCCTCTACGGCGGAGGCGAGCCGGCACATTTATTACTCTGCAAATAATTTGGCTACAAGATAAAAAACACGTGTTCAACTTTACGCTATCATCTTAAATCAATACGCTTATTAATATAAATTAATTAAATTATAAATTATTATAAATTAATTAAATTATAAATTATTATAAATTATTATAAATTAATTAAATTATAAATTATTATAAATTATTATAAATTATTATAAATTATTATAAATTATTATAAATTAATATAAATTAATTATAATTAATTAAATTTATAAAATTTATAAATAAAATCTTAAATCAATCCAGCTGGGCAGGTGTAAGTATCTCGCTGCATGGACAGATATTTTCACCTGTTCTGAGGTGTTTTTATCTTGTTTTTAGACACACTGTTTGCAGTGTAACGTGCTCGCTTCCAGACGAAAAAATGAACACACAAATTAAAATCAGGCCGTGGAAACGCGCCGTCCCGTAGAACTCGCGTCCGGCAGCCGTCACCATCGCTGTCCTCGGAGACTCCCGAAAAACGACAGAACTTGATTAAAAAATAAGAGAAAAAGCAAAACAGACCAACAGACAATGTCATATTATAGGTAATCATTTTTTACAGGTAGCTAACCCATGTGTTGCGTCATATGTTCAATACATTTACATGTACAGCTGTAGTAAATATGCGTATCTGACCCTCTTTTAGTATGTAAGTCAGCTATGATGTCATGGCGTTTTAGTTTTTTTTGTCTTTGTTTTTTGAACCCCACCCAACCCTCTTATCTCTGATTGGTTATCTCTTCCTAGCTGATTGGTTTATCTGTCTTGCATTTGTGTTTCAAGTTTTTGTGTCATCGTCGTTGTCGTCGTCGTTGTCGTCGTCGTCGTTGTGTCTTTTCTCTGCTGGCGGGCGGACGGTCGGGTCACGGCGGCGGCGGCACGGTGGCGCGGCGGCGGAGGTCTCTAGAAGCCCAGCGTGCCGCCGATGGTCGACGCCAGGACCACGCCCAGGATCACGCAGCAGATGATGATCATGATCTTCTTCTGCAGGGGACACAGAGAGATAGAGAGATGAGAGAGGGGTCTGCCTGATGGTTCGGGGTAGTAGTCTGAGAGAGGGGTCTGCCTGATGGTTCGGGGTAGTAGTCTGAGAGAGGGGTCTGCCTGATGGTTCGGGGTAGTAGTCTGAGAGAGGGGTCTGCCTGATGGTTCGGGGTAGTAGTCTGAGAGAGGGGTCTGCCTGATGGTTCGGGGTGGTAGCCTGAAAGAGGGGTCTGCCTGATGGTTCGGGGTGGTAGCCTGAGAGAGGGGTCTGCCTGATGGTTCGGGGTGGTAGCCTGAGAGAGGGGTCTGCCTGATGGTTCGGGGTAGTAGTCTGAGAGAGGGGTCTGCCTGATGGTTCGGGGTGGTAGCCTGAAAGAGGGGTCTGCCTGATGGTTCGGGGTAGTAGTCTGAGAGAGGGGTCTGCCTGATGGTTCGGGGTGGTAGCCTGAGAGAGGGGTCTGCCTGATGGTTCGGGGTAGTAGTCTGAGAGAGGGGTCTGCCTGATGGTTCGGGGTAGTAGTCTGAGAGAGGGGTCTGCCTGATGGTTCGGGGTAGTAGTCTGAGAGAGGGGTCTGCCTGATGGTTTGGGGTGGTAGCCTGAGAGAGGGGTCTGCCTGATGGTTCGGGGTGGTAGCCTGAAAGAGGGGTCTGCCTGATGGTTCGGGGTAGTAGTTTGAGAGACGGTTCTGCCAGATGGTTTGGGGTAGTTGTCTGAGAGAGGGTTCTGCCTGATGGTTCGGGGTAGTAGTTTGAGAGACGGTTCTGCCTGATGGTTCGGGGTAGTAGTCTGAGAGAGGGGTCTGCCTGATGGTTCGGGGTGGTAGCCTGAGAGAGGGGTCTGCCTGATGGTTCGGGGTGGTAGCCTGAGAGAGGGTTCTGCCTGGTTCTGCCTGATGGTTCAGGGTAGTTACCTTGCGGGCCTGGCTCTGGTATTTCACGGCCTTCTTGGTGTCGGACACGGCTCGCTCCACGTAGTCCACGGAGTGCTCCACGTTGTACTCAATTCTGTCAATCATCTCGCCCTGAAACCAACGCAGGCGTTGAGGAGGCAGCAGACAGCAACACACAGACACTCACATGCACGGCAAAAACCAGATAAATACACTAAATCTGAGAGAAAAGAGAAATTAAAGTCTTCTCTACATCTAATAAAGTCAGTCTATGTCTAATAAAGTCTGTCTACATCTAATAAAGTCAGTCTACATCTAATAAAGTCAGTCTAATAAAGTCTGTCTACGTCTAATAAAGTCAGTCTAATAAAGTCTGTCTACGTCTAATAAAGTCAGTCTACGTCTAATAAAGTCAGTCTATGTCTAATAAAGTCTGTCTACGTCTAATAAAGTCTGTCTACGTCTAATAAAGTCAGTCTATGTCTAATAAAGTCTGTCTACGTCTAATAAAGTCAGTCTATGTCTAATAAAGTCTGTCTACGTCTAATAAAGTCTGTCTACATCTAATAAAGTCAGTCTATGTCTAATAAAGTCAGTCTACGTCTAATAAAGTCTGTCTACATCTAATAAAGTCAGTCTATGTCTAATAAAGTCAGTCTACGTCTAATAAAGTCAGTCTACGTCTAATAAAGTCAGTCTACGTCTAATAAAGTCTGTCTACGTCTAATAAAGTCTGTCTACATCTAATAAAGTCAGTCTATGTCTAATAAAGTTGGTCTACGTCTAATAAAGTCAGTCTACGTCTAATAAAGTCAGTCTACGTCTAATAAAGTCAGTCTACGTCTAATAAAGTCTGTCTACGTCTAATAAAGTCAGTCTACGTCTAATAAAGTCTGTCTACGTCTAATAAAGTCTGTCTACGTCTAATAAAGTCTGTCTACGTCTAATAAAGTCTGTCTACGTCTAATAAAGTCAGTCTATGTCTAATAAAGTCAGTCTATGTCTAATAAAGTCGGTCTACGTCTAATAAAGTCGGTCTACGTCTAATAAAGTCGGTCTACGTCTAATAAAGTCGGTCTACGTCTAATAAAGTCGGTCTAAGTCTAATAAAGTCGGTCTACGTCTAATAAAGTCGGTCTACGTCTAATTAAGTCAGTCTATGTCTAATAAAGTCGGTCTACGTCTAATAAAGTCTGTCTACGTCTAATAAAGTCTGTCTACGTCTAATAAAGTCGGTCTAAGTCTAATAAAGTCGGTCTACGTCTAATAAAGTCGGTCTACGTCTAATAAAGTCAGTCTACGTCTAATAAAGTCAGTCTAAGTCTAATAAAGTCAGTCTACGTCTAATAAAGTCTGTCTACGTCTAATAAAGTCTGTCTACGTCTACTAAAGTCGGTCTACGTCTAATAAAGTCGGTCTACGTCTAATAAAGTCGGTCTACGTCTAATAAAGTCGGTCTACGTCTAATTAAGTCGGTCTATGTCTAATAAAGTCGGTCTACGTCTAATAAAGTCGGTCTACGTCTAATAAAGTCTGTCTACGTCTAATAAAGTCGGTCTACGTCTAATAAAGTCGGTCTAAGTCTAATAAAGTCGGTCTACGTCTAATAAAGTCGGTCTACGTCTAATAAAGTCGGTCTACGTCTAATAAAGTCAGTCTAAGTCTAATAAAGTCAGTCTACGTCTAATAAAGTCTGTCTACGTCTAATTAAGTCAGTCTATGTCTAATAAAGTCGGTCTACGTCTAATAAAGTCTGTCTACGTCTAATAAAGTCAGTCTACGTCTAATAAAGTCTGTCTACGTCTAATAAAGTCTGTCTACGTCTACTAAAGTCAGTCTACGTCTAATAAAGTCTGTCTACGTCTACTAAAGTCTGTCTACGTCTAATAAAGTCTGTCTACGTCTAATAAAGTCTGTCTACGTCTAATAAAGTCGGTCTACGTCTAATAAAGTCGGTCTACGTCTAATAAAGTCGGTCTACGTCTAATAAAGTCAGTCTACGTCTAATAAAGTCTGTCTACGTCTAATAAAGTCTGTCTACGTCTAATAAAGTCAGTCTACGTCTAATAAAGTCGGTCTACGTCTAATAAAGTCTGTCTACGTCTAATAAAGTCAGTCTACGTCTAATAAAGTCAGTCTACGTCTAATAAAGTCGGTCTACGTCTAATAAAGTCTGTCTACGTCTAATAAAGTCGGTCTACGTCTAATAAAGTCAGTCTACGTCTAATAAAGTCTGTCTACGTCTAATAAAGTCGGTCTACGTCTAATAAAGTCGGTCTACGTCTAATAAAGTCTGTCTACGTCTAATAAAGTCGGTCTAAGTCTAATAAAGTCGGTCTACGTCTAATAAAGTCGGTCTACGTCTAATAAAGTCAGTCTACGTCTAATAAAGTCAGTCTAAGTCTAATAAAGTCAGTCTACGTCTAATAAAGTCTGTCTACGTCTAATAAAGTCTGTCTACGTCTACTAAAGTCGGTCTACGTCTAATAAAGTCGGTCTACGTCTAATAAAGTCGGTCTACGTCTAATAAAGTCGGTCTACGTCTAATTAAGTCAGTCTATGTCTAATAAAGTCGGTCTACGTCTAATAAAGTCGGTCTACGTCTAATAAAGTCTGTCTACGTCTAATAAAGTCGGTCTACGTCTAATAAAGTCGGTCTAAGTCTAATAAAGTCGGTCACGCCTAATAAAGTCGGTCTACGTCTAATAAAGTCGGTCTACGTCTAATAAAGTCAGTCTAAGTCTAATAAAGTCAGTCTACGTCTAATAAAGTCTGTCTACGTCTAATTAAGTCAGTCTATGTCTAATAAAGTCGGTCTACGTCTAATAAAGTCTGTCTACGTCTAATAAAGTCAGTCTACGTCTAATAAAGTCTGTCTACGTCTAATAAAGTCTGTCTACGTCTACTAAAGTCAGTCTACGTCTAATAAAGTCTGTCTACGTCTACTAAAGTCTGTCTACGTCTAATAAAGTCTGTCTACGCCTAATAAAGTCTGTCTACGTCTAATAAAGTCGGTCTACGTCTAATAAAGTCGGTCTACGCCTAATAAAGTCGGTCCACGCCTAATAAAGTCAGTCTACGTCTAATAAAGTCTGTCTACGCCTAATAAAGTCTGTCTACGTCTAATAAAGTCAGTCTACGTCTAATAAAGTCGGTCTACGTCTAATAAAGTCTGTCTACGCCTAATAAAGTCAGTCTACGTCTAATAAAGTCAGTCTACGCCTAATAAAGTCGGTCTCACGCCTAATAAAGTCTGTCTACGTCTAATAAAGTCGGTCTACGTCTAATAAAGTCAGTCTACGTCTAATAAAGTCTGTCTACGTCTAATAAAGTCGGTCTACGTCTAATAAAGTCGGTCTACGTCTAATAAAGTCAGTCTATGTCTAATAAAGTCAGTCTATGTCTAATAAAGTCTGTCTACGTCTAATAAAGTCAGTCTACGTCTAATAAAGTCAGTCTACGTCTAATAAAGTCAGTCTACGTCTAATAAAGTCGGTCTACGTCTACTAAAGTCTGTCCCGGGATCAACCGACTCAGTGAGTCTGGGACTGGGTACCTGGCTCTCCACCAGCATGGCCATGTCCACGAACATGTCGTGCAGCTCTCGGATGCTGTTTTCCAGCTTGATGATCTCGGTGTGCCGGGTCTCGATCTCGTTCAGGGCCTGCTTGGTCATCTGGGAGTCCATCTTGATCTGCGGAGACGCCACTCGGACGGTTATACATCACAAGGAAGCAACTTATGTTCAACTACGTTCAGAAAAACATGACTGGAGCGCTGTTGTAGTGAGAGAGCATCTATTGTTGCTATAACAACAGCTACTGTGGGTACACACCGCTGCGGCGTCTGTTAGCAGTTAGCTCGCTCGTTAGCCGCTGAGTCTCTGCCCGATGTGAGTCGGGTGCTCGGATTTAAACGGTTTACGACATAACTGTCATACTGAAATTTGTGAAATCCATGAAATAATAAAGTTTTTTCATTATGAACAATAACAGAAGATGGAAATCATTTCAGAATGTTGTAGCTATCTATGGTTGATTGATGCTAACGTTAGCTCAAAACACCATTCAACTGACAGCCTTTGTTGTGTTTGATGCTAACTTGAAGCTAAGCTAGCAGTGAAACAACTTTGTTAAGTAGGTCCATTTATACTGTGTTGACGTTACAGAAGTCTCTCGTTAGCATCTTATATGCTACGTGAGACCATGTGACCAGCAGCTAACGCTAACTGAGCTAGAGTATTATGTGGAGTGGTGCTAACGCTAGACAAAACAAAGTGGTGGAGCGAGCTAGAGAAAGAACAGGAAGAGAGAGAGGTGTTAACGTTAGATAAAACAAAGTGAAAGTCTTGTGTTTTCTCCTTAACTTCTCCAGGACATGAACACCTGTTTCCTGGTGAAAGTCTTGTGTTTTCTCCTTAACTTCTCCAGGACATGAACACCTGTTTCCTGGTGAAAGTCTTGTGTTTTCTCCTTAACTTCTCCAGGACATGAACACCTGTTTCCTGGAGAAAGTCTTGTGTTTTCTCCTTAACTTCTCCAGGACATGAACACCTGTTTCCTGGTGAAAGTCTTGTGTTTTCTCCTTAACTTCTCCAGGACATGAACACCTGTTTCCTGGTGAAAGTCTTGTGTTTTCTCCTTAACTTCTCCAGGACATGAACACCTGTTTCCTGGTGAAAGTCTTGTGTTTTCTCCTTAACTTCTCCAGGACATGAACACCTGTTTCCTGGTGAAAGTCTTGTGTTTTCTCCTTAACTTCTCCAGGACGTGAACACCTGTTTCCTGGTGAAAGTCTTGTGTTTTCTCCTTAACTTCTCCAGGACATGAACACCTGTTTCCTGGTGAAAGTCTTGTGTTTTCTCCTTAACTTCTCCAGGACATGAACACCTGTTTCCTGGTGAAAGTCTTGTGTTTTCTCCTTAACTTCTCCAGGACATGAACACCTGTTTCCTGGTGAAAGTCTTGTGTTTTCTCCTTAACTTCTCCAGGACATGAACACCTGTTTCCTGGTGAAAGTCTTGTGTTTTCTCCTTAACTTCTCCAGGACATGAACACCTGTTTCCTGGTGAAAGTCTTGTGTTTTCTCCTTAACTTCTCCAGGACATGAACACCTGTTTCCTGGTGAAAGTCTTGTGTTTTCTCCTTAACTTCTCCAGGACATGAACACCTGTTTCCTGGTGAAAGTCTTGTGTTTTCTCCTTAACTTCTCCAGGATATGAACACCTGTTTCCTGGTGAAAGTCTTGTGTTTTCTCCTTAACTTCTCCAGGACATGAACACCTGTTTCCTGGTGAAAGTCTTGTGTTTTCTCCTTAACTTCTCCAGGATATGAACACCTGTTTCCTGGTGAAAGTCTTGTGTTTTCTCCTTAACTTCTCCAGGACATGAACACCTGTTTCCTGGAGAAAGTCTTGTGTTTTCTCCTTAACTTCTCCAGGACATGAACACCTGTTTCCTGGAGAAAGTCTTGTGTTTTCTCCTTAACTTCTCCAGGACATGAACACCTGTTTCCTGGTGAAAGTCTTGTGTTTTCTCCTTAACTTCTCCAGGACATGAACACCTGTTTCCTGGTGAAAGTCTTGTGTTTTCTCCTTAACTTCTCCAGGACATGAACACCTGTTTCCTGGAGAAAGTCTTGTGTTTTCTCCTTAACTTCTCCAGGACATGAACACCTGTTTCCTGGTGAAAGTCTTGTGTTTTCTCCTTAACTTCTCCAGGACATGAACACCTGTTTCCTGGTGAAAGTCTTGTGTTTTCTCCTTAACTTCTCCAGGATATGAACACCTGTTTCCTGGTGAAAGTCTTGTGTTTTCTCCTTAACTTCTCCAGGACATGAACACCTGTTTCCTGGAGAAAGTCTTGTGTTTTCTCCTTAACTTCTCCAGGACATGAACACCTGTTTCCTGGTGAAAGTCTTGTGTTTTCCTTAACTTCTCCAGGACATGAACACCTGTTTCCTGGAGAAAGTCTTGTGTTTTCTCCTTAACTTCTCCAGGACATGAACACCTGTTTCCTGGAGAAAGTCTTGTGTTTTCTCCTTAACTTCTCCAGGACATGAACACCTGTTTCCTGGTGAAAGTCTGGTGTTTTCTCCTTAACTTCTCCAGGACATGAACACCTGTTTCCTGGTGAAAGTCTGGTGTTTTCTCCTAACTGTTTTCTCCAGTTTTGGCTGTACTTACCTGCTCCAGGGTAACTTACCGCCGGCTGAAACCTGGTGTCAGTTTAAAGGCTTCAGCTCGGCGTTAAGTTACCGCCGAGGTTCTCCAGCCAGAGGATGAGGAGGATGCACAGACTCTTATTCTGAAGGAGCACAATGTACTGTAATGTGATGTGAAGGAGAGAAAAGAGAGAAAAGAGACAGAAAAGAGACAAAAAAGAGAGGAAAGAGACAAAAAAGAGAGCAAAGTAGAAAAGAGAGAAAAAATGGAGAAAAAATGGAGAAAAGGAGAAAAGAGAAAAAATGGAGAAAAGAGAGAAAAGAGACAAAAAAGAGAGAAAAAAGAGAGGAAAGAGACAAAAAAGAGAGGAAAGTAGAAAAGAGAGAAAAGAGAAAAAATGGAGAAAAGGAGAAAAGAGAGAAAAGAGAGAAAAGAGACAAAAAGAGACAAAAAAGAGAGGAAAGTAGAAAAGAGAGAAAAGAGAAAAAATTTAGAAAAGAGAGAAAAGAAGAGAGAAAAGAAAGAAAATAGAGAAAAGGAGAAAAGAGAGAAAAAATTGAGAAAATGAGTAAGAAAAGAAGGAGAAATTAGAGAAAGAAATGAAAAAAGAGTGAAAGAAAAAAGAGAAAAGAGAGAAAAGAGATTTGAAGGATCACATGATAAAGGTAACTCCTTCAGAATAAGAGCCTCCCGGTGCATGCTCCTGCCGCTACATGCCATGTGGCAGCGGCCGTGTTCACCGGGTGTCCCAGCGCACCGCGGCGATCCTGCGTCCCGGCAACCAGCCGTAGGGACGCAGGATGGCGTCACGGTAACGGCTCGGTG
>JABXJD010000186.1:1145000-1150000 GCA_013375575.1 Percina caprodes
AAACAAGTAGAACTATTCAGAGAATTAGATATTAGAGAAATATAACAATATACGTCACTAGAGAAATATAACAATATACGTCTCTAGAGAAATATAACAATATACGTCACTAGAGAAATATAACAATATACGTCATTAGAGAAATATAACAATATACGTCTCTAGAGAAATATAACAATATACGTCATTAGAGAAATATAACAATATACGTCATTAGAGAAATATAACAATATACGTCTCTAGAGAAATATAACAATATACGTCATTAGAGAAATATAACAATATACGTCTCTAGAGAAATATAACAATATACGTCTCTAGAGAAATATAACAATATACGTCATTAGAGAAATATAACAATATACGTCACTAGAGAAATATAACAATATACGTCATTAGAGAAATATAACAATATACGTCACTAGAGAAATATAACAATATACGTCTCTAGAAATATAACAATATACGTCTCTAGAGAAATATAACAATATACGTCATTAGAGAAATATAACAATATACGTCACTAGAGAAATATAACAATATACGTCATTAGAGAAATATAACAATATACGTCTCTAGAGAAATATAACAATATACGTCACTAGAGAAATATAACAATATACGTCATTAGAGAAATATAACAATATACGTCATTAGAGAAATATAACAATATACGTCTCTAGAGAAATATGACAATATACGTCTCTAGAGAAATATAACAATATACGTCTCTAGAGAAATATAACAATATACGTCTCTAGAGAAATATAACAATATACGTCTCTAGAGAAATATAACAATATACGTCTCTAGAGAAATATAACAATATACGTCATTAGAGAAATATAACAATATACGTCTCTAGAGAAATATAACAATATACGTCATTAGAGAAATATAACACTATACGTCATTAGAGAAACATAACAATATACGTCTCTAGAGAAATATAACAATATACGTCACCAGAGAAATATAACAATATACGTCATTAGAGAAATATAACAATATACGTCACCAGAGAAATATAACAATATACGTCATTAGAGAAACATAACAATATACGTCTCTAGAGAAATATAACAATATACGTCTCTAGAGAAATATAACAATATACGTCATTAGAGAAATATAACAATATACGTCATTAGAGAAATATAACACTATACGTCATTAGAGAAATATAACAATATACGTCATTAGAGAAATATAACAATATACGTCTCTAGAGAAATATAACAATATACGTCACTAGAGAAATATAACAATATACGTCATTAGAGAAATATAACAATATACGTCATTAGAGAAATATAACAATATACGTCACTAGAGAAATATAACAATATACGTCATTAGAGAAATATAACAATATACGTCTCTAGAGAAATATAACAATATACGTCATTAGAGAAATATAACAATATACGTCATTAGAGAAATATAACAATATACGTCTCTAGAGAAATATAACAATATACGTCATTAGAGAAATATAACAATATACGTCTCTAGAGAAATATAACAATATACGTCTCTAGAGAAATATAACAATATACGTCATTAGAGAAATATAACAATATACGTCACTAGAGAAATATAACAATATACGTCTCTAGAGAAATATAACAATATACGTCTCTAGAGAAATATAACAATATACGTCATTAGAGAAATATAACAATATACGTCACTAGAGAAATATAACAATATACGTCATTAGAGAAATATAACAATATACGTCTCTAGAGAAATATAACAATATACGTCACTAGAGAAATATAACAATATACGTCATTAGAGAAATATAACAATATACGTCATTAGAGAAATATAACAATATACGTCTCTAGAGAAATATGACAATATACGTCTCTAGAGAAATATAACAATATACGTCTCTAGAGAAATATAACAATATACGTCTCTAGAGAAATATAACAATATACGTCTCTAGAGAAATATAACAATATACGTCTCTAGAGAAATATAACAATATACGTCATTAGAGAAATATAACAATATACGTCTCTAGAGAAATATAACAATATACGTCATTAGAGAAATATAACACTATACGTCATTAGAGAAACATAACAATATACGTCTCTAGAGAAATATAACAATATACGTCACCAGAGAAATATAACAATATACGTCATTAGAGAAATATAACAATATACGTCACCAGAGAAATATAACAATATCGTCATTAGAGAAATATAACAATATACGTCACTAGAGAAATATAACAATATACGTCATTAGAGAAATATAACAATATACGTCATTAGAGAAATATAACAATATACGTCATTAGAGAAATATAACAATATACGTCATTAGAGAAATATAACAATATACGTCTCTAGAGAAATATAACAATATACGTCATTAGAGAAATATAACACTATACGTCATTAGAGAAACATAACAATATACGTCTCTAGAGAAATATAACAATATACGTCTCTAGAGAAATATAACAATATACGTCATTAGAGAAATATAACAATATACGTCATTAGAGAAATATAACAATATACGTCATTAGAGAAATATAACAATATACGTCTCTAGAGAAATATAACAATATACGTCTCTAGAAAATATAACAATATACGTCATTAGAGAAATATAACAATATACGTCATTAGAGAAATATAACAATATACGTCTCTAGAGAAATATAACAATATACGTCACTAGAGAAATATAACAATATACGTCATTAGAGAAATATAACAATATACGTCATTAGAGAAATATAACAATATACGTCATTAGAGAAATATAACAATATACGTCTCTAGAGAAATATAACAATATACGTCATTAGAGAAATATAACAATATACGTCATTAGAGAAATATAACAATATACGTCATTAGAGAAATATAACAATATACGTCATTAGAGAAATATAACAATATACGTCTCTAGAGAAATATAACAATATACGTCTCTAGAGAAATATAACAATATACGTCATTAGAGAAATATAACAATATACGTCTCTAGAGAAATATAACAATATACGTCATTAGAGAAATATAACAATATCGTCTTAGAGAAATATAACAATATACGTCATTAGAGAAATATAACAATATACGTCATTAGAGAAATATAACAATATACGTCATTAGAGAAATATAACAATATACGTCATTAGAGAAATATAACAATATACGTCATTAGAGAAATATAACAATATACGTCTCTAGAGAAATATTACAATATACGTCTCTAGAGAAATATAACAATATACGTCATTAGAGAAATATAACAATATCGTCATTAGAGAAATATAATAATATACGTCTCTAGAGAAATATAACAATATACGTCATTAGAGAAATATAACAATATACGTCATTAGAGAAATATAACAATATACGTCATTAGAGAAATATAACAATATACGTCATTAGAGAAATATAACAATATACGTCATTAGAGAAATATAATAATATACGTCTCTAGAGAAATATAACAATATACGTCATTAGAGAAATATAACAATATACGTCACTAGAGAAATATAACAATATACGTCTCTAGAGAAATATAACAATATACGTCTTAGAGAAATATAACAATATACGTCATTAGAGAAATATAACAATATACGTCATTAGAGAAATATAACAATATACGTCATTAGAGAAATATAACAATATACGTCTCTAAAGAAATATAACAATATACGTCTCTAGAGAAATATAACAATATACGTCATTAGAGAAATATAACAATATACGTCATTAGAGAAATATAACAATATACGTCTCTAAAGAAATATAACAATATACGTCTCTAGAGAAATATAACAATATACGTCATTAGAGAAATATAACAATATACGTCATTAGAGAAATATAACAATATACGTCTCTAAAGAAATATAACAATATACGTCTCTAGAGAAATATAACAATATACGTCATTGAGCGGTCTACTCAGATCTGGTCTCCTCTGACCTGCAGCGGTCTACTCAGATCTGGTCTCCTCTGACCCACAGCGGTCTACTCAGATCTGGTCTCTTGTAACCTGTGGCGGTCTACTCAGATCTGGTTTCCTCTAAGCTGCAGCGGTCTACTCAGATCTGGTCTCCTCTGACCTGCAGAGGTCTACTCAGATCTGGTCTTCTCTGATCTGCAGCAGTCTACTCAGATCTGGTCTCCTCTGACCTACAGCGGTCTACTCAGATCTGGTCTCTTGTAACCTGCGGCGGTCTACTCAGATCTGGTTTCCTCTAAGCTGCAGCGGTCTACTCAGATCTGGTCTCCTCTAAGCTGCAGCGGTCTACTCAGATCTGGTCTCCTCTAATCTGCAGCGGTCTACTCAGATCTGGTCTACTCTGACCTGCAGCGGTCTACTCAGATCTGGTCTCCTCTAAGCTGCAGCGGTCTACTCAGATCTGGTCTACTCTGACCTGCAGCGGTCTACTCAGATCTGGTCTACTCTGACCTGCAGCAGTCTACTTAGATCCGGTCTGGTCTATATGCATTCACATTACACTGAACTAAACCAGAAACATTACGTCGTTATGCAGACGACGCTGAGATTTCTCTTGACAAACATCAGCGAGTCCCTCGAGACGCCGGTCCCTGAGACGCCGGTCCCCGAGACGCCGGTCCCTGACACGCCGGTCCCTGAAACGCCGGTCCCCAATGCGAACTCATTAACGATCCAACGTTCGACTCCCGTTAACGACGGAATAAAAGATGAAGACGCTCCCAAAAATATCTGTTGTTACATCATCAGGACGTCCTTCAGGATCGATTAACATTCAGCCGTCCTGATTTCTCTCAGCTCCCCTGTGAGGGAACAAGTCCCTGTGTGTGTGTGTGTGTGTGTGTGTGTGTGTGTGTGTGTGTGTGTGTGTGTGTGTGTGTGTGTGTGTGTGTGTGTGTGTGTGTGTGTGTGTGTGTGTGTTGACCCAAATCTGATGTGCTCTCATATCTGTGACACAGATCTGATTTTCTGAACAGTAA
>JABXJD010000186.1:1160000-1182500 GCA_013375575.1 Percina caprodes
TATGAGGTCCTGACAGTACCTAGGTAAGGACTACTAGCCAGTCAGGAGCAGAGTATGAGGCCCTGACAGTACCTAGGTAAGGACTACTAGCCAGTCAGGAGCAGAGTATGAGGCCCTGACAGTACCTAGGTAAGGACTACTAGCCAGTCAGGAGCAGAGTATGAGGCCCTGACAGTACCTAGGTAAGGACTACTAGCCAGTCAGGAGCAGAGTATGAGGCCCCGACAGTACCTAGGTAAGGACTACTAGCCAGACAGGAGCAGAGTATGAGGCCCTGACAGTACCTAGGTAAGGACTACTAGCCAGTCAGGAGCAGAGTATGAGGCCCTGACAGTACCTAGGTAAGGACTACTAGCCAGTCAGAAGCAGAGTATGAGGCCCTGACAGTACCTAGGTAAGGACTACTAGCCAGTCAGGAGCAGAGTATGAGGCCCTGACAGTACCTAGGTAAGGACTACTAGCCAGTCAGGAGCAGAGTATGAGGCCTGACAGTACCTAGGTAAGGACTACTAGCCAGTCAGAAGCAGAGTATGAGGCCCTGACAGTACCTAGGTAAGGACTACTAGCCAGTCAGGAGCAGAGTATGAGGCCCTGACAGTACCTAGGTAAGGACTACTAGCCAGACAGGAGCAGAGTATGAGGCCCTGACAGTACCTAGGTAAGGACTACTAGCCAGTCAGAAGCAGAGTATGAGGGCCCTGACAGTACCTAGGTAAGGACTACTAGCCAGTCAGGAGCAGAGTATGAGGCCCTGACAGTACCTAGGTAAGGACTACTAGCCAGTCAGAAGCAGAGTATGAGGTCCTGACAGTACCTAGGTAAGGACTACTAGCCAGTCAGGAGCAGAGTATGAGGCCCTGACAGTACCTAGGTAAGGACTACTAGCCAGACAGGAGCAGAGTATGAGGCCCTGACAGTACCTAGGTAAGGACTACTAGCCAGTCAGAAGCAGAGTATGAGGGCCCTGACAGTACCTAGGTAAGGACTACTAGCCAGTCAGGAGCAGAGTATGAGGTCCTGACAGTACCTAGGTAAGGACTACTAGCCAGTCAGGAGCAGAGTATGAGGGCCCTGACAGTACCTAGGTAAGGACTACTAGCCAGTCAGAAGCAGAGTATGAGGCCCTGACAGTACCTAGGTAAGGACTACTAGCCAGTCAGGAGCAGAGTATGAGGTCCTGACAGTACCTAGGTAAGGACTACTAGCCAGTCAGGAGCAGAGTATGAGGACCCTGACAGTACCTAGGTAAGGACTACTAGCCAGTCAGGAGCAGAGTATGAGGTCCTGACAGTACCTAGGTAAGGACTACTAGCCAGTCAGGAGCAGAGTATGAGGGCCTGACAGTACCTAGGTAAGGACTACTAGCCAGTCAGGAGCAGAGTATGAGGCCCTGACAGTACCTAGGTAAGGACTACTAGCCAGTCAGAAGCAGAGTATGAGGTCCTGACAGTACCTAGGTAAGGACTACTAGCCAGTCAGGAGCAGAGTATGAGGCCCTGACAGTACCTAGGTAAGGACTACTAGCCAGACAGGAGCAGAGTATGAGGCCCTGACAGTACCTAGGTAAGGACTACTAGCCAGTCAGAAGCAGAGTATGAGGGCCTGACAGTACCTAGGTAAGGACTACTAGCCAGTCAGGAGCAGAGTATGAGGCCCTGACAGTACCTAGGTAAGGACTACTAGCCAGTCAGAAGCAGAGTATGAGGTCCTGACAGTACCTAGGTAAGGACTACTAGCCAGTCAGGAGCAGAGTATGAGGCCCTGACAGTACCTAGGTAAGGACTACTAGCCAGACAGGAGCAGAGTATGAGGCCCTGACAGTACCTAGGTAAGGACTACTAGCCAGTCAGAAGCAGAGTATGAGGGCCCTGACAGTACCTAGGTAAGGACTACTAGCCAGTCAGGAGCAGAGTATGAGGTCCTGACAGTACCTAGGTAAGGACTACTAGCCAGTCAGGAGCAGAGTATGAGGCCCTGACAGTACCTAGGTAAGGACTACTAGCCAGTCAGGAGCAGAGTATGAGGCCCTGACAGTACCTAGGTAAGGACTACTAGCCAGTCAGAAGTAGAGTATGAGGTCCTGACAGTACCTAGGTAAGGACTACTAGCCAGTCAGTTAGTTAGCAGTAATTAGCCTGTGCCTATGTTAATGTTAACTAGCATGTTAGTTACCAGTAATTAGCCTGTACCTATGTTAATGTTAACTAGCATGTTAGTTAGCAGTAATTAGCCTGTACCTATGTTAATGTTAACTAGCATGTTAGTTACCAGTAATTAGCCTGTGCCTATGTTAATGTTAACTAGCATGTTAGTTACCAGTAATTAGCCTGTACCTATGTTAATGTTAACTAGCATGTTAGTTAGCAGTAATTAGCCTGTACCTATGTTATCTCCTAACATATACCTACCTCTCCGTCTCTGCTGATGGGGAATGATTGAGATTTCTCTTGCACAGCTACCAGAAGACTTACAGCTTTCAGACAGGTTGCTACGTCACATCTACGTCATCAAGCTCAGCTGGAGGCTGCGCAGTAACGCTCAGCATCACCGGGACAGAGCTGCTAGACTCCACTGGTCCCCGTCCAGAGCAACGGGATCTGTTGGTCCATTCCTTTAACTGTCTATGGTCCGACCCCGGGCCCTCTCCTCCATTACGCCCCGGGCCGACGCTCGGACTCACACCCGCGACTCCTTGGTGCGAGTCCGATCTGAGCCGCTTTAGACGTAGCTGTCCCTCCCCGATGTGAGTCACATGCTCCGATTTTAACGGTTTACGACATATCCGTCATACTGAAATTAGTGAAATCCATGAAATAATAAAGTTTTCTCATTCAAAACAATAACAGAAGATGGAAATCATTTCAGAAACGTAGCTAGCTATGCTAACGTTAGCTCAAAACACCATTCAGCTTAATTAAGTAGGTCCATTTATACTGTGTTGATAATACAGAAGTCTCTCGTTAGCATCTCGGAGGCCTAATATCAATATATATATAAAGTCTATGGTTGGTATCCTCATTTATATGAATTATACCTAATATTTGAGTTAAAAAAGACATTCTGAATTATTTTGACTAATAGTTAAGATCAGAGGAATGAAAGTGATCAGTTGTATTTTATATTTACTTTATCTTAACATTCTTACTCTTGTTTTACCTTGAATTTGACTGTGAGCAACCGTCTATCAGTGTGTGTGTGTGTGCACGCATGTGTGTGTGTGTGTGTATATGTGTATATATATGTATACATATACAGTGAGGAAAATAAGTATTGAACACGCTGCTATTTAGCAAGTTGTCCCCCTTAGAGATCCTGGAGGGTCTGATGTCCTCGTAGGTGCATGTCCACTGTGAGAGACATCATCTAAAAACATCCAGACATCACAATGGAGGATTTAACTATTTATTATATGATACAGCTGCAAATAAGTATTTGAACACCTGAGAAAATCAATGTTAATATTTGGTACAGTAGCCTTTGTTTGGTCAAACGTTTCCTGTAGTTTTTCACCAGGTTTGACACCCTGCAGAAGGGATTCTGGTCCACTCCTCCACACAGATCTTCTCTAGACCAGTCAGGTTTCTGGGCTGTCGCTGAGAAACACGGAGTTTGAACTCCCTCCAAAGATTCTCTATTGGGTTCAGGTCTGGAGACCGGCTAGGCCAGAACCAGAACCTTGATCTGCTTCTTCCAGAGCCCCTCCTTGGTTCTCCTGGCTGAGTGCTTCGGGTCATTGTCATGTTGGAAGACCCAGCCTCGACCCATCTTCAATGCTCTAACTGAGGGAAGGAGGTTGTTCCCCAAAATCTCCCAATACATGGCCCCGGTCCTCCTCTCCTTAATACAGTGCAGTCGCCCTGTCCCATGTGCAGAAAAACACCCCCAAAGCATGATGCTACCCCCCCATGCTTCACAGTAGGGATGGTGGTCTTGGGATGGTCCTCATCATTCTTCTTCCTCCAAACACGGTTAGTGGAATTATGACCAAAAAGTTCTATTCTGGTCTCATCAGACCACATGACTTCCCCCCAGGACTCCTCTGGATCCTCCAGATGGTCGTTGGCCAACTTAAGACGGGCCCTGACATGGTCTGGTTTAAGCAGGGGAACCTTCCGGGCCATGCATGACCTCAAACCATGACGTCTTAGTGTATTACCAACAGTAACCTTGGAAACTGTGGTCCCAGCTCTTTCAGGTCCTGGACCAGCTCCTCCCGTGTAGTTCTGGGCTGATTTCTCACCTTTCTTAGGATCATTGAGACCCCCCCGAGGTGAGATCCTGCATGGAGCCCCAGTCCGAGGGAGATTGACAGTCATGTTTAGCTTCTTCCATTTTCTAATGATTGCTCCTCCAGTGGACCTTTTCTCACCGAGCTGCTTGGACATGTCCCCGTAGCCCTGTCTCACCAAGCTGCTTGGACATGTCCCCGTAGCCCTGTCCAGCCTTGTGGAGGTCTCTAGTGTCTATGGACAGCTCTTTGGTCTTGGACATGTCCCCGTAGCCCTGTCCAGCCTTGTGGAGGTCTCTAGTGTCTTTGGACAGCTCTTTGGTCTTGGACATGTCCCCGTAGCCCTGTCCAGCCTTGTGGAGGTCTCTAGTGTCTTTGGACAGCTCTTTGGTCTTGGACATGTCCCCGTAGTCCTGTCTCACCGAGCTGCTTGGACATGTCCCCGTAGCCCTGTCTCACCGAGCTGCTTGGACATGTCCCCGTAGCCCTGTCTCACCGAGCTGCTTGGACATGTCCCCGTAGCCCTGTCCAGCCTTGTGGAGGTCTCTAGTGTCTTTGGACAGCTCTTTGGTCTTGGTCATGTTAGTAGATGGATTCTTACTGATTGGATGGGGGGGACAGGTGTCTTTATGCAGCTAACGACCTCAAACAGGTGCATCTAATTTAGGATAATAAATGGAGTGGGGGGGGACATTTTGAAGGCAGACTAACAGGTCTTTGAGGGTCAGAATTCTAGCTGATAGACAGCTGTTCAAATACTTATTTGCAGCTGTATCATATAATAAATAGTTAAAAAATCATATATTGTGATTTCTGGATGTTTTTAGATGATGTCTCTCACAGTGGACATGCACCTACGAGGACATCAGACCCTCCAGGATCTCTAAGGGGGACAACTTGCAAAATAGCAGCGTGTTAAATACTTATTTTATTCACTGTATATATATATATATATATATAGGGAGAGCCCCCCACATAATAAATCTCTAATTTAACCCCTGTATGTGTAGACTGTCCAGCAGCTGCAGTTCCCTGGTCGGCCAGCAGGCGGCGGTAACCTTTATTGACACCGGATTAAAATACAAAACACAGCGGCCGCCATTTTTCTGTGAGCGGAAGGAGGAAGAGCAGAGGGAAAACATTAAACTCTTCAAGGAAATATCCTCAATAAATAGATATTCTCTGTGATGGGGGTGCCCGGGCCGGACAGCGACTGGAGGAGCCCTCAGTTCCGACAGAAAGTCGTCGCTGAGATGTGAGATATCTGGTTTCACTGTTGTGTTTTTTAGCTAAATCACTGGTTCTGTTTCTGCTGCGTTAGCCCAATGAGCTAAGCTAACGTTAGCCCAGTGAGCTAAGCTAACGTTAGCTCAGCAGGAAAGCACGTCACGTCAAACCGCGTTTAAAAAAGCGCCGAATTAACACTTTGTTGTAAAAAAGAGAAGTAAACAGCGATCCGTCGACATGTCAGTGGACATATTAAGAATCATTTTAGCTCACTCTTCAATTCGGCTCGCTTCAAATAGTTGAAACAATGTTAAATGGCTTTTTATTTCCTATTTAGTAGTTAGCATCATTAACGTTAGCTAGCTGCTAGCGTGAAGCGAGTTAACTCTTTAACGGTCTTCCTGTTGTAGTCGGTTTAATGTCACAGTCTAAGTTGTGTGTTATGTTTTTAATCATGAACACATCATGTTAGACACTGTTTTCAAAAACTATTAATCGAAAGTTACAATAACAGACTGTGTGTGTGTGAGTGTATGTATGTGTGTGTATGTGTGAGTGAGTGAGTGAGTGAGTGAGTGAGTGAGTGTGTGTGTGTGTGTGTGTGTGTGTGTGTGTGTGTGTGTGTGTGTGTGTGTGTGTGTGTTCGTTTTCGTTTTCTGGCCTGTTCTGAAATCGACATGTTGTATATTTTTCTTTCTTTACCATGTTGTGTCTCCAGCGAGGAGGAGAGGAGGAAGGCAGGAACCAGGTCCGTCAACGACCTGGAGATCTACGGCACAGCAGAATCCAGAGTGAGTAGACTGGCAAACCCCGCCCACCATGTCGGTGGTCTAGTTTACATTTCAATGTGACCCCAAACTTTTGAACGGTAGTGTGTGTGTATATATATATATATATATATGAAAGATGACCAACCTTCTCATCGGGGTTAACGCGTCTCTCTGTTCCAGGAGGAGTATCTGTCTCTGGTGGCCAGGCTCATCATCCACTTCAGGGTCCGTAAGTATCTGAACCTCAGACCTCTCCGTCTGTAAGAGGACATGGACTTTGATCACTTTTAGACATTCTACACCAGGACGTGTCCTCTTGAGTCCAACCAGTATCGGCCAATACGATACACATATAAAAATTAAAAAATCCGATATCGGCCGATATATATTAAAAATAAAATCCAGAAACGTGTAACAAAACATTAGTTATTTGTAGATATTTATGAGTTCTCACTAAAATAATATGATAAATTTGTTTTATTGTCACAACAAAACATCAAAATATATTAAAGTTCTGATAATAAAATGTAGAAAAATACAAATTTAAGATATGAAACTTAAAAATAACTATGCAACACCATCACTAACAGGGACGTTGTAGAGCGTCCTCTGGTGGACAGACTATGCAACGCCATCACTAACAGGGACGTTGTAGAGCGTCCTCTGGTGGACAGACTATGCAACGCCATCACTAACAGGGACGTTGTAGAGCGTCCTCTGGTGGACAGACTATGCAACGCCATCACTAACAGGGACGTTGTAGAGCGTCCTCTGGTGGACAGACTATGCAACGCCATCACTAACAGGGACGTTGTAGAGCGTCCTCTGGTGGACAGACTATGCAACGCCATCACTAACAGGGACGTTGTAGAGCGTCCTCTGGTGGACAGACTATGCAATGCCATCACTAACAGGGACGTTGTAGAGCGTCCTCTGGTGGACAGACTATGCAACACCATCACTAACAGGGACGTTGTAGAGCGTCCTCTGGTGGACAGACTATGTAACGCCATCACTAACAGGGACGTTGTAGAGCGTCCTCTGGTGGACAGACTATGCAACACCATCACTAACAGGGACGTTGTAGAGCGTCCTCTGGTGGACAGACTATGCAACGCCATCACTAACGGGACGTTGTAGAGCGTCCTCTGGTGGACAGACTATGCAACGCCATCACTAACGGGACGTTGTAGAGCGTCCTCTGGTGGACAGATTATGCAACGCCATCACTAACAGGGACGTTGTAGGCGTCCTCTGGTGGACAGACTATGCAACGCCATCACTAACAGGGACGTTGTAGAGCGTCCTCTGATGGACAGACTATGCAACGCCATCACTAACGGGGACGTTGTAGAGCGTCCTCTGGTGGACAGACTATGCAACACCATCACTAACAGGGACGTTGTAGAGCGTCCTCTGGTGGACAGACTATGCAACGCCATCACTAACAGGGACGTTGTAGAGCGTCCTCTGGTGGACAGACTATGTAACGCCATCACTAACAGGGACGTTGTAGAGCGTCCTCTGGTGGACAGACTATGCAACGCCATCACTAACAGGGACGTTGTAGAGCGTCCTCTGGTGGACAGACTATGTAACACCATCACTAACAGGGACGTTGTAGAGCGTCCTCTGGTGGACAGACTATGCAACACCATCACTAACAGGGACGTTGTATTATTCTACCTGCTGCACAACAAATGGTTAAGGTGATGGGGGGGTAGAGCAGACAAGAAGGCGCTCGGAGTCCAAGGTGAGTCTGTCTTTCTCTGGGGGGACCTCTCCAGGTTTGTCTTCGCTGTGTTTCCGTCCTCTGTCTCTTCCACACTCACGGGGTTTCTGATGGGTTCGGGATGCAAAAATAAAATGGAACTATTGTTTGTGTTCTTGTTAACTGTGCAGGTGATCCAGGACAGATGATGATGGAGAAGTTTCGCCGGATCCAGCAGAACCCCGCCGCCTTCCAGCGCCTGATAGAGCACGTCCGGCTACAGCGTATTCGGAACTCTCTTTGCTTCGGGCATCTGAGGATGCAGAACCAGCAGCCGGACCAGCAGCCGGACCAGCAGCCGGACCAGCAGCAGGACCAGCAGCCGGATCAGCAGCAGGACCAGCAGCAGGACCAGCAGCCGGATCAGCAGCAGGACCAGCAGCCGGACCAGCAGCAGAACCAGCAGCCGGACCAGCAGCAGAACCAGCAGCCGGACCAGCAGCCGGACCAGCAGCAGGACCAGCAGCCGGACCAGCAGCCGGATCAGCAGCAGGACCAGCAGCAGGACCAGCAGCCGGATCAGCAGCAGGACCATCAGCCGGACCAGCAGCAGAACCAGCAGCCGGACCAGCAGCAGAACCAGCAGCCGGACCAGCAGCCGGATCAGCAGCAGGACCAGCAGCCGGATCAGCAGCAGGACCAGCAGGAGAACGCCGCTATCCAGCTTGTTTCTACCTGATGCTGAACATCTGTCCTGTAGGGTAACATTACAGCTTGTTTCTACCTGATGCTGAACATCTGTCCTGTAGGGTAACATTACAGCTTGTTTCTACCTGATGATGAACATCTGTCCTGTAGGGTAACATTACAGCTTGTTTCTACCTGATGATGAACATCTGTCCTGTAGGGTAACATTACAGCTTGTTTCTACCTGATGATGAACATCTGTCCTGTAGGGTAACATTACAGCTTGTTTCTACCTGATGATGAACATCTGTCCTGTAGGGTAACATTACAGCTTGTTTCTCCCTGATGCTGAACATCTGTCCTGTAGGGTAACATTACAGCTTGTTTCTACCTGATGCTGAACATCTGTCCTGTAGGGTAACATTACAGCTTGTTTCTACCTGATGCTGAACATCTGTCCTGTAGGGTAACATTACAGCTTGTTTCTCCCTGATGATGAACATCTGTCCTGTAGGGTAACATTACAGCTTGTTTCTACCTGATGCTGAACATCTGTCCTGTAAGGTAACATTACAGCTTGTTTCTACCTGATGCTGAACATCTGTCCTGTAGGGTAACATTACAGCTTGTTTCTACCTGATGATGAACATCTGTCCTGTAGGGTAACATTACAGCTTGTTTCTCCCTGATGATGAACATCTGTCCTGTAGGGTAACATTACAGCTTGTTTCTCCCTGATGCTGAACATCTGTCCTGTAGGGTAACATTACAGCTTGTTTCTCCCTGATGCTGAACATCTGTCCTGTAGGGTAACATTACAGCTTGTTTCTCCCTGATGTTGAACATCTGTCCTGTAGGGTAACATTACAGCTTGTTTCTCCCTGATGTTGAACATCTGTCCTGTAGGGTAACATTACAGCTTGTTTCTCCCTGATGATGAACATCTGTCCTGTAGGGTAACATTACAGCTTGTTTCTACCTGATGCTGAACATCTGTCCTGTAGGGTAACATTACAGCTTGTTTCTCCCTGATGTTGAACATCTGTCCTGTAGGGTAACATTACAGCTTGTTTCTCCCTGATGATGAACATCTGTCCTGTAGGGTAACATTACAGCTTGTTTCTACCTGATGCTGAACATCTGTCCTGTAGGGTAACATTACAGCTTGTTTCTACCTGATGAACATCTGTCCTGTAGGGTAACATTACAGCTTGTTTCTCCCTGATGCTGAACATCTGTCCTGTAGGGTAACATTACAGCTTGTTTCTACCTGATGCTGAACATCTGTCCTGTAGGGTAACATTACAGCTTGTTTCTACCTGATGATTAACATCTGTCCTGTAGGGTAACATTACAGCTTGTTTCTACCTGATGCTGAACATCTGTCCTGTAGGGTAACATTACAGCTTGTTTCTCCCTGATGTTGAACATCTGTCCTGTAGGGTAACATTACAGCTTGTTTCTCCCTGATGATGAACATCTGTCCTGTAGGGTAACATTACAGCTTGTTTCTCCCTGATGATGAACATCTGTCCTGTAGGGTAACATTACAGCTTGTTTTTCCCTGATGATGAACATCTGTCCTGTAGGGTAACATTACAGCTTGTTTCTACCTGATGATGAACATCTGTCCTGTAGGGTAACATTACAGCTTGTTTCTACCTGATGATGAACATCTGTCCTGTAGGGTAACATTACAGCTTGTTTCTACCTGATGATGAACATCTGTCCTGTAGGGTAACATTACAGCTTGTTTCTCCTGATGATGAACATCTGTCCTGTAGGGTAACATTACAGCTTGTTTCTCCTGATGCTGAACATCTGTCCTGTAGGGTAACATTACAGCTTGTTTCTCCCTGATGATGAACATCTGTCCTGTAGGGTAACATTACAGCTTGTTTCTACCTGATGATGAACATCTGTCCTGTAGGGTAACATTACAGCTTGTTTCTACCTGATGATGAACATCTGTCCTGTAGGGTAACATTACAGCTTGTTTCTACCTGATGCTGAACATCTGTCCTGTAGGGTAACATTACAGCTTGTTTCTACCTGATGCTGAACATCTGTCCTGTAGGGTAACATTACAGCTTGTTTCTACCTGATGATGAACATCTGTCCTGTAGGGTAACATTACAGCTTGTTTCTACCTGATGATGAACATCTGTCCTGTAGGGTAACATTACAGCTTGTTTCTACCTGATGATGAACATCTGTCCTGTAGGGTAACATTACAGCTTGTTTCTACCTGATGATGAACATCTGTCCTGTAGGGTAACATTACAGCTTGTTTCTCCCTGATGATGAACATCTGTCCTGTAGGGTAACATTACAGCTTGTTTCTCCCTGATGCTGAACATCTGTCCTGTAGGGTAACATTACAGCTTGTTTCTCCCTGATGATGAACATCTGTCCTGTAGGGTAACATTACAGCTTGTTTCTACCTGATGATGAACATCTGTCCTGATTCTGTCTCTGCTTCTTTAATAAAGACCAAGTGTGACGTTGATTTCTGTGTTAATCACTTCACCGTCGTGTCCAATTTGACCCATTTTCAAAAAGCTTGTTTATCAGAAATTTGGGTTTTCTTTCAACCAAACTGTTAAAAAATATAACTTGTGACAAAAATGAACTTAAGACTCAAAAATACAACTGTAATAGTATATAAAGTATATTTATATATATTTATATTATATATAGACTTATATATTAGTCTTAAAAAGAATATTTATATTATATATAGACTTATATCTGGGACAGGTCTACTGTCTGTTCCTAGAGTCAGAACTAAACAGGGGGGGCAGGGTTCAGTTTCTATGCTCCTCAGATCTGGATCAAACTCCCAGAAACCTGCAGGTCTGCTGCTACTCTCAGTTCTTTAAATCGATGCTGAAGACTTTTCTTTAAATGATGTTCATTTCTTTAATGTTTAATCTCTTATACTGCACTGTAACTTTTATTCTTGTGTTTTATCTGTTTTTATCTTGAAATGTTTCTTCTGTTTTTTGTGGGATTTATTTTCTTTTAACTGTTTTTATTTTTTTAACTTTTATGTATCGCCCTGTTGCTGAATGTGCTCTACAAATAAAGCTGCCTTGCCTAATATTAGTCTTATGTAGTATATTTATATTATATATAGACATATTAGTCTTATAATGTATATATATTTATATTATATAGACTTATTAGTCTTATAAAGTATATTTATATATATTATATATAGACTTATATATTAGTCTTATAAAGTATATTTATATTATATAGACATATTAGTCTTATAAAGTATATTTATATTATATAGACATATATTAGCCTTATAAAGTATATTTATATATATTATATATAGACTTATATATTAGTCTTATAAAGTATATTTATATTATATAGACATATTAGTCTTATAAAATATATTTATATTATATAGACATATATTAGCCTTATAAAGTATATTTATATTATATATAGACTTATATATTAGTCTTATAAAGTATATTTATATATATTTATACTATGTATACTTATATATTAGTCTTATGTAGTATATTTATATTATATATAGACATATATTAGTCTTATAAAATATATTTATATTATATATACTTATATATTAGTCTTATAAAGTATATTTATATTATATAGACATATATTAGTCTTATAAAGTATATTTATATATATTTATATTATATAGACATATATTAGTCTTATAAAGTATGTTTATATTATATAGACATATTAGCCTTATAAAGTATATTTATATTATATATAGACTTATATATTAGTCTTATAAAGTATATTTATATATATTTATACTATGTATACTTATATATTAGTCTTATGTAGTATATTTATATTATATATAGACTTATATATTAGTCTTATAAAGTATATTTATATTATATATACTTATATATTAGTCTTATAAAGTATATTTATATTATATATAGACTTATATATTAGTCTTATAAAGTATATTTATATATATTTATATTATATAGACATATTAGTCTTATGTAGTATATTTATATATATTTATACTATATATAGACTTATACACTCACCGGCCACTTTATTAGGTACACCTGTCCAACTGCTCGTTAACACTTAATTTCTAAGCAGCCAATCACATGGCGGCAACTCAGTGCATTTAGGCATGTAGACATGGTCAAGAGAATCTCCTGCAGTTCAAACCGAGCATCAGTATGGGGAAGAAAGGTGATTTGAGTGACTTTGAACGTGGCATGATTGTTGGTGCCAGAAGGGCTGGTCTGAGTATTTCAGAAACTGCTAATCTACTGGGATTTTCACGCACAACCATCTCTAGGGTTTACAGAGAATGGTCCGAAAAAGAAAAAACATCCAGTGAGCGGCAGTTCTGTGGGCGGAAATGCCTTGTTGATGCCAGAGGTCAGAGGAGAATGGCCAGACTGGTTCGAGCTGATAGAAGGGCAACAGTGACTCAAATAACCACCCGTTACAACCAAGGTGGGCAGAAGAGCATCTCTGAACGCACAGTACGTCGAACTTTGAGGCAGATGGGCTACAGCAGCAGAAGACCACATCGGGTGCCACTCCTTTCAGCTAAGAACAGGAAACTGAGACTACAATTTGCACAAGCTCATCGAAATTGGACAATAGAAGATTGGAAAAACGTTGCCTGGTCTGATGAGTCTCGATTTCTGCTGCGACAGTCGGATGGTAGGGTCAGAATTTGGCGTCTACAACATGAAAGCATGGATCCATCCTGCCTTGTATCAACGGTTCAGGCTGGTGGTGGTGGTGTCATGGTGTGGGGAGTATTTTCTTGGCACTCTTTGGGCCCCTTGGTACCAATTGAGCATCGTTGCAACGCCACAGCCTACCTGAGTATTGTTGCTGACCATGTCCATCCCTTTATGACCATAATGTACCCAACTTCTGATGGCTACTTTCAGCAGGATAATGCGCCATGTCATAAAGCTGGAATCATCACAGACTGGTTTCTTGAACATGACAATGAGTTCGCTGTACTCAAATGGCCTCCACAGTCACCAGATCTCAATCCAATAGAGCATCTTTGGGATGTGGTGGAACGGGAGATTCGCATCATGGATGTGCAGCCGACAAATCTGCGGCAACTGTGTGATGCCATCATGTCAATATGGACCAAACTCCCTGAGGAATGCTTCCAGCACCTTGTTGAATCTATGCCACGAAGAATTGAGGCAGTTCTGAAGGCAAAAGGGGGTCCAACCCGTTACTAGCATGGGGTACCTAATAAAGTGGCCGGTGAGTGTATATTAGTCTTATAAAGTATATTTATATTATATAGACATATTAGTCTTATGTAGTATATTTATATATATTTATACTATATATAGAATTATATATTAGTCTTATAAAGTATATTTATATTATATTTATATTATATAGACATATATTAGTCTTATAAAGTATATTTATATTATATAGACATATATTAGTCTTATAAAGTATATCTATATTATATATAGACTTATATATTAGTCTTATAAAATATATTTATATTATATAGACATATATTAGTTTTATAAAGTATATTTATATTATATATAGACTTATATATTAGTCTTATAAAGTATATTTATATATATTTATACTATGTATACTTATATATTAGTCTTATGTAGTATATTTATATTATATATTTATATTATATATAAACATATATTAGTCTTATGTAGTATATATTTATATTATATATAGACTTATGAGCTGATCAGACCGATACATAAACTACAAATAACATCAAAACTTTCCTAAAAACTGAATCCAAAATAAATCTACTTTCACTTAAAATTAACTCAACAAAAAAACACAATATAATATAATATTGTCTATAATATATACACTACCGTTCAAAAGTTTGGGGTCACACTGAAATGTCCTTATTTTTGAAGGAAAAGCACTGTACTTTTCAATGAAGATAACTTTAAACTAGTCTTAACTTTGAAGAAATACACTCTATACATTGCTAATGTGGTAAATGACTATTCTAGCTGCAAATGTCTGGTTTTTGGTGCAATATGTACATCGGTGTATAGAGGCCCATTTCCATAACTATCACTCCAGTGGTCTAATGGTACAATGTGTTTGCTCATTGGCTCAGAAGGCTAATTGATGATTAGAAAACCCTTGTGCAATCATGTTCACACATCTGAAAACAGTTTAGGTCGTTACAGAAGCTACAAAACTGACCTTCCTTTGAGCAGATTGAGTTTCTGGAGCATCACATTTGTGGGGTCAATTAAACGCTCAAAATGGCCAGAAAAAGAGAACTTTCATCTGAAACTCGACAGTCTATTCTTGTCCTTAGAAATGAAGGCTATTCCATGCGAGACATTGATAAGAAATTGAAGATTTCCTACAACGGTGTGTACTACTCCCTTCAGAGGACAGCACAAACAGGCTCTAACCAGAGTAGAAAAAGAAGTGGGAGGCCGCATTGCACAACTGAGCAAGAAGATAAGTACATTAGAGTCTCTAGTTTGAGAAACAGACGCCTCACAGGTCCCCAACTGGCATCTTCATTAAATAGTACCCGCAAAACACCAGTGTCAACATGTACAGTGAAGAGGCGGCTGCGGGATTCTGGGCTTCAGGGCAGAGTGGCAAAGAAAAGCCATATCTGAGACTGGCCAATAAAAGAAAAAGATTAAGATGGGCAAAAGAACACAGACATTGGACAGAGGAAGACTGGAAAAAGTGTTGTGGACGGATGAATCCAAGTTTGAGGTGTTTGGATCACAAAGAAGAACGTTTGTGAGACGCAGAACAAATGAAAAGATGCTGGAAGAATGCCTGACGCCATCTGTTAAGCATGGTGGAGGTAATATGATGGTCTGGGGTTGCTTTGGTGCTGGTAAGGTGGGAGATTTGTACAGGGTAAAGGGATTCTGAATAAGGAAGGCTATCACTCCATTTTGCAACGCCATGCCATACCCAGTGGACAGCGCTTGATTGGAGCCAATTTCATCCTCCAACAGGACAATGACCCTAAACACACCTCCACATGGTGCAAGAACTATTTAGAGCAGAAGCAGGCAGCTGGTATTCTATCGGTAATGGAGTGGCCAGCGCAGTCACCAGATCTGAACCCCATTGAGCTGTTGTGGGAGCAGCTTGACCGTATGGTACCAAGAAGTGCCCATCCAACCAATCCAACTTGTGGGAGCTGCTTCTGGAAGCGTGGGGTGCAATTTCTCCAGATTACCTCAACAAATTAACAGCTAGAATGCCAAAGGTTTGCAATGCTGTAATTGCTGCAAATGGAGGATTCTTTGACGAAAGCAAAGTTTGATGTAAAAAAAATCTTATTTCAAATACAAATCATTATTTCTAACCTTGTCAATGTCTTGACTCTATTTTCTATTCATTTCACAACGTATGGTGGTGAATTGTGTGAAAACACAAAATTGTTTGGGTGACCCCAAACTTTTGAACGGTAGTGTATGTCTCCTGATGGGACCTGGTGGACATCAGATGTCTGAGGGACCAGCAGGGTTAGGGTTAGGATGTCTCCTGATGGGACCTGGTGGACATCAGATGTCTGAGGGACCAGCAGGGTTAGGATGTCTCCTGATGGGACCTGGTGGACATCAGATGTCTGAGGGACCAGCAGGGTTAGGATGTCTCCTGATGGGACCTGGTGGACATCAGATGTCTCAGGGAGCAGCAGGGTTAGGATGTCTCCTGATGGGACCTGGTGGACATTAGATGTCTGAGGGACCAGCAGGGGGCTCCATCAGCCTGTTTATGCTGATCTGAATGTACTTTCACTTTCAAAGGTCAGTTCTAACTTGGGACAGAAATATCTCCAGGAGACAGAGACTGGACTGGAGCTGAGAGACGTCTGAGCTGAGGTCAAAACTTTACTGTCTGGAGGTTTCTGATGATTATTCACTGATCTGTTGATCAAGAACAACTGGAAACATCTTCCACAGCTGATCTGTAGTCTGGGACCTGTTTGATAGATAATGCTAACAGGCTGAGGCTAAAGCTAACAGGCCATGATACGTTAACCATTGTAATGTTTATTTTACATCATGTACGGGACATCCATATAATTTATTTTAATTACAGTTTCACTAGGAACCAACACAAATATTCTCGGGGCATTTCAGGCATGGGAATAGTTTCCTTCTTAGTCCCACTCAGATAGTCCAGGTATTAGTTGGCATCACTTTCTAAGTATTTTGGTCCATTTTGTCCAGTTGGATGAACATGTTCCCTGTATGTATATCTGTGTGTTGCAGCGGTGCACAGAGAACAACAACCTCCATCTTTGATCCTGAAGACAAGAAGATGGGTGAAGTGTGGAGCAGTCTGAAGGAGGAGGCGAGGCAGATGCGTGAAAAAGAAATGGAAGATTTTTTGGAACGACTCAACGAAGGAAGAGCTCCAGATCTGAGAGTCAACAAGAACATTGTGATGTTCTCAGGTCTTCGGTCTTCAGACAATCTGAGACAACACTACGAGAAGAGGAAAAGGGAGGCAGGCGGCTCCGCTGAGGACTTGATCAAGACCATAGCAGGTAAGCTGGGTGAATATATACCAGCTTCTGCACTGGGGGGCCTCGGGCCGCTGGCCATCGCCGTCCTCATCGACCTGGTTTCCTTGAGTCCGCCTGAGGAAAGCACCGAGGACGCTCTGCGGAGCGTGTTTGCCGAGGAGAAGGCCTCCGAGGTCTGGGATCAGATGGACGAGTGCCTGAAGAGATGCGTGATGCACATCAACAACGACCACGAACTGGCGACTGACATCAGACGGATCGAGTGCCGGCTGAGCGCCGCCATCACCAAGCTGAAGAACTCCATGGTGAGGGACGGCCACGTGTCCTCTCAGGCTCTGAAGGCCTGGGTGAACGGGGCAGCCTTCCACATCCAGATGCTGATCCACCTGGTGAGACTGGGAGGGACTCGAACCTGCGACCCTGTGGAGACACTCCTCTCGACTTACCTGAGAGACCTGGACACGCTGTTCATCGAGCACAGGGAAATGGTGGAGGCTGAGTGCAGAGTGGACGCGGTAGTTGGATATCAAGCACTGGCTGCTAAATATCTGGTAGATGATGATTTAAACGTCAGTTATAAGATGTCTGATCATGGCGACCTTGACGAATACTTTGAGGCTTATTATCATCGCAGATACAACAGGCAGAAGACCGACATCAAGCGTTACTTTGGCAACGTAAGAGACAACCTGCAGACGCTGGTTAATCAAAGAGGGAACTTTAACGTCTAAAGGACCAAAAAATATAATGTTGCTTACCAAGTATCTATATCAGTTATATAGTGTCATCGCTTTATTTACTACAGGTTGTGTTGCTGAGGATTACTCTACAGGTTGTGTTACTCTACAGGTTGTGTTACAGAGGATGACTCTACAGGTTGTGTTACAGAGGATGACTCTACAGGTTGTGTTACAGAGGATGACTCTACAGGTTGTGTTACTCTACAGGTTGTGTTACAGAGGATGACTCTACAGGTTGTGTTACAGAGGATGACTCTACAGGTTGTGTTACAGAGGATGACTCTACAGGTTGTGTTACTCTACAGGTTGTGTTACAGAGGATGACTCTACAGGTTGTGTTACAGAGGATGACTCTACAGGTTGTGTTACAGAGGATGACTCTACAGGTTGTGTTACAATCAATCAATCAATCAAAATTTATTTATATAGCACTTTACAACTACCAGCAGGTATCCAAAGTGCTTAACAAAATAAGTAAAATCACAACATACAATAGAAAAAGTGAACAAAGAAATTGTAAATTCAGAAGAAGTACAAAGAAACAAAAGAATGAAATTGTCACACCACTGCTACGTATCAAAAGCCAGACTGAACAGATATGTTTTGAGCTTGGACCTGAAAAGAGTGACATTTGTAACCGTACGTATATCAGGGGGTAACTTGTTCCAGAGTCTCGGGGCAGCAACTGCAAAAGCCTGACCCCCCCACCGTTTATACCTGGACCTTGGGACTTCTAAAACCAACTGATTTGAAGACCGCAATGACCGGTTGTTCTCCCGTACAGTTAAAATTTCAGACAGATACTCCGGGGCGAGACCATTTAAAGCTTTAAAAACAAACAATAAAATCTTAAACTCTATTCTAAAACGCACCGGGAGCCAATGCAGGGTGTAGAGAACGGGAGTGATGTGTGCACGTCTAGATGTATTTGTTAAAAAACGAGCAGCAGCATTTTGAACAAGCTGAAGACGTGAGATGGAGGTCTGGTTCAGTCCAACATAGAGGGCATTACAGTAGTCCAACCTTGAACTGATAAAAGCATGAATGGCCTTTTCTAGGTCGTGCCTGCTCAGAAAGGGCTTAACTTTAGCCAGCAGACGAAGCTGGAAAAAGCTCATTTTAACCACATTACTGATCTGTTTATCAAATTTCATGCAGCAATCGAAAGTAACCCCAAGTTTTTGACAACAGATCTCGTACAAGATGTCAGAGCTCCCAAACTCAAAGCTGGCCCATTCTGCATGCCTGGAGTACTGAAAATAATACACTCTGTTTTACTATCATTCAAATTAAGAAAGTTGTCTGAAAGCCATAACTTAATATCAGCGATACAGCTTAGCAGGGAGTTTAGTGCAACACTGTCATTTGCTTTCATAGGCAAATAGATTTGCAAATCGTCTGCGTAACAATGAAATGACAGGTTGTGTTTCCCTATAATCGCCCCTAAAGGCAGCATATATAAAGAAAACAGAATAGGGCCAAGAATGGATCCCTGGGGTACCCCACAAGAGAGAGGAGCAACTGACGAGGAGAGGTCACCAATCATAACAGAAAAGCTCCTATTTGACAGATAGGAGCTGAACCATTTGAGTGCCAAACCTCTGATGCCTACGCAATTCTCAAGGCGTGAGAGGAGGACTGCATGGTCCACTGTATCAAACGCCGCTGTGAGGTCCAAAAGGACTAAAACAGTAGGATTCCCGGCATCTACAGACAAGGCAATATCATTATGTACCCTCAACAGTGCAGACTCAGTGCTGTGACGTGATCTAAAACCAGATTGAAATTTTTCAAAAACACAGTTCAATTGTAAAAAGACTTGTAACTGTATAAAAACAATTTTTTCTAAAACCTTTGAAAGAAAAGGAGGACAGAGGATGACTCTACAGGTTGTGTTACAGAGGATGACTCTACAGGTTGTGTTACAGAGGATGACTCTACAGGTTGTGTTACAGAGGATGACTCTACAGGTTGTGTTACTCTACAGGTTGTGTTACAGAGGATGACTCTACAGGTTGTGTTACAGAGGATGACTCTACAGGTTGTGTTACAGAGGATGACTCTACAGGTTGTGTTACAGATGATGACTCTACAGGTTGTGTTACAGAGGATGACTCTACAGGTTGTGTTACAGAGGATGACTCTACAGGTTGTGTTTACTGAGGATGACTACAGGTTGTGTTACTGAGGATGACTCTACAGGTTGTGTTACTCTACAGGTTGTGTTACAGAGGATGACTCTACAGGTTGTGTTACAGAGGATGACTCTACAGGTTGTGTTACAGAGGATGACTCTACAGGTTGTGTTACAGAGGATGACTCTACAGGTTGTGTTACTCTACAGGTTGTGTTACAGAGGATGACTCTACAGGTTGTGTTACAGAGGATGACTCTACAGGTTGTGTTACAGAGGATGACTCTACAGGTTGTGTTACAGAGGATGACTCTACAGGTTGTGTTACAGAGGATGACTCTACAGGTTGTGTTACAGAGGATGACTCTACAGGTTGTGTTACAGAGGATGACTTTACAGGTTGTGTTACAGAGGATGACTCTACAGGTTGTGTTACAGAGGATGACTCTACAGGTTGTGTTACAGAGGATGACTCTACAGGTTGTGTTACTCTACAGGTTGTGTTACAGAGGATGACTCTACAGGTTGTGTTACTGAGGCTTAATCTACAGGTTGTGTTACAGAGGATGACTCTACAGGTTGTGTTACAGAGGATGACTCTACAGGTTGTGTTACAGAGGATGACTCTACAGGTTGTGTTACAGAGGATGACTCTACAGATTGTGTTACTCTACAGGTTGTGTTACAGAGGATGACTCTACAGGTTGTGTTACAGAGGATGACTCTACAGGTTGTGTTACAGAGGATGACTCTACAGGTTGTGTTACTCTACAGGTTGTGTTACAGAGGATGACTCTACAGGTTGTGTTACTGAGGCTTACTCTACAGGTTGTGTTACAGAGGATGACTCTACAGGTTGTGTTACAGAGGATGACTCTACAGGTTGTGTTACAGAGGATGACTCTACAGGTTGTGTTACAGAGGATGACTCTACAGATTGTGTTACTCTACAGGTTGTGTTACAGAGGATGACTCTACAGGTTGTGTTACAGAGGATGACTCTACAGGTTGTGTTACAGAGGATGACTCTACAGGTTGTGTTACTCTACAGGTTGTGTTACAGAGGATGACTCTACAGGTTGTGTTACAGAGGATGACTCTACAGGTTGTGTTACTCTACAGGTTGTGTTACAGAGGATGACTCTACAGGTTGTGTTACAGATGATGACTCTACAGGTTGTGTTACAGAGGATGACTCTACAGGTTGTGTTACAGAGGATGACTCTACAGGTTGTGTTACTGAGGATGACTACAGGTTGTGTTACTGAGGATGACTCTACAGGTTGTGTTACTCTACAGGTTGTGTTACAGAGGATGACTCTACAGGTTGTGTTACAGAGGATGACTCTACAGGTTGTGTTACAGAGGATGACTCTACAGGTTGTGTTACTCTACAGGTTGTGTTAAAGAGGATGACTCTACAGGTTGTGTTACAGAGGATGACTCTACAGGTTGTGTTACAGAGGATGACTCTACAGGTTGTGTTACTGAGGCTTACTCTACAGGTTGTGTTACAGAGGATGACTCTACAGGTTGTGTTACAGAGGATGACTCTACAGGTTGTGTTACAGAGGATGACTCTACAGGTTGTGTTACAGAGGATGACTCTACAGGTTGTGTTACAGAGGATGACTCTACAGGTTGTGTTACTCTACAGGTTGTGTTACAGAGGATGACTCTACAGGTTGTGTTACTCTACAGGTTGTGTTACAGAGGATGACTCTACAGGTTGTGTTACAGAGGATGACTCTACAGGTTGTGTTACTGAGGCTTACTCTACAGGTTGTGTTACAGAGGATGACTCTACAGGTTGTGTTACAGAGGATGACTCTACAGATTGTGTTACTCTACAGGTTGTGTTACAGAGGATGACTCTACAGGTTGTGTTACAGAGGATGACTCTACAGGTTGTGTTACAGAGGATGACTCTACAGGTTGTGTTACAGAGGATGACTCTACAGGTTGTGTTACAGAGGATGACTCTACAGGTTGTGTTACTCTACAGGTTGTGTTGCTGAGGATGACTACAGGTTGTGTTACAGAGGATGACTCTACAGGTTGTGTTACAGAGGATGACTCTACAGGTTGTGTTACAGAGGATGACTCTACAGGTTGTGTTACAGAGGATGACTCTACAGGTTGTGTTACAGAGGATGACTCTACAGGTTGTGTTACTGAGGATGACTCTACAGGTTGTGTTACTCTACAGGTTGTGTTGCTGTGTCTTTACCCTCGTGTTGTCCTCGGGTCAAATGTGACCCGTTCTTAAAGTTTCTATATCAGTTATTATGACTTTCTTTCAACCACATAACCCAAAATCAGTCTTTTCATGGTCTACTCAGGTCTGAACAACAAATATGTTTCTCTTGTCCTGAGTATTTGTCAAAACAATTCCTAATTTCTGCTTATTTTAGTCAAACATTAGGCATAATTTCATGTAAATGAGGTTTATTGACCATCAATTCCAAAGAAATAA
>JABXJD010000186.1:1190000-1204124 GCA_013375575.1 Percina caprodes
GTACATGGTACATAATATATAGTACATATAGTATAAGTACATAATATATAGTATATTGTATATAGTACATATAGTATATAGTACACAATATATAGTATATAACATATAGTATATTGTACATAATATATAGTACACAGTATATAGTACATAATATATAGTATAGTATATATAACATAATATATAGTATAGTATATAGTACATAATATATAGTATGTAGTACACAGTATATAGTACATAATATATAGTATATAGTACATAATATATAGTATATAATGAACTGAACAACAGATCAACACATCCTCCTCCAGCTTTCTAAAGAAATACACACCAAATACACACCAAATACACACCAAATACACATCAAATACACACCAAATACACACCAAATACACACCAAATACATATCAAATACACACCAAATACACACCAAATACACACCAAATACATATCAAATACACACCAAATACACACCAAATACACACCAAATACATATCAAATACACACCAAATACACACCAAATACACACCAAATACACACCAAATACATATCAAATACACACCAAATACATATCAACATGCTAGATGGTACATGCCAACATGCTAGATGCTACATGCCAACATGCTAGATGGTACATGCCAACATGCTAGATGCTACATGCCAACATGCTAAATGCTACACACCAACATGCTAGATGCTACATGTCAACATGCTAGATGCTACATGCCAACATGCTAGATGCTACATGCCAACATGCTAGATGCTACATACCAACATGCTAGATGGTACATGCCAACATGCTAGATGCTACATGCCAACATGCTAAATGCTACACACCAACATGCTAGATGCTACATGTCAACATGCTAGATGCTACATGCCAACATGCTAGATGCTACACACCAACATGCTAGATGCTACATGTCAACATGCTAGATGCTACACACCAACATGCTAGATGGTACATGCCAACATGCTAGATGCTACATGCCAACATGCTAAATGCTACACACCAACATGCTAGATGCTACATGTCAACATGCTAGATGCTACATGCCAACATGCTAGATGCTACATGCCAACATGCTAGATGCTACATACCAACATGCTAGATGCTACATGCCAACATGCTAGATGCTACATACCAACATGCTAGATGCTACACACCAACATGCTAGATGCTACATGCCAACATGCTAGATGCTACATACCAACATGCTAGATGCTACACACCAACATGCTAGATGCTACATGCCAACATGCTAGATGCTACATACCAACATGCTAGATGCTACACACCAACATGCTAGATGCTACATACCAACATGCTAGATGCTACATACCAACATGCTAGATGCTACATACCAACATGCTAGATGCTACACACCAACATGCTAGATGCTACATACCAACATGCTAGATGCTACATACAGACTAGATTTGTTGCCTGAACATAATTTAGTCTTTAATCGGCATTGTTTGATGTTCTTCCTCCGAGGCGTGGTTCTCAGGCAGTGGATGTGTGCTCAGGTGGTCCGTTAGCAGGAAGTCTTGGTTCCCGTGGTCCGTCAGCGGTCGGCAGAGACCTCCTACTGGCCACGACATGTGGCATTGATAGACCTGAGAATCTCCTCCAGTTTGTTCTCCAGTTTCATCTCCATCTTTTTCATTTTGGCGTCAATGGTGCTGATGTGTGGTACACCTGTATTGGCCGCTGTAGCTTTGGGTGCTCTCTCTTTACATCTGTCACCATAGTAACCATCTGAACACTCACACATCCATTCATTGGAGTTGATCAGCCGCTTGCACGTTCCGTGGTGACTACATGTTTCCCTTTGGCAGACAGGCAACCTCTGGGAGTAATAGATGGAAATCGTTCTAGTCTCTGAATGCAACAGGTATGACCGATCACAGTCGTGGTGGTGGAAGGGTTTTGGAGCCTCAGCAAAGTCGTTCCTATAGACAGCATGGGTCGCTTTAGCATAATCACTGAAGATGTAATCATACCGTATACCCATAGTATCATGTGGATGAGACCAAGAATAATTACATGTATTTACTTTTCTCTTAATGGCACACGATTTGTCTTTAAAGCAGTCATTGGCTGCTTCTTTAACTGGTGTTTCATCTCTTACATCTGCCTTCAGAGTGTATCCCACGGCAACGGTGATCGTGTCCTCTGTAATCTTAGTCAGCTCATACAGTATGTAGTTATTAGCCTGGTTTGTGTTGTACACCAGCACCACCCAGCTGTACCAGGTGTACTTCTTATCCAGGAACTCCTTCACCTGATCAGCGATGGCTCTTTTGTTGTCAGGACTGAGTCTTTTCCTGATCTCTACCACGTCGTCCATCACATACAGCATGTGGTTGTTCAGGCAGTAGTCCAGATAAAACCTCTGAGCTCTGTAGATGTCCTTGAACATCTGAGTGTGTTTGGCTTCTATACCTGTTGAATCCAAGCCGATCAGTTTCCAGTAGAACTGGTTCAGCACCATCCCCTTCCACAGCAAACGGCTGAAATAGACGTTATATTTGCCGATCTCTTGAAAGTCACATTTGAACTTCTTCCTCAGCAGTTCGTTGAGGTTCCTACTGAGAGACGTGTCTCTGACCGTCAGGTAATGGTAGAGGTTGGACACACTGGCCTCAGTTCCTGTGTTCTCATAGTAGTTGACGAATATCTCTGCCAGTCGGAGTTTGTCCTCTTCATTTGTTAACAAGTTAGTGTTCTGGAGAAGCTCAGTGAACTTCTTCCAGGAGTTGAGGATGCGGACTTCGTCTTGAGAGTAGACGCTGGCGTAGTTATACCATTCTACGTCTGTGGCCAGGTTGGAGATCTGGATGGAGATAGAGTCCAACTTCCTGTTCACTTCTTCAAACCCTTTCTTCACCTCATTGAGCACCGGGTCGTCCTGAGGGATGAAGATCAAGACCATGTTGACAAAAGACGCGATCAGACCTCCGATGCCGGGCGCCAAGCTGGCGACGTTGGAGAGACTCTTCATCACAGCTGTCAACTTTTTGGAATCAATCTTTTCAACAAATTCAAAACTTTCTTTGACGACAGTGAGCATGCTGTCTGCCGCTGTCAAAGATTTTTCCACCTTCTCTCTGGTTTCGAAAGGCAGGTCTCTCTTCACCCTGTAGGGGGGTGAGAGGTTGGTGGATGTGGGGTCATGTGACCGAGCGGAGGAAGTCGTCCAGTAGAGAAGAAGGATCGATGAAGCCAACAGCATGGAGGCCGACAGCCGAGGGAACGCCATGACTGCAACACAGACAACACAACAAGGAGGAAATATTAGGGTACAGGTAACCCTGCAGGGTGGCTGGTAGGGGTGCTCCACAGGACCGGAGTCTTCTGACAAAGGTGGTCTAAACCACATCTAAAACCATCGGCGTTCCACTTGAACTGCTGCAACATATTTACGTAGTACTAAGAAGGCACGAGGTATTATGTGGGACTCTAGTCATCCTGCACACAACAATTAATTGTTAAAAATTAAAAATTAAAGAATTGTCTCTATTTTTCTATTTAAAAAAAAACTATTCTGTTTTTTACAAAAAGTAAACAGAGAGTTCAGACCTGGAGAGAGGCACGGAGATCTGGACCCTGTGATTGGTCGGCTGGCTGATGGGGGCTGGATGTGATTGGTCGGCTGGCTGATGGGGGCTGGATGTGATTGGTCGGCTGGCTGATGGGGGCTGGATGTGATTGGGCGGCTGGCTGATGGGGGCTGGATGTGATGCGGTCTCTGACGACAGTCTGCAGGTTGTTGAGTCTCGGAGGAAGCCCCTGATCTCTGAGCCCCACAGGACAGCAGCCGTCATTTAAAGGAAGCTGATTGGCCACACCTTCTGACAGGTGGAGCTGAGACGCAGGGGTGAGAGCCATGTAGGGACAACTCTCTCTCACACCGCTGATAACGGCTCATTTTGGTTAAACTAACAGCCAAAAACCCAAAAAAGGAAGTCTGCCTCCTCGTTTATGCTCTACACACACACACACACACACACACACACACACACACACACACACACACATAGAGACACACACACACACACACACACACAGAGACACACACACATAGAGACACACACACACACACACACACACACACAGAGACACACACAGAGACACACACACACAAACACACACACATAGGACACACACACACACACACACACAGAGACACACACACAGAGACACACACACACAAACACACACACACAGAGACACACACACACACAAACACACACACACAGAGACACACACACACAGAGAGACACACACACACACACAGAGACACACACACAGAGAGACACACACACACACACACACAGAGACACACACACACAAAGAGACACACACACACACACACAGAGACACACACACACACACACACACACACAGAGACACACACACAGAGACACACACACACAGACACACACAGACACACACACACACACACGCACTCACGTGATGGTTGTCCCATATTGATCATGTGATGTTTTTTTTTACCCATTTTCAGATAAATCGATTGACACATGGATGGAAAGTTAGCTACTGTGTCTCAGTTGGTCTCGACTAGTCCAGGTCCGGGACTGGATGAAGGGGGCTTTGACTACAGTGCTGCATCCATCCCCTGAACACCACATCAGTTCACTCTACCAGACCCTGAACACAACATCAGTTCACTCTACCAGACCCTGAACACAACATCAGTTCACTCTACCAGACCCTGAACACAACATCAGCTCACTCTAACAGACCCTGAACACAACATCAGTTCACTCTAACAGACCCTGAACACCACATCAGTTCACTCTAACAGACCCTGAACACCACATCAGTTCACTCTAACAGACCCTGAACACAACATCAGCTCACTCTACCAGACCCTGAACACAACATCAGTTCACTCTAACAGACCCTGAACACAACATCAGTTCACTCTAACTGCAGGTCCTTCATCCCGGCCTCTGTCAGACTCTACAACACCTGCACCACCTGATAATGTTGTAGTCTCTGTTCCTGTGTTACTGAATACTTGTGTAGGAAATGCTGCTGCTGTGACGAGGACATGTCCCCGCTGTGGGATGAATAACGTCTCATCTAATCTAACAGAGCCTGAACACAACAAGTCTTTACATGACGACACATAATCTGTCCTGATGATGGGACCCCTGGACGCTGCCGTCTGATCCGATCCAACAGAGAATAGTAAAGGATGGGGGGCACATGCCTTTGGTGCAGGGTTGAATCCCACTGATACAGCTACCAGTGTGTCCCTGAGCAAGACACCTTACCCCTATTATCTATTATTTATTATTTAGTCTTTAACCATTTCATTTCATTACAGTGTATTTGTATATAGTTGCTCTCAGGACTGTGCACCAGGCCCCCCCCCATCTTTTTTCCTGCCCTACCTATACTTTATACTTTATATTTTATATTTTATATTTCGTGCTGACGCTGTAAAGGTGTAGCTCTAACCCGTTGCCCAGGTACTGCCCTTATAATCTTACAATGATAATAAAGCTTTCTATGGTGTTGTAGCTGCTCAGAGGCGTGACACCTCTGAGATATGGAGACATTATCAGCTGGATGAGAGCTGAATGACATGCAGTGTGATGGAGGGGGGGGGGGTTAGTACAGCAGACAGCTGGACTCACACAGAGAGCCAGAGCTTCTGTCTTCATATTCAAATAGACGCTGTAATGTTAACGACTCCTCTGCTGCAGCTTCACCTGATACACACACACACACACACACACACACACACACACACACACAAAATCTACAGTTGTGTGAGATAACTATCTCATTACCTCATACTTCTTTAATACAATACGTATTTTTGTATTCATTATAAATACTTGTAATATTATAAAACATAAACCATAGAAGTTAGAAGAAATATGAACAGTGTGTGTGTGTTTGATGAAACGCTGACGTCATGTTGTACTTCCGGCGCTGCAGCCGCAGTGTCCTCGCTGCTGTGTTGACTGTCTGCAGCAGAGCTGACAGGCTAGCGGCTAGCGGCTAGCGGCTAACAACAGCAGAGACAACGGTCCCCTGAGAAGGGACACACAGCGGGAAGTTGGACCCCGGACCCGGGCAGAGACATGAAGACACCCAACAGACAGATGCAGTATGAGTGAACCTGCGGGGAGACTGTAACGTTCACAGGTAGGGTCTATTTCACCTGTGTGCTAATGCTAACACACAGCTAACTATTAGCGCAGCCAACTCCGCGTATCAGTAAGTAACGGTCGTGGCTAGAAGGGATACAGCTACGGCCGGAAGTTGGGCAAAATCTCGCAAAATCAAAGCTAATACAATAATATAATTTTAATACGTTCACCCAGAAAACACGTGTTCGTTCCTCGGGGGTGTTTGAATCCAAACCACGATCTTTTCCCTGAACTTAAGCAGTCGTTTTGGTGTTAACGTTAACAGTCATCACCGTAACGTTAGATGTATCCCTTCTAGCCTCAACCCGTTATAATAGAGGCACAGCAGTTCCCCCATGTTGACGTATTTGCTGTTGTCTTTTGGTATTTGGCATTTTTTCGATGGTTTTATCACTTTTTTGACAATTATGACGCGTTATGTTTATCATAGCTTTTTTTTCTACGTTTTTTCAGACTGTCTTTGCTAGAAGGGATACAGCTAACGTTACGGCTACGCAAAATCTCGGGTAGCCAAAAGCAGTGATATCATTTTAATACTTTCACTCAGGAAACTCGTGTTGGTTCCTCGGAGTGTTTTAACCATAGACCGTTAATATACAGTCTATGGTTTTAACCCCAAATACAATATTTTTTTCCTAAACTAACTTTAGTCGCAGTAGCTGGATCCCTTCTAGCCTTCACCGTAAATAACCGTTTCCACAGATATAGTGTTAGCCGTTAGCTGTAGCCGTTAGCTGTAGCCGTTAGCTGTAGCCGTTAGCTGTTGGCTTTAGCCGTTAAATGTTAGCTGTAGCTGTTGACTCCAGCTGTTAGGTGTTAGGTGTTGGGTGTTGGGTGTAGCCGTTGGCTGTTAGGTGTAGCTGTAGCTGGTGGCGGTCGCTGGTAGCCCTTAGCCGCTAGCTGTTAGCGGTGTCAGGCCGGTGCTGATGATGCTAGCTGCGAGCTAATGTAGCACTCTGACGATGCTGAGGAGCAGCAACGAGATCTCGTCTTCTGTTTAAACAAACAATAAATGTCTCAGGAATCAGATCTGGGAGTAAAACAGTCTTTAGAGTCTTTGTTGTAATGCAGTCCGGGTCTGACACGTAACACACACACACAGGCACAATAAATACACACACAGGCACGCACACACACACACACACACACACAGGCACAATAAACATCCCATGCCTTTGGTGCAGGGTTGAATCCCACTGATACAGCTACCAGTGTGTCCCTGAGCAAGACACCTTACCCTTATTATCTATTATTTATTATTTAGTCTTTAACCATTTCATTTCATTACAGTGTATTTGTATATAGTTGCTCTCAGGACTGTGCACCAGGCCCCCCCCATCTTTTTTCCTGCCCTACCTATACTTTATACTTTATACTTTATATTTCGTGCTGACGCTGTAAAGGTGTAGCTCTGACCCGTTGCCCAGGTACTGCCCTTATAATCTTACAATGATAATAAAGCTTTCTATGGTGTTGTAGCTGCTCAGAGGCGTGACACCTCTGAGATATGGAGACGTTATCAGCTGGATGAGAGCTGAATGACATGCAGTGTGATGGAGGGGGTGAAGGGGGTGAAGGGGGGTTAGTACAGCAGACAGCTGGACTCACACAGAGAGCCGGAGCTTCTGTCTTCATATTCAAATAGACGCTGTAATGTTAACTCCTCTGCTGCAGCTTCACCTGATACACACACACACACACACACACACACACACACACACAGCAATTAATACACACACACACACACACACACAGGCGCAATTAATACACACACACACACAGGCACACACACACACACACACACAGGCGCAATTAATACACACACACAGGCGCACACACACACACAGGCACACACACACACACACAGGCACAATAAATACACACACACAGGCACACACACAGACAGACACCACACACACAAACACACACAGGCACGCACGCGCACACACACACACACACACACACACACACACACACACACACACACACACAGGCACAATAAACACACACACACACACACACACACACACACACACACACACACAGACATACATACATTTTGGGTGTAAAACAGTCCTCAGAGGCTCCATGATAATGTAGTCCGGGTCTGACCAGTTTAGGGGTTTTGATGTAGATCTGGTCTAATGTGGTCTGGATTTAAGAAAAGAAACGTGAAGCTTTCATTAAGACAAATGAAATAAAGGTTTCTCTGAGCTGAAGCTGCGTTTAACAGGTTTCAGCTCCAGAATCTGGGTGAAATGGCTCCTGGCTGGTTTCTGTGGGTCCAGCACAATAAAAGGCATGTGACGTGTGTTTCAGGTGATCAGGTGTGGCAACAGCAGCAGGATGCCCCCTCCTCCCCGCCAGAAGACCCCTCCTCCCCACCTTCAGCCAGGTAACCACACACAAACACTAATGGTGTGTTTCCACTGCGTGCTATAGACTCGCTTTCCATTACAATAAGAAGCCCCGAGTACCACACACACACACACACACACACACACTTGGGGCCTGCTAACAGACACACACACCTGGTAGCTGCTAACACACACACACACACGGTATCTGCTACCCGCTAAAAGACAGAAGCTCCCTCTGTCCCCCCCCCCCAGGCCAACACCAGCCCCCAGCTGAGCAGAGAGGAGGCCAAAGGTCGCGGCGCCCTGCTGACGGCCATCTGTAACGGCACGCGGCTGAAGAAGGTGGCGGTGGTGAACGACCGCAGCGCGCCGCTGCTCGACAGTAAGAGCCCGACACCGACGAGCCAAACACCCCCCACAGACCACCCATACATTCGCTTATACCAATACCTACACCAGCAACAGGGCCCGGGGCCGCAGGGGCCCCCGGGGCCACAGGGGCCCCCGGGGCCGCCGTCTGAGGATCAGCAGAGGACGGCTGCAGATAAGACCGAGAGTAAGAGACACACCTTGTGATGTTAGAGGGCGCCTGCAGGGGGCAGCAGGGGTCAGCAGCCGCGTCCAAGGTCACGACCCGTCATGGTCCCAAACATCCAGACGGCTTGTTGGTACTATTAGTATTATTAGATTTTATTATCATTATATTATTAATATTGGATTTCATTTTATTTCTAATGCGCCAAATCCCAACAACAGTTATCTCCCGGGTCTTTCATAACGAGCAGGTCTAGACCAGGACTCTGGGATGTTATTTATCTCCCAGGTCTTTCATAACGAGCAGGTCTAGACCAGGACTCTGGGATGTTATTTATCTCCCAGGTCTTTCCATAAAGAGCCGGTCTAGACCGGACTCTGGGATGTTATTTATCTCCCAGGTCTTTCATAAAGAGCAGGTCTAGACCGGACTCTGGGATGTTATTTATCTCCCAGGTCTTTCATAACGAGCAGGTCTAGACCGGACTCTGGGATGTTATTTATCTCCCAGGTCTTTCCATAAAGAGCAGGTCTAGACTGGACTCTGGGATGTTATTTATCTCCCAGGTCTTTCATAAAGAGCAGGTCTAGACCGGACTCTGGGATGTTATTTATCTCCCAGGTCTTTCATAACAAGCAGGTCTAGACCAGGACTCTGGGATGTTATTTATCTCCCAGGTCTTTCATAAAGAGCAGGTCTAGACCAGGACTCTGGGATGTTATTTATCTCCCAGGTCTTTCCATAAAGAGCAGGTCTAGACCAGGACTCTGGGATGTTATTTATCTCCCAGGTCTTTCATAAAGAGCAGGTCTAGACCGGACTCTGGGATGTTATTTATCTCCCAGGTCTTTCCATAAAGAGCAGGTCTAGACCGGACTCTGGGATGTTATTTATCTCCCAGGTCTTTCCATAAAGAGCAGGTCTAGACCAGGACTCTGGGATGTTATTTATCTCCCAGGTCTTTCCATAAAGAGCAGGTCTAGACAGGACTCTGGGATGTTATTTATCTCCCAGGTCTTTCCATAAAGAGCAGGTCTAGACCAGGACTCTGGGTTTTGTTATTTATCTCCCAGGTCTTTCATAAAGAGCAGGTCTAGACCAGGACTCTGGGATGTTATTTATCTCCCAGGTCTTTCATAAAGAGCAGGTCTAGACCAGGACTCTGGGATGTTATTTATCTCCCAGGTCTTCCCATAAAGAGCAGGTCTAGACCAGGACTCTGGGATGTTATTTATCTCCCAGGTCTTTCATAAAGAGCAGGTCTAGACCGGACTCTGGGATGTTATTTATCTCCCAGGTCTTTCATAACGAGCAGGTCTAGACCGGACTCTGGGATGTTATTCACAGAAAGTCTTATTTTTATCCTTAAAATATCCTTTTTCCTTTTAACAAACTTGCGACTTTTTTTCTAAAAAATATTATTATATTTTAATATTATTCAGACTTTTTTTTTCTCAAGATATAAAAAAAAAATATTTCTAAAATATTAATTTCAGACTTTTCCTAGAAAAGAGAAGCAGCCGAACATCATCTGAAACTGCCGAGTCATGATTCACACGCTGACATCTGTAACAAACTGACATCACAGCGAGACACACACACACACACACACACACACACACACACACACACACACACACACACACACACACACACACTATTATATTTATCATTCTACAACCATCAGGAATCGGCTGATTTTAATGTTTTTAATGTTCTTTGTTCGCTTCTTTCTGTCTCCACGTCTGAGATGTTTGTGACGATGCCGATTCATCCTTTGTGTCCTGATCTCTTGTGAATCGGAGCTGATTTGATGATTCGGTGATATCTGTCTGTGGAGCGGCTGGCTGGAGGCTGCAGCCTCCTGCAGAGCGCCTGCTGACCTGCTGACTCATGCTGTCACCCAGACCCAGACCGTTACAGCCTGTGGACCTGCTGACTCATGCTGTCACCCAGACCCAGACCGTTACAGCCTGCTGACTCATGCTGTCACCCAGACCCAGACCGTTACAGCCTGTGGACCTGCTGACTCATGCTGTCACCCAGACCGTTACAGCCTGCTGACCTGCTGACTCATGCTGTCACCCAGACCCAGACCGTTACAGCCTGCTGACTCATGCTATCACCCAGACCCAGACCGTTACAGCCTGCTGACTCATGCTGTCACCCAGACCCAGACCGTTACAGCCTGCTGACCTGCTGACTCATGCTGTCACCCAGACCCAGACCGTTACAGCCTGCTGACCTGCTGACTCATGCTATCACCCAGACCGTTACAGCCTGTGGACCTGCTGACTCATGCTGTCACCCAGACCCAGACCGTTACAGCCTGTGGACCTGCTGACTCATGCTGTCACCCAGACCCAGACCGTTACAGCCTGCTGACCTGCTGACTCATGCTGTCACCCAGACCGTTACAGCCTGCTGACTCATGCTGTCACCCAGACCCAGACCGTTACAGCCTGCTGACCTGCTGACTCATGCTATCACCCAGACCCAGACCGTTACAGCCTGCTGACCTGCTGACTCATGCTATCACCCAGACCGTTACAGCCTGTGGACCTGCTGACTCATGCTGTCACCCAGACCCAGACCGTTACAGCCTGTGGACCTTCTGACTCATGCTGTCACCCAGACCGTTACAGCCTGTGGACCTGCTGACTCATGCTGTCACCCAGACCGTTACAGCCTGTGGACCTGCTGACTCATGCTGTCACCCAGACCCAGACCGTTACAGCCTGTGGACCTGCTGACTCATGCTGTCACCCAGACCGTTACAGCCTGTGGACCTGCTGACTCATGCTGTCACCCAGACCGTTACAGCCTGTTGACCTGCTGACTCATGCTGTCACCCAGACCCAGACCGTTACAGCCTGTGGACCTGCTGACTCATGCTGTCACCCAGACCGTTACAGCCTGTGGACCTGCTGACTCATGCTGTCACCCAGACCGTTACAGCCTGTTGACCTGCTGACTCATGCTGTCACCCAGACCCAGACCGTTACAGCCTGTGGACCTGCTGACTCATGCTGTCACCCAGACCCAGACCAGTACAGGAGTTACACGTTGGAACTATCTTGTGTTCTTCGAGCTGTCCAGTTCTGTCTGAGCCCCAAATCCCAGACCAGAGCAGCCATTGTCCCCCGTTGCCATGGGAATGTTATCAAGACAGTCTCGTCTTCATCAAACTGTAGTTTTTGCAAGTTTGTCTTCCTTCTCTTCCTCCTCCTCTTCCTCTTCCTCCTCCCTCCCATTCCTTCTCTCTTCCTTCTCCTCTTCCTCCTCTCCTTCCTCTTTCTCTCCTTCTCATCCTCCTCGTCCCCTTCCTTCTCCTCCTCCTCTTCCTTCTCTTCCTCCTTCCTCTTTCTCTCCCTTCTTCTCCTCCTCTCTTCTCCCTCCTCGTCCTCTTCCTCCTATTCCTCCTCCTTCTCCTCTTCCTCCTCTCCTTCCTCTTTCTCTGCCTTCTCATCCTCCTCGTCCCCTTCCTTCTCCTCCTCCTCTTCCTTCTCTTCCTCCTTCCTCTTTCTCTCCCTTCTTCTCCTCCTCTTCTCCCTCCTCGTCCTCTTCCTCCTATTCCTCCTCCTTCTCCTCTTCCTCCCTCCTCCTTCCTCTTTCTCTGCCTTCTCATCCTCCTCCTCCCTCTTCCTCCTCTCCTCCTCCTCTTCTCTTCCTCCTTCCTCCTTTCTCTCCCTTCTTCTCCTCCTCTTCTCCCTCCTCGTCCTCTTCCTCTATTCCTCCTCCTTCTCCTCTTCCTCCTCTCCTTCCTCTTTCTCTCCCTCTTCTTCTCCTCCTCCTCCTCCCTCCTTCTCCTCCTTTCTCTGCTTCCTCCTCCTCTTCTTCCTTCTCCTCTTCCTCTCCCTCCTCCTCTTCTTTCTCTCCCTCCTCCAGTTCCCTCATATTTCATTGCATTTTTAGGAAAACGTGCCTCATAATCCAGGATTTTTGCAACAATCATAAAAACAAAGAGAAACTTCCATTTCCAGCCAAGAGATATAAATAGGAGACGCTGCACATTACTGGGCGGATGGATACACCGAGAAGAAATAGTTCCAGCATGTAACTCCCTCTGCAACCACACACTGTCGTCCACAGAGCCGAGCTGTGACCTCTGACCTTTGTGATGACCTATAATGATTTCCACTGTCTGTTTGTCATCATGTTGTGCTGTCGATGATGTCATCGGAGCTGCGGGAGCGTAAACACGCCACTCACTTTCTACTCTAGTCTCAAATCACTCGCCTCATCTCACCTCGCTCACCTCAGTGTTTCAGACATCCCATCTCACCTGCACGCACACACACTCACTCACACACACACTCACACACACACACCCATATACACACACACGCACACACACACACACGCACATACACACACACACACACCCTTATACACACACACACACACACATACACACACACACACACCCATATACACACACACACACACACACGCACATATACACACACACACACACACGCACTACACATACCACACACACACACACACGCACACACACACACATACACGCACACCTATATACACACACACACGCACACACACACACACACACACACGCATGCATACTACACACACACACGCACACACACACGCACACCATATACACACACACGCACACACACACACACACACACACGCACACCCATATACACACACACGCATACACACACACACACTACACATACCTATATACACACACGCACACATATACACACACATACATACCTATATATACACACACACACGCACACACACATATGCACACACTCCATGCCACACACACACACACACACACACACATGCTCACCACTACTACATACGCACACACACACACTCCTCCTCCTACACACTTCACTCACACTCTCACCCATTGACCCATTCACTCATACATCAGGGTCAGGGCTGCACCATGGGAGGTGAATATCGTCATGACGATATCACTGTGATCAGCAGGGCTGGGACCCCATTCAATACTTCTAAAGACCAACCAAACTCTGTGTGTGCGTGTGTGTG
>JABXJD010002706.1:0-5000 GCA_013375575.1 Percina caprodes
CTTCATATTCAAATAGACGCTGTAATGTTAACGACTCCTCTTGCAGCTTCACCTGATACACACACACACACACACACACACACACACACACACACAAAATCTACAGTTGTGAGATAACTATCTCATTACCTCATACTTCTTTAATACAATACGTATTTTTGTATTCATTATAAATACTTGTAATATTATAAAACATAAACCATAGAAGTTAGAAGAAATATGAACAGTGTGTGTGTGTTTGATGAAACGCTGACGTCATGTTGTACTTCCGGCGCTGCAGCCGCAGTGTCCTCGCTGCTGTGTTGACGGTCTGCAGCAGGCTGACAGGCTAGCGGCTAGCGGCTAACGGCTAACAACAGCAGAGACAACGGTCCCCTGAGAAGGGACACACAGCGGGAAGTTGGAGCCCGGACCCGGGCAGAGACATGAAGACACCCAACAGACAGATGCAGTATGAGTGAACCTGCGGGGAGACTGTAACGTTCACAGGTAGGGTCTATTTCACCTGTGTGCTAATGCTAACACACAGCTAACTATTAGCGCAGCCAACTCCGCGTATCAGTAAGTAACGGTCGTGGCTAGAAGGGATACAGCTACGGCCGGAAGTTGGGCAAAATCTCGCAAAATCAAAGCTAATACAATAATATAATTTTAATACGTTCACCCAGAAAACACGTGTTCGTTCCTCGGGGGTGTTTGAATCCAAACCACGATCTTTTCCCTGAACTTAAGCAGTCGTTTTGGTGTTAACGTTAACAGTCATCACCGTAACGTTAGATGTATCCCTTCTAGCCTCAACCCGTTATAATAGAGGCACAGCAGTTCCCCCATGTTGACGTATTTGCTGTTGTCTTTTGGTATTTGGCATTTTTTCGATGGTTTTATCACTTTTTTGACAATTATGACGCGTTATGTTTATCATAGCTTTTTTTTCTACGTTTTTTCAGACTGTCTTTGCTAGAAGGGATACAGCTAACGTTACGGCTACGCAAAATCTCGGGTAGCCAAAAGCAGTGATATCATTTTAATACTTTCACTCAGGAAGCTCGTGTTGGTTCCTCGGAGTGTTTTAACCATAGACCGTTAATATACAGTCTATGGTTTTAACCTAAATACAATATTTTTTCCTAAACTAACTTTAGTCGCAGTAGCTGGATCCCTTCTAGCCTTCACCGTAAATAACCGTTTCCACAGATATAGTGTTAGCCGTTAGCTGTAGCCGTTAGCTGTAGCCGTTAGCTGTAGCCGTTAGCTGTTGGCTTTAGCCGTTAAATGTTAGCTGTAGCTGTTGACTCCAGCTGTTAGGTGTTAGGTGTTGGGTGTTGGGTGTAGCCGTTGGCTGTTAGGTGTAGCTGTAGCTGGTGGCGGTCGCTGGTAGCCCTTAGCCGCTAGCTGTTAGCGGTGTCAGGCCGGTGCTGATGATGCTAGCTGCGAGCTAATGTAGCACTCTGACGATGCTGAGGAGCAGCAACGAGATCTCGTCTTCTCTGTTTAAACAAACAATAAATGTCTCAGGAATCAGATCTGGGAGTAAAACAGTCTTTAGAGTCTTTGTTGTAATGCAGTCCGGGTCTGACACGTAACACACACACACAGGCACAATAAATACACACACAGGCACGCACACACACACACACACACACACAGGCACAATAAACATCCCATGCCTTTGGTGCAGGGTTGAATCCCACTGATACAGCTACCAGTGTGTCCCTGAGCAAGACACCTTACCCTTATTATCTATTATTTATTATTTAGTCTTTAACCATTTCATTTCATTACAGTGTATTTGTATATAGTTGCTCTCAGGACTGTGCACCAGGCCCCCCCCATCTTTTTTCCTGCCCTACCTATACTTTATACTTTATACTTTATATTTCGTGCTGACGCTGTAAAGGTGTAGCTCTGACCCGTTGCCCAGGTACTGCCCTTATAATCTTACAATGATAATAAAGCTTTCTATGGTGTTGTAGCTGCTCAGAGGCGTGACACCTCTGAGATATGGAGACGTTATCAGCTGGATGAGAGCTGAATGACATGCAGTGTGATGGAGGGGGGGGGGGGGTGAAGGGGGGTTAGTACAGCAGACAGCTGGACTCACACAGAGAGCCGGAGCTTCTGTCTTCATATTCAAATAGACGCTGTAATGTTAACGACTCCTCTGCTGCAGCTTCACCTGATACACACACACACACACACACACACACACACACAGGCGCAATTAATACACACACACACACACACACACAGGCGCAATTAATACACACACACACACAGGCACACACACACACACACACACAGGCGCAATTAATACACACACACAGGCGCACACACACACACAGGCACACACACACACACACAGGCACACAAACACACACACACAGGCACACACACAGACAGACACCACACACACACAAACACACACAGGCACGCACACGCACACACACACACACACACACACACACACACACACACACACACACACAGGCACAATAAACACACAAACACACACACACACACACACACACACACACACACACAGACATACATACATTTTGGGTGTAAAACAGTCCTCAGAGGCTCCATGATAATGTAGTCCGGGTCTGACCAGTTTAGGGGTTTTGATGTAGATCTGGTCTAATGTGGTCTGGATTTAAGAAAAGAAACGTGAAGCTTTCATTAAGACAAATGAAATAAAGGTTTCTCTGAGCTGAAGCTGCGTTTAACAGGTTTCAGCTCCAGAATCTGGGTGAAATGGCTCCTGGCTGGTTTCTGTGGGTCCAGCACAATAAAAGGCATGTGACGTGTGTTTCAGGTGATCAGGTGTGGCAACAGCAGCAGGATGCCCCCCCCTCCTCCCCCGCCAGGGGGACCCCCTCCTCCCCACCTTCAGCCAGGTAACCACACACAAACACTAATGGTGTGTTTCCACTGCGTGCTATAGACTCGCTTTCCATTACAATAAGAAGCCCCGAGTACCACACACACACACACACACACACACTTGGGGCCTGCTAACAGACACACACACCTGGTAGCTGCTAACACACACACACACACGGTATCTGCTACCCGCTAAAAGACAGAAGCTCCCTCTGTCCCCCCCCCCAGGCCAACACCAGCCCCCCCCAGCTGAGCAGAGAGGAGGCCAAAGGTCGCGGCGCCCTGCTGACGGCCATCTGTAACGGCACGCGGCTGAAGAAGGTGGCGGTGGTGAACGACCGCAGCGCGCCGCTGCTCGACAGTAAGAGCCCGACACCGACGAGCCAAACACCCCCCACAGACCACCCATACATTCGCTTATACCAATACCTACACCAGCAACAGGGCCGGGCCGCAGGGCCCCGGGCCACAGGGCCCGGGGCCGCGTCTGAGGATCAGCAGAGGACGGCTGCAGATAAGACCGAGAGTAAGAGACACACCTTGTGATGTTAGAGGGCGCCTGCAGGGGCAGCAGGGGTCAGCAGCCGCGTCCAAGGTCACGACCCGTCATGGTCCCAAACATCCAGACGGCTTGTTGGTACTATTAGTATTATTAGATTTTATTATCATTATATTATTAATATTGGATTTCATTTTATTTCTAATGCGCCAAATCCCAACAACAGTTATCTCCCGGGTCTTTCATAACGAGCAGGTCTAGACCAGGACTCTGGGATGTTATTTATCTCCCAGGTCTTTCATAACGAGCAGGTCTAGACCAGGACTCTGGGATGTTATTTATCTCCCAGGTCTTTCCATAAAGAGCCGGTCTAGACCGGACTCTGGGATGTTATTTATCTCCCAGGTCTTTCATAAAGAGCAGGTCTAGACCGGACTCTGGGATGTTATTTATCTCCCAGGTCTTTCATAACGAGCAGGTCTAGACCGGACTCTGGGATGTTATTTATCTCCCAGGTCTTTCCATAAAGAGCAGGTCTAGACTGGACTCTGGGATGTTATTTATCTCCCAGGTCTTTCATAAAGAGCAGGTCTAGACCGGACTCTGGGATGTTATTTATCTCCCAGGTCTTTCATAACAAGCAGGTCTAGACCAGGACTCTGGGATGTTATTTATCTCCCAGGTCTTTCATAAAGAGCAGGTCTAGACCAGGACTCTGGGATGTTATTTATCTCCCAGGTCTTTCCATAAAGAGCAGGTCTAGACCAGGACTCTGGGATGTTATTTATCTCCCAGGTCTTTCATAAAGAGCAGGTCTAGACCGGACTCTGGGATGTTATTTATCTCCCAGGTCTTTCCATAAAGAGCCGGTCTAGACCGGACTCTGGGATGTTATTTATCTCCCAGGTCTTTCCATAAAGAGCAGGTCTAGACCAGGACTCTGGGATGTTATTTATCTCCCAGGTCTTTCCATAAAGAGCAGGTCTAGACAGGACTCTGGGATGTTATTTATCTCCCAGGTCTTTCCATAAAGAGCAGGTCTAGACCAGGACTCTGGGTTTTGTTATTTATCTCCCAGGTCTTTCATAAAGAGCAGGTCTAGACCAGGACTCTGGGATGTTATTTATCTCCCAGGTCTTTCATAAAGAGCAGGTCTAGACCAGGACTCTGGGATGTTATTTATCTCCCAGGTCTTCCCATAAAGAGCAGGTCTAGACCAGGACTCTGGGATGTTATTTATCTCCCAGGTCTTTCATAAAGAGCAGGTCTAGACCGGACTCTGGGATGTTATTTATCTCCCAGGTCTTTCATAACGAGCAGGTCTAGACCGGACTCTGGGATGTTATTCACAGAAAGTCTTATTTTTATCCTTAAAATATCCTTTTTCCTTTTAACAAACTTGCGACTTTTTTTCTAAAAAATATTATTATATTTTAATATTATTCAGACTTTTTTTTTCTCAAGATATAAAAAAAAAATATTTCTAAAATATTAATTTCAGACTTTTCCTAGAAAAGAGAAGCAGCCGAACATCATCTGAAACTGCCGAGTCATGATTCACACGCTGACATCTGTAACAAACTGACATCACACACACACACACACACACACACACACA
>JABXJD010002706.1:15000-20000 GCA_013375575.1 Percina caprodes
ATACATTGACACACAGACATACACATATTTACACGCATGCATACACACATATTCACATACACACATTTACACACACACTTCTTCAAACGACCACATTGAGGGTTCGGTTCTACCGAGAACAGGAAGCTGTCTCATGTTCTGGTCCGACTCAGATATCATCTGCTGCTGTTTCATAACACACACAGACACACACACACACTGAGACACACACGCACTCGCTCGCTCACACACATGTTAACCCTCAAACAGCCCTTTAACGTTGTGTGGTTCATGTTGCACGTTGACCCCACAAGTATACTGAACTCCAGGTTATTGGACCCCACGATGACCGTTAAACAGGAACACACACACACAAGTCTTAGGCTGAATCCCATTTCTTCCCCTTACCCCTTCCCCTTGGCCCTAGAAACCAAGGGGTAGGGGGGAAAACACCCCCCTATGAAACGGGACCACTTGGTGACATCACCATGCAGTATTGATCACAAACTTCCAAGATGGCGTCTCTGTTGATTGTGGGTTTTGACAACAGTGTCATATGCATTTATATATTTTATAGTTATGTTATGTTCCCTTTGGTGGTGCAGAGGCAGATGTTATCTGTGTAATACTCAGGTCTGTTTGCAATACATATGTACACACACACACACACACACACACACACACACACACACGGTGTGTTTATCTGTTTCAGTCATCGTTTTGAATGTCAATGTTCAGAAAAACATTTTAAGAAAATTCTGTCTTTATTGCTGATAAATTAAACATAACAAACATTACATTAAATATATTATATTATAAAACCATTATTAACTATTAGAACCATAACTTACTGTCACACACATAAAAAGGCTTCAAATGTGTAAAACTAAAAAAAGACACAAGACCACAAACAAACAAATGAACTAAATGAACTACAGCTGTTCTGATATTCAGGACCCCCATATCATCAGTGTCCCTATCATAACCAACAACAATATACAAGTGCATGAACAGGAATTAATTACAAATGATTACAATAATACAGAACCAATGCAATAATGAACGGGTACAACATGAACACATGTTTTAATAAAGTGGACCAGCTGCTGGGTCCTCCTGGTCCCTGTGTGATACAGGACGGTATATATAGTATAAAGTGGACCAGCTGCTGGGTCCTCCTGGTCCCTGTGTGATACAGGACGGTGTGTGTATATATAGTATAAAGTGGACCAGCTGCTGGGTCCTCCTGGTCCCTGTCTGATACAGGACGGTGTCACGGGCCAAGTTGGGTCCCATTGGGTTCCATGTGGAAAAAAAAATTGGGGCTCATAGGCCCAACTTCTATTGGCCAAATTGGGCCCCATTGGTCTCCATTGGGTCCCATTGGGTCCCAATGGGATCCATGGGCCAAGCTGGGCCCCAAGTTGGGTTCAAACTGGGATGTTGGGCCTCATTAGGGGCCCCTGGGGGCCTCTGTGGGATGTTGGGTCATGCATCATATGAAGGACCCAACTTCTCTGTGCGGCCCCTGGGGGCCCCTGATGCTGCTTTTATAAGCAGCAGAAAGCTACCCTGTGGGGGACCCACAAGGAGAAGTTGGGTTCAATCTGGGATGTTGGGCCTCATTCGGGGCCCCTGCGTGCGGACCCACCTTATGGTAGAGCCGTTCGGAGATGTTGGGTCATGCATCATATGAAGGACCCAACTTCTCCGTGCGGCCCCTGGGGGCCCCTGATGCTGCTTTTATAAGCAGCAGAAAGCTACCCTGTGAGGGACCCACAAGGAGAAGTTGGGTTCAAACTGGGATGTTGGGCCTCATTCGGGGCCCCTGCGTGCGGACCCACGTTATGGTAGAGCCGTACGGAGAAAGCTACCCTGTGGGGGACCCACAAGGAGAAGTTGGGTTCAAACTGGGATGTTGGGCCTCATTAGGGGCCCCTGCGTGCGGACCCACCTTATGGTAGAGCCGTACGGAGATGTTGGGTCATGCATCATATGAAGGACCCAACTTCTCCGTGTGGACAAAACCTTAAGGTAGAGCCGTACGGAGATGTTGGGTTCAAACTGGGATGCTGGGCCTCATTATGGGCCCCTGGTGGCCTCTGTGGGATGTTGGGTCATGCATCATATGAAGGACCCAACTAATCCGTGCGGCCCCTGGGGGCCCCTAATGCTGCTTTTATAAGCAGCAGAAAGCTACCTTGTGAGGGACCCACAAGGAGAAGTTGGGTTCAAACTGGGATGTTGGGCCTCATTAGGGGCCCCTGCGTGCGGACCCACCTTATGGTAGAGCCGTACGGAGATGTTGGGTCATGCATCATATGAAGGACCCAACTTCTCCGTGCGGCCCCTGGGGGCCCCTAATGCTGCTTTTATAAGCAGCAGAAAGCTACCCTGTCAGGGACCCACAAGGAGAAGTTGGGTTCAAACTGGGATGTTGGGCCTCATTAGGGGCCCCTGGGGGCCCCTGGGAGCCCCCGGGGGATGGGGGAAGTTAATATCATATTTATTATATTATAACCCTTTTGATAGGGTCCCACAAGGTGAAGTTGGGTCCAAACTGAGATGTTGGGCCTCATTAGGGGCCTCGGCCAAATGGGAACCCTTTTGTGTAATCACAAGGACAATTGGGAAGATTTACGTAATAAAAAGGATTCACACATCAACATCTGAGATTCTGACCCCTGAGACCGGAGCAGGATTGAACTCCAACACCAATAACAGGCCAGATGTCCTGGGCTGGGCGTCCCTAACACTGCTCTTCCCTTGATTAGAAATGGGACATTTGGCCTCTTTTACCCGCAGAGACGCACAGAGACCCACAGGGACCTGCTGAGACTGGCAGAAACCCACAGAGAACCGCAGAGACCCGCAGAGACCCACAGGGACCCACAGAGACCGGCAGAGACCCACAGAGAACCGCTGAGACCCACGGAGACACATAGAGACCCACAGAGACCCACAGAGGCCCACAGGGACCCGCTGAGACCCACAGGGACCCGCTGAGACCCACAGAGACACACAGAGACCTGCAGAGACTGGATATGACCCTAATATCAATACAACCATTGCGTAACAGAGGGTTCCTGTAAGCGATCTGGTGAAGGGGGGACCACCGAGAGGACGTTGGCTTTTAAACAGACCAAAGGTTGTGTTGTTAACTCTGAACTTGGAGAATCTGCTGATGCCCCACATACATATCATCCTTCCTTGGTATTATTATTGCTGGGATACGTTACGCCGCGCCCACCAATCACGCGTCTCCTCGTGGATCACACTGTCACTTTAGAGGTGGATTCTTCATATGATATCTGCCACAGTAATCATTTGTTATTTAAATTGCACATACTGATAATATTTGATATCATGATATAACATTATCACATCTCATATCTCTAGTCCTGATTGTGAGGAGTGAGCAGAGACCTGCAGAGACCCACAGAGACCCATAGAAACCCACAGAGACCAACAGAGACCCACAGAGACCCATAGAAACCCACAGAGACCCACAGAGACCAACAGAGACCCACAGAGACCCATAGAAACCCACAGAGACCAACAGAGACCCACAGAGACCATCAGAGACCCTCAGAGACCAACAGAGACCCACAGAGACCCATAGAAACCCACAGAGACCCACAGAGACCAACAGAGACCCACAGAGACCCATAGAAACCCACAGAGACCCACAGAGACCCGCAAGGACCCACAGAGACCCTCAGAGACTGCATATTCATAGAGCCGTTCCTAAATAAAGAATAAAGTTATTAATGATTGATATTGCAGCCGGTCTCATTTAGAGAACAGAGAGACTTTGAACTCTTTATTTGTTCATCTGGGCTCTCGTTGGGTTAGACTCAACGATGAAAGGCCACCAGCCTGTCCCGCCTCCTCTCAGGGACCACACATTAATACTAATATCATATTTATTATATTATAACCCTTTTGATAGGGTCCCACAAGGTGAAGTTGGGTCCAAACTGAGATGTTGGGCCTCATTAGGGGCCTCGGCCAAATGGGAACCCTTTTGTGTAATCACAAGGACAATTGGGAAGATTTACGCCATTTGGGAAGGACCATTGGGACCAGTCACCCCCCCCCCCCAATGTTGGAATTCAAAATGTTATATATGCTCTAAACATTGTGTGTGATTAGCATGATACATTTAAGCTAAATGTACATAAGGAGTTCTGGTCCATTCTGTTGTGACCCAGCTCTACTACATGAAGCAGGATAGATGGTTAGACCCTCATCCCGGGTCTGGTTGCAGATCCTCGTTCCAGCCCAACTAGGGCAGCAGGTCGTGGATCTTTGCTCTGCAGGTCCTGAAAGGGTCATAAACTTTGTCTCATTCCAACTGAAAGATAACGAATAAGCTCACAAACACATCACACCACTGTGGCCTGGAGACCCCCCCCCTCCCCTTAGTGAATAAGACCAGGGGTCCAAAAGCCAAAGAGCCAGACAAAGGAAGGGGAGAGCTGTGGTAGTTTGATTTGTGTAACTTTGTCTCTAGAATATTCTACGTAATAAAAAGGATTCACACATCAACATCTGAGATTCTGACCCCTGAGACCGGAGCAGGATTGAACTCCAACACCAATAACAGGCCAGATGTCCTGGGCTGGGCGTCCCTAACACTGCTCTTCCCTTGATTAGAAATGGGACATTTGGCCTCTTTTACCCGCAGAGACACACAGAGACCCACAGGGACCTGCTGAGACTGGCAGAAACCCACAGAGAACCGCAGAGACCCGCAGAGACCCACAGGGACCCACAGAGACCGGCAGAGACCCACAGAGAACAGCTGAGACCCACGGAGACACATAGAGACCCACAGAGACCCACAGAGGCCCACAGGGACCCGCTGAGACCCACAGGGACCCGCTGAGACCCACAGAGACACACAGAGACCTGCAGAGACTGGATATGACCTAATATCAATACAACCATTGCGTAACAGAGGGTTCCTGTAAGCGATCTGGTGAAGGGGGGACCACCGAGAGGACGTTGGCTTTTAA
>JABXJD010002706.1:25000-27500 GCA_013375575.1 Percina caprodes
GAGTAGTGGTCTGGGGCGTCCTCTCTCCACAGCAGGTCCGGCCCACTCAGTACACAGCAGGCCCCGGGGTATGGGAGACGTTGGATCTTAAAATCCCACATAATACCTCGTGCCTTCTTAGTACTACGTAAATATGTTGCAGCGGTTCAAGTGGAACGCCGATGGTTTTAGATGTGGTTTAGACCACCTTTGTCAGAAGACTCCGGTCCTGTGGAGCACCCCTACCAGCCACCCTGCAGGGTTACCTGTACCCTAATATTTCCTCCTTGTTGTGTTGTCTGTGTTGCAGTCATGGCGTTCCCTCGGCTGTCGGCCTCCATGCTGTTGGCTTCATCGATCCTTCTTCTCTACTGGACGACTTCCTCCGCTCGGTCACATGACCCCACATCCACCAACCTCTCACCCCCCTACAGGGTGAAGAGAGACCTGGATCCCGACACCAGAGACAAATGGGATAAATCTTTGACAGCGGCAAACAGCATGCTCACTGTCATCAAAGAAAGTTTTGAATTTGTTGAAAAGATTGATACCAAAACGTTGACAGCTGTGATTAAGAGTCTCTCCAACATCTCCAGCTTGGCGCCCGGCATCGGAGGTCTGATCGCGTCTTTTGTCAACGTGGTCTTGATCTTCATCCCTCAGGAAGATGAGGTTCTTAACGAGGTGAAGAAAGGGTTTGAAGAAGTGAACAGGAAGTTGGACTCTATCACCATCCAGATCTCCAACCTGGCCACAGACGTAGAATGGTATAACTACGCCAGCGTCTACTCTCAAGACGAAGTCCGCATCCTCAACTCCTGGAAGAAGTTCAGTGAGCTTCTCCAGAACACTAACTTGTTAACAAATGAAGAGGACAAACTCCGACTGGCAGAGATATTCGTCAACTACTATGAGAACACAGGAACTGAGGCCAGTGTGTCCAACCTCTACCATTACCTGACGGTCAGAGACACGTCTCTCAGTAGGAACCTCAACGAACTGCTGAAGGAGAAGTTCAAATGTGACTTTCAGAAGATCGGCAAATATAACGTCTATTTCAGCCGTTTGCTGTGGCAGGGGATGGTGCTGAACCAGTTCTACTGGAAACTGATCGGCTTGGATTCAACAGGTATAGAAGCCACACACACCCAGATGTTCAACGATGTCCACACAGCTCAGAAGTCTTACCTGGAAGCCGAATGCCTGGACAACTATGAGCACTACCTGAAGCAAGACGTGGTGGAGATCAGCAAAGGACTCAGTGCCGACGACACTACAGCCATCGCTAATACGGTGAAAAAGTTCCTGGATAACAAGTACTTCTGGTACAACTGGGTGGTGATGGTGTACACAGATGAAGATAAGAATCATGAGTTATACAATATGATCAAGATCCCTGCGGGGACCACCACGGTGAATGTGGGCTACATTCAGAAAACAGAGGAGGAAAATATAGAAGAAGTAACAGCCAAGCTGGTTGAATGCCACAAGGAAATGGACACCAACACATTGTGTAGTGGGCGTGCGTACCACATCCAAAGGTGCGATCATTACGGTGAGCAATTGAAACAGTATGTCACAGTGATGCACGCTAGCGTTAAAGACCAGTTCGTCCAAGTCCCAGCAGCCCTGGAGGTTTCTGGGGATCTCGACTGTACCTTACCTGAATATAGTGTCTCTAGTTACCACCACCTCTATGTCTATTACTCCCGAAACATCTCGCCCTGCCGCGACGACACATGTGAGAACGGGGTCTGCAGGCGGCTGCTGAACTCCAACGAATATCTGTGTGAGTGTCCTACTGGTTACCAAGGAGACCGATGCGAAAAGGAGATTGAGAAAGAGACCGTCCCAGAGACCATCAAAGGCCTCACTGTGCCGGACATCACCACCATCAACGCCAAGCTGAAAGGGATAGAGGACAAACTGGAGAAGATCATGAACAACATCGCTCCTGCTTAATAACAAAGAGATTCATCTTTGTCATATTCAGAGTATTCAGAGTATTCAGAGTATTCAGAGTATTCAGAGTATTCAGAGTATTCAGAATATTCACAGCTTTTCCATTTGCAGCTTCATGCTAATGTCAATACATCCCTCATTAATCTACATATAATACAGTTTTTTAGAATTGCTATGACAGATTTTTCAATACATTTAACAAGTTTCCTAAACTCTTAACGCACCAACACACCTAAAACACACAATTGGCAAAACGGTTAATTTCATGCTCAAATTCACACATTGTAAACTAAACTCAAAAACTAATATTCAAAATACAATAATACACTAACACAACACACTATGTCTAACAAAACATTGCAAACATGTTTCAAAATCAAACAATTATTCAAAACACTAACACATGTTCTCTTCCAACAGGAACATTTAGTCAATCATAACACAATGACAAAAAAAACACTATCATCAGCTGAAATTACAGAAACTGCATTATTTTAGATGTGTCAGGTATGCCCTTATACAATAGACAGTATATTGTATTGATCATAGATTGTGTTTT
>JABXJD010002706.1:35000-37500 GCA_013375575.1 Percina caprodes
ACAAGCTGTAATGTTACCCTACAGGACAGATGTTCATCATCAGGTAGAAACAAGCTGTAATGTTACCCTACAGGACAGATGTTCAGCATCAGGTAGAAACAAGCTGTAATGTTACCCTACAGGACAGATGTTTATCATCAGGTAGAAACAAGCTGTAATGTTACCCTACAGGACAGATGTTCAGCATCAGGTAGAAACAAGCTGTAATGTTACCCTACAGGACAGATGTTCATCATCAGGGAGAAACAAGCTGTAATGCTGGCAGAGTTGCCTGGCGTTTTACTTTTGCCCAGGGTTGGGCGATGGGGGAAGGAAGGGGTGTAAATTTGATTCCAACATCTATCAGCTGCTTCATCTGGTCAGTGAACTCCAACATGGGGGGAGGGGAAAGAGGGGAAAGGGTGAGTGGAGACAGCAATGGCTCCTCAAGGGATTCGGGGCTGGTAGGGGGGTTTGAGGGGTGCAGGACGGGAGAAAAGGAGAGTTGAGGTTCCGTTTCTCTGCTCTCTGGTCTTCCACGGTCAAATCTGTGCACAGGTGGGGGCTGTGGTGGATCACTGCCGGACCTTGTTGTGTCTTCCTCTTGTTTAGATTGGTCTTGTCTTGTGTCCTTGACGGAGGGAGTAGATGTGTAGCGCAGAGAGTAAAGTAGGTTAGAGGTGAACAGCTTTACTCCTGACTTGTTAAGGAAAAGTCCATCTGCTTTAAAAAGATGAAAGCGCTCCCAGAAAATGTTAAAATTGTCAATGAACTGCAGAGAATGGACGATACATTGAGTTGAAAGCCATTTGTTTAGTGCCAACAGTCAGCTGAATCTCTCAGCTCCTCTTCTCACTGGCGGGATAGATAGATAGATAGATGGATGGATGGATGGATGGATGGATGGATGGATGGATGGATGGATGGATGACCACTGATAAAGGCGTCTGCTTTTAGGAGCTGACTGTGTTCAGCAGTTCCATAAAGTCCAGTTTCTGCCATTCAGACTGATGCTTTCCAACATCATGTGACCCTATATGCAGAATAATGTTCTTCACAGTTGGGTGTTCTGCCATGATATCTGGGATTCTTTGGGTCAAGTCAGACACAGTGTCTTTGGGAAAACAGAGTATTTTGGTGTTTTTACTGTTTTTTAAATCTTTTATGTATTTATGAGTAGTATGTAGAGACAACAGTAGAGAGACAACAGTAGAGAGTAGTATGTAGAGAGACATCAGTAGAGAGTAGTATGTAGAGACAACAGTAGAGAGTAGTATGTAGAGACAACAGTAGAGAGTAGTATGTAGAGACATCAGTAGAGAGTAGTATGTAGAGACAACAGTAGAGAGTAGTATGTAGAGAGACAACAGTAGAGAGTAGTATGTAGAGACAACAGTAGAGAGTAGTATGTAGAGACAACAGTAGAGAGTAGTATGTAGAGACATCAGTAGAGAGTAGTATGTAGAGACAACAGTAGAGAGTAGTATGTAGAGACATCAGTAGAGAGTAGTATGTAGAGACAACAGTAGAGAGTAGTATGTAGAGACATCAGTAGAGAGTAGTATGTAGAGACAACAGTAGAGAGTAGTATGTAGAGACAACAGTAGAGAGTAGTATGTAGAGACAACAGTAGAGAGTAGTATGTAGAGACTACAGTAGAGAGTAGTATGTAGAGACTACAGTAGAGAGTAGTATGTAGAGACTACAGTAGAGAGTAGTATGTAGAGACTACAGTAGAGAGTAGTATGTAGAGACATCAGTAGAGAGTAGTATGTAGAGACAACAGTAGAGAGTAGTATGTAGAGACATCAGTAGAGAGTAGTATGTAGAGACAACAGTAGAGAGTAGTATGTAGAGACAACAGTAGAGAGTAGTATGTAGAGACAACAGTAGAGAGTAGTATGTAGAGACAACAGTAGAGAGTAGTATGTAGAGAGACAACAGTAGAGAGTAGTATGTAGAGAGACAACAGTAGAGAGTAGTATGTAGAGACAACAGTAGAGAGTAGTATGTAGAGACATCAGTAGAGAGTAGTATGTAGAGACTACAGTAGAGAGTAGTATGTAGAGACAACAGTAGATAGTAGTATGTAGAGACAACAGTAGAGAGTAGTATGTAGAGACAACAGTAGAGAGTAGTATGTAGAGACTACAGTAGAGAGTAGTATGTAGAGACAACAGTAGAGAGTAGTATGTAGAGACTACAGTAGAGAGTAGTATGTAGAGACAACAGTAGATAGTAGTATGTAGAGACAACAGTAGAGAGTAGTATGTAGAGAGACAAGAGTAGAGAGTAGTATGTAGAGACAACAGTAGAGAGTAGTATGTAGAGACAACAGTAGAGTAGTATGTAGAGACAACAGTAGAGAGTAGTATGTAGAGACAACAGTAGAGAGTAGTATGTAGAGACATCAGTAGAGAGTAGTATGTAGAGACAACAGTAGAGAGTAGTATGTAGAGAGACAACAGTAGAGAGTAGTATGTAGAGACATCAGTAGAGAGTAGTATGTAGAGACAACAGT
>JABXJD010002706.1:42500-46069 GCA_013375575.1 Percina caprodes
CAGGACGCTGAGCGTTCTTCAATTAACAGGATACGTCCAGGATTGGTTCATCTCTGAGGTTAGTTCCTCCGTCAGTCTTTAACAGAACCCAACCGGGTCCATGACTCCTGAACCTGCAAGATTAAGTGGAGACCGGCTCCATGGGTCCTGAACCTGCAGGAGTTGGTGCAGACCGGGTCCATGGGTCCTGTACCTGCAAGATTAGGTGCAAACCAGGTCCATGGGTCCTGTATCTGCAAGATTAGGTGCAGATCGGGTCAGACTATTATAACCTGTCTCTCTTTCTGTCTGTCTTTTTGTCTCTCTGTCTGTCTGTCTGTCTGTCTGTCTGTCTGTCTGTCTGTCTGTCTGTCTCTGTCTCTCTGTCTGTCTCATGTCTGTCTGTCTGTCTGTCTGTCTGCAGCTCTGTCCTCATTTTAGGAAGTATGTTGTCCCTCGTGTAAACACCATGTTGAGAGACTTTGGCATGGACACGACTTTGATCAAAGACGAAAACATCAAACTCTTCTACTCTCTGAGCGGAGACGTCACGGTGACGTCCAACCGCCTCGACGTCCCTTTCACAGTAAGAGACGTCTTAATAATATCATTATATAAAACTAAGTTGTCTGCGTTTAGGTGTGATGGTCTCGTTTGTTCAGGTGTGATGGTCTCGTCTGTTCAGGGTGTGATGGTCTTGTCTGTTCAGGTGTGATGGTCTCGTCTGTTCAGGGTGTGATGGTCTTGTCTGTTCAGGGTGTGATGGTCTCGTCTGTTCAGGGTGTGATGGTCTTGTCTGTTCAGGGTGTGATGGTCTTGTCTGTGTTCAGGGTGTGATGGTCTTGTCTGTTCAGGGTGTGTTGGTCTTGTCTGTGTTCAGGTGTGATGGTCTCGTCTGTTCAGGGTGTGATGGTCTTGTCTGTTCAGGGTGTGATGGTCGGGTCTGTGTTCAGGGTGTGATGGTCTTGTCTGTTCAGGGTGTGATGGTCTGGTCTGTGTTTAGGGTGTGATGGTCTTGTCTGTTCAGGGTGTGATGGTCTTGTCTGTGTTTCACGGTGTGATGGTCTGGTCTGTGTTTCAGGGTGTGATGGTCTTGTCTGTTCAGGGTGTGATGGTCTTGTCTGTGTTTCACGGTGTGATGGTCTGGTCTGTGTTTCAGGGTGTGATGGTCTTGTCTGTTCAGGGTGTGATGGTCGGGTCTGTGGTCAGGGTGTGATGGTCTTGTCTGTTCAGGGTGTGATGGTCTGGTCTGTGTTTAGGGTGTGATGGTCTTGTCTGTTCAGGGTGTGATGGTCTTGTCTGTGTTTTACGGTGTGATGGTCTGGTCTGTGTTTAGGGTGTGATGGTCTTGTCTGTTCAGGGTGTGATGGTCTGGTCTGTGTTTCAGGTGTGATGGTCTGGTCTGTGTTTCAGGGTGTGATGGTCTTGTCTGTTCAGGGTGTGATGGTCTGGTCTGTGGTCAGGGTGTGATGGTCTGGTCTGTGGTCAGGGTGTGATGGTCTGGTCTGTGGTCAGGTGTGATGGTCGGGTCTGTGTTTCAGGGTGTGATTTTCCATGAGTCCACCGCGGATCCCATAATCCCTGGTTTACCAACTACAGGGTGGTGCCAGTGTTCACCGAGAGTAACAAGATGGCGTACATTGGCGTCTCTGTAGACATGTTCAAGACCGCCGGCTGGGCGCTCTTCAACCACGGCCCTTTTCAACTGGACAGTTCGGAGGTGAGAGCCTGAAAACCCCTGACACCCCTCAGAGGTATCTGGGTGATATCTGGGAGATATATGGGAGATATCTGGGTGATATCTGGGAGATATCTGGGTGATATCTGGGTGATATCTGGGAGATATCTGGGAGATATATGGGAGATATCTGGGAGATATATGGGTGATATCTGGGGGATATCTGGGGATATCTGGGAGATATCTGGGTGATATCTGGGTGATATCTGGGAGATATCTGGGAGATATATGGGAGATATCTGGGAGATATATGGAGATATCTGGGTGATATCTGGGTGATATCTGGGAGATATCTGGGAGATATATGGGAGATATCTGGGTGATATCTGGGAGATATCTGGGAGATATCTGGGTGATATCTGGGTGATATCTGGGAGATATCTGGGAGATATCTGGGAGATATATGGGAGATATCTGGGAGATATATGGGAGATATATGAGATATCTGGGAGATATATGAGATATATGGGAGATATCTGGGTGATATCTGGGTGATATCTGGGTGATATCTGGGAGATATCTGGGAGATATCTGGGTGATATCTGGGTGATATCTGGGTGATATCTGGGAGATATCTGGGTGATATCTGGGAGATATATGGGAGATATCTGGGTGATATCTGGGTGATATCTGGGAGATATCTGGGTGATATCTGGGTGATATCTGGGAGATATATGGGAGATATATGGGAGATATCTGGGAGATATATGGGAGATATCTGGGTGATATCTGGGAGATATCTGGGTGATATCTGGGTGATATCTGGGAGATATCTGGGTGATATCTGGGAGATATATGGGAGATATCTGGGTGATATCTGGGTGATATATGGGAGATATCTGGGTGATATCTGGGAGATATCTGGGTGATATCTGGGTGATATCTGGGTGATATCTGGGAGATATCTGGGTGATATCTGGGTGATATCTGGGTGATATCTGGGAGATATCTGGGTGATATCTGGGTGATATCTGGGTGATATCTGGGAGATATCTGGGTGATATCTGGGTGATATCTGGGTGATATCTGGGAGATATCTGGGTGATATCTGGGGGATATCTGGGTGATATCTGGGAGATATGTGGGAGATATCTGGGTGATATCTGGGTGATATCTGGGGGATATCTGGGTGATATCTGGGAGATATCTGGGAGATATCTGTTGATAAGTTCCTGTAAATTTCTTCCAGTGATGCTCCTCCTCTCTCCCCCCCCCCCTGTTCTTTCTTTAACAGGCCAATGCTTTCATTAAATTCTTTCTAGAACATGTGGACTTGCCTAAGGTGAGCAGAAACACACAAACTGTCTCTATAACAATAATGACAATAATAATAATAATAATAATAATAATAATAATTACACTTTGTTTTCAGTCTCTGTTGTTCTGTCTCTTCATAACAACTGAACAGCTTTTGTTACAGTGCAATATTTAATATTTAATACTCAGGACGTTTAAAACACCAATAACTATATTTTTTGCATAATGTGTATATCAACACTTTATCTTTATATATGGATATAGTTGCTCTCAGGAATGTCCACCATGTTCCCCAATCTTTTTTTTTTTCCTCTTCTTCTGCACTACTTACATTTTATATTTTTTATATTTTTAATCGTTTTATATTTTTTTTTATTTTAATATGTTTAATATTTTAATATTTTTATATATTTATATTTTTTATATTTTTTTATATTTTTATTTTTTATTTTATTTTTTATTTTATTTTATTTTATTTTTTAATTTTTACATTTTATAAATTTTATATATTTTATATATTTATATTTTATATATTTTATATATTTATATATTTTTATATTTTATATTTCGTGTTGACGCTGTAAAGGTTTTGCTT
>JABXJD010000625.1:2500-5000 GCA_013375575.1 Percina caprodes
TACCCTACAGGACAGATGTTCATCATCAGGAGAAACAAGCTGTAATGTTACCCTACAGGACAGATGTTCAGCATCAGGAGAAACAAGCTGTAATGTTACCCTACAGGACAGATGTTCATCATCAGGAGAAACAAGCTGTAATGTTACCTACAGGACAGATGTTCATCATCAGGTAGAAACAAGCTGTAATGTTACCCTACAGGACAGATGTTCATCATCAGGGAGAAACAAGCTGTAATGTTACCCTACAGGACAGATGTTCAGCATCAGGGAGAAACAAGCTGTAATGTTACCCTACAGGACAGATGTTCATCATCAGGAGAAACAAGCTGTAATGTTACCTACAGGACAGATGTTCATCATCAGGTAGAAACAAGCTGTAATGTTACCCTACAGGACAGATGTTCATCATCAGGGAGAAACAAGCTGTAATGTTACCCTACAGGACAGATGTTCAGCATCAGGGAGAAACAAGCTGTAATGTTACCCTACAGGACAGATGTTCATCATCAGGGAGAAACAAGCTGTAATGTTACCCTACAGGACAGATGTTCATCATCAGGAGAAACAAGCTGTAATGTTACCCTACAGGACAGATGTTCAGCATCAGGGAGAAACAAGCTGTAATGTTACCCTACAGGACAGATGTTCATCAGGGAGAAACAAGCTGTAATGTTACCCTACAGGACAGATGTTCATCATCAGGAGAAACAAGCTGTAATGTTACCCTACAGGACAGATGTTCAGCATCAGGGAGAAACAAGCTGTAATGTTACCCTACAGGACAGATGTTCATCATCAGGGAGAAACAAGCTGTAATGTTACCCTACAGGACAGATGTTCATCATCAGGTAGAAACAAGCTGTAATGTTACCCTACAGGACAGATGTTCATCATCAGGTAGAAACAAGCTGTAATGTTACCCTACAGGACAGATGTTCAGCATCAGGGAGAAACAAGCTGTAATGTTACCCTACAGGACAGATGTTCATCATCAGGTAGAAACAAGCTGTAATGTTACCCTACAGGACAGATGTTCAGCATCAGGTAGAAACAAGCTGTAATGTTACCCTACAGGACAGATGTTCATCATCAGGTAGAAACAAGCTGTAATGTTACCCTACAGGACAGATGTTCAGCATCAGGGAGAAACAAGCTGTAATGTTACCCTACAGGACAGATGTTCATCATCAGGGAGAAACAAGCTGTAATGTTACCCTACAGGACAGATGTTCATCATCAGGGAGAAACAAGCTGTAATGTTACCCTACAGGACAGATGTTCAGCATCAGGGAGAAACAAGCTGTAATGTTACCCTACAGGACAGATGTTCATCATCAGGGAGAAACAAGCTGTAATGTTACCCTACAGGACAGATGTTCATCATCAGGGAGAAACAAGCTGTAATGTTACCCTACAGGACAGATGTTCAGCATCAGGAGAAACAAGCTGTAATGTTACCCTACAGGACAGATGTTCATCATCAGGGAGAAACAAGCTGTAATGTTACCCTACAGGACAGATGTTCATCATCAGGTAGAAACAAGCTGTAATGTTACCCTACAGGACAGATGTTCATCATCAGGTAGAAACAAGCTGTAATGTTACCCTACAGGACAGATGTTCATCATCAGGTAGAAACAAGCTGTAATGTTACCCTACAGGACAGATGTTCAGCATCAGGTAGAAACAAGCTGTAATGTTACCCTACAGGACAGATGTTCATCATCAGGTAGAAACAAGCTGTAATGTTACCCTACAGGACAGATGTTCAGCATCAGGTAGAAACAAGCTGTAATGTTACCCTACAGGACAGATGTTCATCATCAGGGAGAAACAAGCTGTAATGCTGGCAGAGTTGCCTGGCGTTTTACTTTGCCCAGGGTTGGGCGATGGGGAAGGAAGGTGTAAATTTGATTCCAACATCTATCAGCTGCTTCATCTGGTCAGTGAACTCCAACATGGGGGAGGGGAAAGAGGGGAAAGGGTGAGTGGAGACAGCAATGGCTCAAGGGATTCGGGGCTGGTAGGGGGTTTGAGGGTGCAGGACGGGAGAAAAGGAGAGTTGAGGTTCCGTTTCTCTGCTCTCTGGTCTTCCACGGTCAAATCTGTGCACAGGTGGGGGCTGTGGTGGATCACTGCCGGACCTTGTTGTGTCTTCCTCTTGTTTAGATTGGTCTTGTCTTGTGTCCTTGACGGAGGGAGTAGATGTGTAGCGCAGAGAGTAAAGTAGGTTAGAGGTGAACAGCTTTACTCCTGACTTGTTAAGGAAAAGTCCATCTGCTTTAAAAAGATGAAAGCGCTCCCAGAAAATGTTAAAATTGTCAATGAACTGCAGAGAATGGACGATACATTGAGTTGAAAGCCATTTGTTTAGTGCCAACAGTCAGCTGAATCTCTCAGCTCCTCTTCTCACTGGCGGGATAGATAGATAGATAGATGGATGGATGGATGGATGGATGGATGGATGGATGGATGGATGGATGGATGACCACTGATA
>JABXJD010000625.1:12500-15000 GCA_013375575.1 Percina caprodes
TGTGTTCAGGGTGTGATGGTCTCGTCTGTTCAGGGTGTGATGGTCTTGTCTGTTCAGGGTGTGATGGTCGGGTCTGTGTTCAGGGTGTGATGGTCTTGTCTGTTCAGGGTGTGATGGTCTGGTCTGTGTTTAGGGTGTGATGGTCTTGTCTGTTCAGGGTGTGATGGTCTTGTCTGTGTTTCACGGTGTGATGGTCTGGTCTGTGTTTCAGGGTGTGATGGTCTTGTCTGTTCAGGGTGTGATGGTCTTGTCTGTGTTTCACGGTGTGATGGTCTGGTCTGTGTTTCAGGGTGTGATGGTCTTGTCTGTTCAGGGTGTGATGGTCGGGTCTGTGGTCAGGGTGTGATGGTCTTGTCTGTTCAGGGTGTGATGGTCTGGTCTGTGTTTAGGGTGTGATGGTCTTGTCTGTTCAGGGTGTGATGGTCTTGTCTGTGTTTTACGGTGTGATGGTCTGGTCTGTGTTTAGGGTGTGATGGTCTTGTCTGTTCAGGGTGTGATGGTCTGGTCTGTGTTTCAGGGTGTGATGGTCTGGTCTGTGTTTCAGGGTGTGATGGTCTTGTCTGTTCAGGGTGTGATGGTCTGGTCTGTGGTCAGGGTGTGATGGTCTGGTCTGTGGTCAGGGTGTGATGGTCTGGTCTGTGGTCAGGGTGTGATGGTCGGGTCTGTGTTTCAGGGTGTGATTTTCCATGAGTCCACCGTGCGGGATCCCATAATCCCTGGTTTACCAACTACAGGGGTGGTGCCAGTGTTCACCGAGAGTAACAAGATGGCGTACATTGGCGTCTCTGTAGACATGTTCAAGACCGCCGGCTGGGCGCTCTTCAACCACGGCCCTTTTCAACTGGACAGTTCGGAGGTGAGAGCCTGAAAAACCCCTGACACCCCCTCAGAGGTATCTGGGTGATATCTGGGAGATATATGGGAGATATCTGGGTGATATCTGGGAGATATCTGGGTGATATCTGGGTGATATCTGGGAGATATCTGGGAGATATATGGGAGATATCTGGGAGATATATGGGTGATATCTGGGGGATATCTGGGGGATATCTGGGAGATATCTGGGTGATATCTGGGTGATATCTGGGAGATATCTGGGAGATATATGGGAGATATCTGGGAGATATATGGGAGATATCTGGGTGATATCTGGGTGATATCTGGGAGATATCTGGGAGATATATGGGAGATATCTGGGTGATATCTGGGAGATATCTGGGAGATATCTGGGTGATATCTGGGTGATATCTGGGAGATATCTGGGAGATATCTGGGAGATATATGGGAGATATCTGGGAGATATATGGGAGATATATGGGAGATATCTGGGAGATATATGGGAGATATATGGGAGATATCTGGGTGATATCTGGGTGATATCTGGGTGATATCTGGGAGATATCTGGGAGATATCTGGGTGATATCTGGGTGATATCTGGGTGATATCTGGGAGATATCTGGGTGATATCTGGGAGATATATGGGAGATATCTGGGTGATATCTGGGTGATATCTGGGAGATATCTGGGTGATATCTGGGTGATATCTGGGAGATATATGGGAGATATATGGGAGATATCTGGGAGATATATGGGAGATATCTGGGTGATATCTGGGAGATATCTGGGTGATATCTGGGTGATATCTGGGAGATATCTGGGTGATATCTGGGAGATATATGGGAGATATCTGGGTGATATCTGGGTGATATATGGGAGATATCTGGGTGATATCTGGGAGATATCTGGGTGATATCTGGGTGATATCTGGGTGATATCTGGGAGATATCTGGGTGATATCTGGGTGATATCTGGGTGATATCTGGGAGATATCTGGGTGATATCTGGGTGATATCTGGGTGATATCTGGGAGATATCTGGGTGATATCTGGGTGATATCTGGGTGATATCTGGGAGATATCTGGGTGATATCTGGGGGATATCTGGGTGATATCTGGGAGATATGTGGGAGATATCTGGGTGATATCTGGGTGATATCTGGGGGATATCTGGGTGATATCTGGGAGATATCTGGGAGATATCTGTTGATAAGTTCCTGTAAATTTCTTCCAGTGATGCTCCTCCTCTCTCCCCCTGTTCTTTCTTTAACAGGCCAATGCTTTCATTAAATTCTTTCTAGAACATGTGGACTTGCCTAAGGTGAGCAGAAACACACAAACTGTCTCTATAACAATAATGACAATAATAATAATAATAATAATAATAATAATAATTACACTTTGTTTTCAGTCTCTGTTGTTCTGTCTCTTCATAACAACTGAACAGCTTTTGTTACAGTGCAATATTTAATATTTAATACTCAGGACGTTTAAAACACCAATAACTATATTTTTTGCATAATGTGTATATCAACACTTTATCTTTATATATGGATATAGTTGCTCTCAGGAATGTCCACCATGTTCCCCAATCTTTTTTTTTCTTCGTCTTCTTCTGCACTACTTACATTTTATATTTTTTATATTTTTAATCGTTTTATAT
>JABXJD010000625.1:27500-32500 GCA_013375575.1 Percina caprodes
AGTCCGTTGTTCTGGAGGGAAATGTGACATTTTAACTGTAATAAATGCACCGGATCACTCAGAGCCACAGCAGGCAAAGACACTTCCCAGAATGCACTCTGTTTTCTGTCCTCAAAACAAAAATAATATTCACTTCCTGTTTATGATCAGATTCAGAAAACTTTATTGATACCCTCAGGGAGGTAATTGCTGCTAGAAGTACGTGTGTGTGTTTACGTGTGTGTGTGTGTGTTAATATTGTAGAGTCAGAGTTACATAACTAGGTCAGAATCAGCCAATCACATGCTGCCATGTCACACACACAATAACAGTAACACACACACATACAGTAACACACACACATACAGTAACACACACACAATAACAGTAACACACTTACAGTAACACACAGTAACACACAGTAACACACACACAATAACAGTAACACACTTACAGTAACACCCACTTACAGTAACACACAGTAACACACACACATACAGTAACACACAGTAACACACACACATACAGTAACACACTTACAGTAACACAATAACACACATTTTCCATTTGTTTATGTCCACATGAAGACAAATACTACAGATGCAGCAGGAATTCACAGTACTCAGGTCTTAAGGGTAGAAGTACCACAGTACTCAGGTCTTCAGGGTAGAAGTACCACAGTACTCAGGTCTATATGTGGCGGCTGCCAACAATAACAGACATGACAGTATTTTGCAAGTGGTTAAGCCTCTTGGGACACACACACTCACACACTCTCTCACACACACACTCACACACAAACTCACACACACACACAAACACACACACTTTCACACACACTCACACACACTCACACTCACACACACACACTCTCACTCTCTCACACACAAACACACACACTCACGCACGCACACACACAAACTCACACACACTCACACACAAACTCACACACACTCACGCACGCACACACACAAACTCACACACACAATGAGATGTTTGTTTAACATGTTAAACAAACATCTCACGTGGGAACTCTGAGCACCTGTGAGTCCCCGCCCCCCGTGACGTCACATGCCGACCCGGGTTTCAGGCTCCGACAGGTAAGAGGCAGAGAAAGGCAGAGAGGTAAGAAACTGTTTGCGTCTTTATTTATTTATTTATTTGATGGAGAAAATGTTTTAATGTCAATTCTGAACTCAAGTTAACTTTATTTATAAAAAAACAAAAAAAAAATCCGATTTCTTTGGCTGACTGTCATCATGCTGAGAGTTCAGGTTGTTTCTGTCGCTACAAATGCGTTGTAGGAACTATTAGCAAAGATGGAGCTTCTACTTTTAACATGCAACAGCCCCAAACCCACCAGACTCCATGTAAATAATCACTACTTTTAGTGTGTATAGAGCAGCATATCTCCACCAGACTCCATGTAAATAATCACTACTTTTAGCGTGTATAGAGCAGCATATCTCCACCAGACTCCATGTAAATAATCACTACTTTTAGTGTGTATAGAGCAGCATATCTCCACCAGACTCCATGTAAATAATCACTACTTTTAGTGTGTATAGAGCAGCATATCTCCACCAGACTCCATGTAAATAATCACTACTTTTAGCGTGTATAGAGCAGCATATCTCCACCAGACTCCATGTAAATAATCACTACTTTTAGCGTGTATAGAGCAGCATATCTCCACCAGACTCCATGTAAATAATCACTACTTTTAGCGTGTATAGAGCAGCATATCTCCACCAGACTCCATGTAAATAATCACTACTTTTAGCGTGTATAGAGCAGCATATCTCCACCAGACTCCATGTAAATAATCACTACTTTTAGTGTGTATAGAGCAGCATATCTCCACCAGACTCCATGTAAATAATCACTACTTTTAGCGTGTATAGAGCAGCATATCTCCACCAGACTCCATGTAAATAATCACTACTTTTAGCGTGTATAGAGCAGCATATCTCCACCAGACTCCATGTAAATAATCACTACTTTTATTGTGTATAGAGCAGCATATCTCCACCAGACTCCATGTAAATAATCACTACTTTTAGCGTGTATAGAGCAGCATATCTCCACCAGACTCCATGTAAATAATCACTACTTTTAGCGTGTATAGAGCAGCATATCTCCACCAGACTCCATGTAAATAATCACTACTTTTAGCGTGTATAGAGCAGCATATCTCCACCAGACTCCATGTAAATAATCACTACTTTTAGCGTGTATAGAGCAGCATATCTCCACCAGACTCCATGTAAATAATCACTACTTTTAGCGTGTATAGAGCAGCATATCTCCACCAGACTCCATGTAAATAATCACTACTTTTAGCGTGTATAGAGCAGCATATCTCCACCAGACTCCATGTTAATAATCACTACTTTTAGTGTGTATAGAGCAGCATTTCTCCACATGCAAATGGATGAATAAGAGTATATTTCAACCAGCCCACAGTGGTGATTGTTGTTGGCTTTTGGTAGTTTTATTTAGTTTCTGTCTACTTTGAATGAAGTGTGTTTCACACGCTAAAAGTAGTGATTATTAACATGGAGTCTGGTGGGTTTGGTCCGATGATTAAAGTGATATATCAGGGGTATTATCATCATTAATATTAAATGAGGGATATAATACTAACCGCACACTTTAAATGGATCTAACAATGTGTGAATGACATTTGTTATTTCTGCTTTTAACTAAAGAAGCTTAGCTTAGCATAGCTTAGCTTAGCATAAAGACATGTTCGGCTGTGATTTTCTGCACATGTTCATTATGACAGCTCTTTGTTTTTAATAATCACTTTTTTGTTATTAATTGTTGTAAAGGATGAGTCTGCTGTTACCGTGGGTTACTGGAAAGGTTGTCAAGCAGCTCAACTAATATAAAAAATACGATTTGATAAGATTAAAAGAATATACACATAGTTGTCTGTCTCTCTAACCTGTGTGTGTGTGTGTGTGTGTGTGTGTGTGTGTGTGTGTGTGTGTGTGTGTAGGAATGCTGTCTGAGCCGGTCTGTCTGAATAACTTTAGGATCAACCGCGTAAAGCTACTAACCCTAACTCATGCAAGGGGGGAGGGGCATTAAAGGGACAGTTGAGATGTGTACAGGTGGGGGAGGCTTTAGAGGGACAGTGTACAGGTGGGCAGTCCCGCCCTTTCCTGTGTCCACCCTTCACCTCTCTATAACCCCCTTTGTTTCCAGGGTGACGATGGCGGAGGCAGCGCTCCCAGATCTGTTCTCAGAGCAGGAGTTAACCTGCTCCATCTGTCTGGATCTGTTCAACCAACCAGTCTCCACTCCCTGTGGACACAACTTCTGTCAGGTAACACACACACACACACACACACATACATACATAGACAGACACGTGCTCCTTAAAACTGAATTCTATCTAATCTCACCCACCAGACTCCATGTAAATAATCACTACTTTTAGTGTGTATAGAGCAGCATATCTCCACCAGACTCCATGTAAATAATCACTACTTTTAGCGTGTATAGAGCAGCATATCTCCACCAGACTCCATGTTAATAATCACTACTTTTAGCGTGTATAGAGCAGCATATCTCCACCAGACTCCATGTAAATAATCACTACTTTTAGCGTGTATAGAGCAGCATATCTCCACCAGACTCCATGTAAATAATCACTACTTTTAGTGTGTATAGAGCAGCATATCTCCACCAGACTCCATGTAAATAATCACTACTTTTAGCGTGTATAGAGCAGCATATCTCCACCAGACTCCATGTAAATAATCACTACTTTTAGTGTGTATAGAGCAGCATATCTCCACCAGACTCCATGTAAATAATCACTACTTTTAGTGTGTATAGAGCAGCATATCTCCACCAGACTCCATGTAAATAATCACTACTTTTAGTGTGTATAGAGCAGCATATCTCCACCAGACTCCATGTAAATAATCACTACTTTTAGTGTGTATAGAGCAGCATATCTCCACATGTAAATGGGTGAATTAAGAGTTTATTCCAACCAGACCAGAGTGGTGATTGTTGAACAGTGGAAAGATGAACCAAGACGGCTTTTGTTAGTTTTATTTAGTTTCTGTCCACTTTGAATGAAGTGTGTTTTATGGTGATAAAAGTAGTGATTATTTACATGGAGTCTGGTGGAGATATGCTGCTCTATACACGCTAAAAGTAGTGATTATTTACATGGAGTCTGGTGGGTTTGGTGATTTCTGTTTCATGTTAAACTAAAAGGATCTTCCTCTTTAACTGAAAGGTCTATCTCTGTAGGGATCCATCCCATAATGTTGTCCTGTAAGGTTACATTACAGCTTGGACCAGTTTCAGAGATTGTAGTTCCATCAGACACTCTGACACAAATGCATGATGGGAAATAGAGTCCAGGTTCAAAGAAAATGCAAATGACCCTCTAATGTACGTGAACAGCAGCTTTAAAATCACTTTACATCTGTCAGAAACTTCCTGTGTGTGTTTTTAATGTTGCTTCTTCTTCTCTTGCTGTTGTGTTTTTAATGTTTCTTCTTCTTCTCTTGTCTCTGCAGGCGTGTATCGGAGGTTACTGGGCGTCCGGCGCGACGTGCACATGTCCTCTCTGCAAGCGCCAGTTCGACGAGCGCCCTCAGCTCAGCGTCAACAAAGTCTTCGCTCTCATCGCCGAGAAATTCCAACTGAGCCGCTACGGCGCCGCGAGGCCACCCGCGCCAGCCGTTACACCGACCCCCGACGACCCGGCGGCGCCCGGCGAGGACGTGGTGTGGTGTGACGTGTGCACGGGCCTGAAGCAGCCGGCCGTCAGCTCCTGCCTCACCTGCACCGCCTCGTACTGCTCGCTGCACCTGCAGCCACACCACCGCACGCCGTTCTACGCCAAGCACCCGCTGATGACGCCGCAGGACGCCCTGCGCGGGCGCACCTGTCGCGTGCACCGCCGCCTGCTGGAGGTGAGAGGAAACGCATCATCATTACATCATTTCTTCACCTCGTAGCAAGAGTCACTGGCCGTTTCTCAATCTGTG
>JABXJD010000625.1:37500-45000 GCA_013375575.1 Percina caprodes
CCTAGGTACTGTCAGGGCCTCAAACTCTGCTCCTGACTGGCTAGTAGTCCTTACCTAGGTACTGTCAGGACCTCATACTCTGCTCCTGACTGGCTAGTAGTCCTTACCTAGGTACTGTCAGGGCCTCATACTCTGCTTCTGACTGGCTAGTAGTCCTTACCTAGGTACTGTCAGGACCTCATACTCTGCTCCTGACTGGCTAGTAGTCCTTACCTAGGTACTGTCAGGACCTCATACTCTGCTTCTGACTGGCTAGTAGTCCTTACCTAGGTACTGTCAGGGCCTCATACTCTGCTTCTGACTGGCTAGTAGTCCTTACCTAGGTACTGTCAGGACCTCATACTCTGCTTCTGACTGGCTAGTAGTCCTTACCTAGGTACTGTCAGGACCTCATACTCTGCTCCTGACTGGCTAGTAGTCCTTACCTAGGTACTGTCAGGACCTCATACTCTGCTTCTGACTGGCTAGTAGTCCTTACCTAGGTACTGTCAGGGCCTCATACTCTGCTCCTGACTGGCTAGTAGTCCTTACCTAGGTACTGTCAGGACCTCATACTCTGCTCCTGACTGGCTAGTAGTCCTTACCTAGGTACTGTCAGGGCCTCATACTCTGCTCCTGACTGGCTAGTAGTCCTTACCTAGGTACTGTCAGGGCCTCATACTCTGCTCCTGACTGGCTAGTAGTCCTTACCTAGGTACCTCTACCTGTCTGTCTGTCTAATGTGTGTATCATGTGAGTTCCAGTGACCAATGAGCTGCCGGCTGCAGGGAGCATGCTCAGTGTGAGGGGAAGCTCGGCCAGTCTGAGGAAGAGCCAGTGGACTCTGAAAGGTGATGACATCATCGTGATCGTGACATCACACATTCATTCACTCACAAAACACGCATCATATCTTTTATATTACTAATAACATGCAATAAGAAAAGATATCCGGGCGCCCGGGGAGCTCAGCTGGTAGAGGGTTTATATATATATATATATATATATATATATATATATATATATATATATATATATATATATATATATATATATATATATATATATATATACTATAATATAATCTAAATATATGTTATATATCAAAACGTTGGATTGTTTTTAACATTTTGACCCAGAAGAAGTTTCCTGTTGGTTTTACTGAGGACTTTTAATGTGAAAGGGTGACTGACTGGTTTCCTGTTTACCTTCAGATATGAAGAGGATGAAACATGGCACAGGTACATCTGTTATCTATTAATGTCTTATTATATTATAATAAGGTAATTATGGTAATTATTGTCATAGTTAACCAGCTTCATTGTGTGTGTGTGTGTGTGTGTGTGTGTGTGTGTGTGTGTGTGTGTGTGTTCAGGACATAAGAAGGTCCGCGTCTACATGGGTGAGGACATTTCATCTTTATTTATAATTAAACATTCTGTAATGCTAACATGCTAACTTGCTAATGTGCTATGTACAATGACCAGAAAGCTAATGTGATGCTAAAAAAGCTAGCTAGCTAATGTAATCCCCGCTAATGTGTGTGTGTGTCTGTTTCTGTGTGTGTGTGTGTGTGTGTCTGTGTGTGTGTGTGTGTATATGTCTGTGTGTGTGTGTGTGTGTGTGTGTGTGTGTATATGTCTGTGTGTGTGTGTGTGTGTGTCTGTGTCTGTGTGTGTGTGTGTGTGTGTCTGTTTCTGTCTGTGTGTGTGTGTCTCTGTGTGTGTGTGTGTGTGTGTCTCTGTGTCTCTGTGTGTGTGTGTGTGTGTGTGTGTGTGTGTCTGTTTCTGTCTGTGTGTGTGTCTCTGTGTGTGTGTGTGTGTGTGTGTCTCTGTGTGTGTGTGTGTGTGTGTGTGTGTGTGTGTCTCTGTGTGTGTGTCTGTGTGTGTGTGTGTCTGTGTCTGTGTGTGTGTGTGTGTGTGTGTGTGTGTGTGTGTGTGTGTGTGTGTGTGTGTGTGTCTGTGTGTGTGTGTGTGTGTGTGTCTCTGTGTCTCTGTGTGTGTGTGTGTGTGTCTGTTTCTGTCTGTGTGTGTGTGTCTCTGTGTGTGTGTGTGTGTGTGTGTGTGTGTGTGTGTGTGTGTGTGTCTCTGTGTGTGTCCAGAGGACGTGGTCCTGAACCCCGTGACGGCGTACCCCTTCCTGACGCTGTCCTCCGACAGGAAGCAGGTGAAGCGCGGCGAGACGCTGCAGTTCTTCCGCAGCAGCCCGCAGCGCTACGACGTCTGGTCCTGCGTCCTCGCCAAGGAGGGCTACGCCGCGGGCCGCCACTACTGGGAGGTGAGCCTGTTGCCATGGTAACCCCCCCCCCCGGACACAGCCTCGGGTTGGCTACCCGTCACTTTTCCTGACGATGTTTTTTTTACATATGTTATATATTCTCACTTTCTTCATCTGGATTGCCGGAGTGTTTACCTGTCCCCCTGCCGGGTCCGTTGCTATGGTAACCCTGACCCCCAGGTGTTTGTCGGCGAGAGTAAGGACTGGAAGCTGGGCGTCGCCTCGGAGACGGCGAGCAGGAAAGGACTGTTTGACATGAGTCCGTCTAACGGATACTACGCCCTCTGGTGGAGCGGAGGCCAGCTGAGAGCGCTCACTACCCCCCCCCTCACTAAGGTACCCTCACTATTACTACGTAGTATTCCTTTACTGCAGTACAACTACTAATACTACACTGTAAAAATACACCTACGTGTGAGAACTACTTCATGACTCAAGGGGATATATATATATATATATATATATATATATATATATATATATATATATATATATATATATATATATATATATATATATATATATATATATATATATATATATATATATATATATATCTCTATCATGTCCACTGTGAGAGACATCATCTAAAAACATCCAGAAATCACAATGGAGGATTTAACTATTTATTTGTATGATACAGCTGCTAATAAGTACACACACACACACACACACACACTGCAGAAGGGATTTTGGCCCCCCCTCCACACAGATCTTCTCTAGACCAGTCAGGTTTCTGGGCTGTCGCTGAGAAACACGGAGTTTGAGCTCCCTCCAAAGATTCTCTATTGGGTTTAGGTCTGGAGACTGGCTAGGCCAGAACCAGAACCTTGATCTGCTTCTTCCAGAGCCCCCCCTTGGTTCTCCTGGCTGTGCTTCGGGTCATTGTCATGTTGGAAGACCCAGCCTCGACCCATCTTCAATGCTCTAACTGAGGGAAGGAGGTTGTTCCCCAAAATCTCCCAATACATGGCCCCGGTCCTCCTCTCCTTAATACAGTGCAGTCCCCTGTCCCATGTGCAGAAACCCCCCCAAAGCATGATGCTGCCCCCCCATGCTTCACAGTAGGGAAGGTGGTCTTGGGATGGTCCTCATCATTCTTCTCCAAACACGGTTAGTGGAATTATGACCAAAAAGTTCTATTCTGGTCTCATCAGACCACATGACTTCCTCCCATGACTCCTCTGGATCCTCCAGATGGTTGTTGGCCAACTTAAGACGGTCTTGACATGGTCTGGTTTAAGCAGGGGAACCTTCCGGGCCATGCATGATCTCAAACCATGACGTCTTAGTGTATTACCAACAGTAACCTTGGAAACTGTGGTCCCAGCTCTTTCAGGTCCTGGACCAGCTCCTCCCGTGTAGTTCTGGGCTGGTTTCTCACCTTTCTTAGGATCATTGAGACCCCCCGAGGTGAGATCCTGCATGGAGCCCCAGTCCGAGGGAGACTGACAGTCATGTTTAGCTTCTTCCATTTTCTAATGATTGCTCCAACAGTGGACCTTTTCTCACCGAGCTGCTTGGACATGTCCCCGTAGCCCTGTCTCACCGAGCTGCTTGGACATGTCCCCGTAGCCCTGTCTCACCGAGCTGCTTGGACCTGTCCCCGTAGCCCTGTCCAGCCTTGTGGAGGTCTCTAGTCGCTTTGGACAGCTCTTTGGTCTCGGCCATGTTAGTAGTTGGATTCTTACTGATTGGATGGGGGGGGACAGGTGTCTTTATGCAGCTAACGACCTCAAACAGGTGCATCTAATTTAGGATAATAAATGGAGTGGGGGGGGACATTTTGAAGGCAGACTAACAGGTCTTTGAGGGTCAGAATTCTAGCTGATAGACAGCTGTTCAAATACTTATTTGCAGCTGTATCATACAAATAAATAGTTAAATCCTCCATTGTGATGTCTGGATGTTTTTAGATGATGTCTCTCACAGTGGACATGCACCTACGAGGACATCAGACCCTCCAGGATCTCTAAGGGGGACAACTTGCTAAATAGCAGCGTGTTAAATACTTATTTTCCTCACTGTATATTAGTTCAGATATACGGAGAAACAACCGGGACATAACTGAGTCTGAGGCGGTGTGTGTTTTGTGTTGTGTTGCGGTGTGTGTTGTGTGCGGCGGTGCAGGTGAAGTGTCCCCCGAAGCTGCGCCAGGTGGGCGTGTACCTGGACGTGGACGAGGGTCACGTGACCTTTTATAACGCCAAGTCTGGCTCGGAGATCTACAGCTTCAGCGGATCCTCCGAGTTCACCGACACCATGTTTCCTCTGCTGGGAACCGGAGACAAAGAGACGCCGCTGGTGCTGATGACCACGCAGGCCCAGCCTGATGCCTGAGGAGGGGGGGGATAATGAGGGGGGGGGCATAATGTGGGATAGAAAGAGGGAAGGGGGGAACACCTGGACGGTTGTTTACCTAAAAATGTGCCAAAAACATTAGAAAAAAGTGCTACAAATGGGGGGTGCACCTGTTGGGGGGAAAAGGGTTAAAGAGATGAGGGGGCGGGAATAATGGGGGAAAAAAGAAGAGAGCACCCCCCCCCCCACCTTCCGAGGATGGGGGGGTGCTTGTTTTTGGTTATTTAGCTGACATATGTCGCTTTTTTGTGACCTATTTGACATTTGTCAATATTTTCTAAAATCTATTAAATTAATAATTATGTCTCATCTGTAGGGAGGAAACAAGTGAAAAAATGCCCAAATTTAATATATGCTGCTGGAAGATACCACTGGGGAGGGGGGGGATTATGTAGTAATAATTATAATTAATAAATAAAATGAATAAATGATTAAAACTTGTGAAGAAATGTTTAAGCATGTCAGAATATTGAGAAGGACATTGTTTACCTTCAGCCAATGGCGAGGCCCCGCCCCCTTTACCTTCAGCCAATGGCGAAGCCCCGCCCCCTTTACCTTCAGCCAATGGCGAGGCCCTGCCCCCTTTACCTTCAGCCAATGGCGAGGCCCTGCCCCCTTTACCTTCAGCCAATGGCGAGGCCCCACCCCCTTTACCTTCACAGTGACGAGGCCCTGCCCCCTATAACTTCAGCCAATGGTGAGGCCCCGCCCCCTTTACCCAGTGACGAGGCCCTGCCCCCTTTAACTTCAGCCAATGTTGAGGCCCCGCCCCCTTTACCCAGTGACGAGGCCCTGCCCCCTTTAACTTCAGCCAGTGGAGAGGCTCCACCAATTAACATTTAGTTTGATGTTAGACATTATTCCTACTTTTCAAAAAAGTGAAGCCCCCAATTTAATCTCAGCTTTAGTGCTTCAAGGTTAACAGTCTCATTGTGGGACTGAGCCCCCCCAAAGATCTGCTCCTATTGAGGGGCAGAGCCCCCCCAAAGATCTGCTCCTATTGAGGGGCAGAGCCCCCCCAAAGATCTGCTCCTATTGAGGGGCAGAGCCCCTGGTCTTCATTGACTTCAATGCTTTGGACATTTCACGGTTAACGTCTCTAATTACCCCAGAAAGGTTTTCATGTTGTTGAAGAGCAATGTGCAGGTTGAATTAATAACTGAATACTTAATGTTGTCTCAAGAGGTCTTTAAAAACATCAGAAATTGCCATGTTACCCAAACTCTTGAAGAAAAAGTGCCCATGCTAAGCTAAGCTCTGAAATACGCCTAAACGCTAACATCGCGTCAGATTCAATATTTAGATTTTTATAGCACCAAATCACATAAACGGTTCTCATGACATCACTTCTGGTCATTTATAGAAAGTTGTAAAGTTCACATCACTATCAAGATATTGGTTATGGGAGTTATATATTCCTTCAGTTTTGAAAATCTAGTTTATCATTAATATACTTCACACACACACAGTTAGTCCTACCCTAGTCTCATGTCCAGACCTTCCTCCACAGCTCTGCGGAGGAAGGTCTGGGTGGTCCTCTCAGTATTCCTGAATGAGAGAACCTGCTCTGGTTTATTGGCTTTTCTTTTAACCAATCACAGCCACGGTGGGCGGGGCTAAGCTCCGGACGGCACCACGGTGCCGCTGCTAAAAAGTCTCAAACAGACGTCACAACAGTTACAATCATTCAAGTTCATATTTTATTTAACATAAATCATATTGCAGTCAATGTGAACAGCCGGGGTTTCAGTATACACAATAGTCCTAACATTAAGCCCCCACCACTCTCCCAAAATCAAAACCAAACGCCCCCGTCTAACACACTGACCCCCCTGCCACAACGCTCCACCCCCGGACGCCGCTGTGTGTGTTTGTGTGTCTGTCTCTCTGTGTGTGTCTGCGTGTCTGTCTCTCTCTGTGTGTGTCTCTGTCTCTCTGTGTGTGTCTCTGTGTGTGTCTCTGTGTGTCTGCGTGTCTGTCTCTCTGTGTGTGTCTCTGTCTCTCTGTGTGTGTGTGTGTGTCTCTCTGTGTGTGTCTCTCTGTGATTTTAGCAGCAAACTCCAAACCATCTCTGCCATCTATTTTTCAAGAACTTTTTGAGGGCATATTAACCCCGGCCGCTGAGTCATTACAGACAGGAAACTGTCACCTGCTCACTTCCACTGAATCTTTAAGGCGGTCCTGATCCTGTAAAACCCCCCAGCCTCGTGTCCCAGGATGGCGGGGTGACGTCCGCCTCGCTACTGTCTCTTTAAAACTAACCTTATTATCGGCCATTTTGTCGATATTAACAGTTGTTTTTAAAAGAACGTAAAGCACTATATAAATGAAGGTATACCTCTGATTGGCTGACCCTGGCATTCTATAACCAATCCTACTTCTCGTGCCTAAACCCAATCAACGAAGGCAACGAGTGCTAGCCAATCAGATGCAGAGTAGAGCGGGACGTTCCTTCCCCATCCTAGAATAACACAGCTTCCACGGCTGGAAATCTCTCGCTTTCAAGGGAACTTGTGTCTTTGAGGGGCTTTTTAAGGCGCATTTGACTCAAAGCCCCTCCCACTGTGATCTGAAGCCCCTCTCACTGTGATCCGAAGCCCCTCCCCTCCAGCGTTCAGGCGCTAGCTCGCTAAACACACAGCGATGATTTCTGTTTGGAGGAGGAAGTGTTTTTGGCGTTGCTAGAACAGCGTTGGGGAGTTTTGGAGTTTGCTGCCGGCTGAAACGAACCAAGACACAGCGAGGGGGGGGGGGGCGTCCTTCTGCCTGCCGGTCTGATTCAGGCCAAAAACACAAAATAATAACAAACAAAAAAAAGAATCATCATCATTATTATCATCATCATCAACCTCAGCGTCGTGGTGAACCACTCACTGCCCCCTC
>JABXJD010000625.1:50000-57500 GCA_013375575.1 Percina caprodes
TGTTTATATTATTATTATTATATTATTAAATTATTATTATTATTATATTATATTATTATTGTATTATATTATTATTATATTATTATTATATTATTATTATATTATATTATAATAATTATTATAATAATTATTATTATATTATTATTATATTATTATTATATTATAATAATTATTATTATATTATTATTATATTATTATTATTATTATTGTATTATTATTATTATTACCTGTTGATTATGATTAGGTAGTTTAGCTGTTTTTAATATTTGAGTTTTGTGAGTTTTAAAAAAGTTTTTTGGGATTTAAAAATGAAAACTATTAATTAAATCATTCCTTTACTGCTGTTATTTATGATTAAAGTGTCTATAATGTAGAGTTTTCTTCTTTCTTCCACATATTGTTCAATGCTGCTTAACATCTCAATCTTTATGTTAATAACGTTTTTTTTTAAATCTCTATGTTTATGTTAGTAACGTTTTTCACATTACATTAAAAAAACTACAAATTGCAGAACGCCTTGCAGCAGCAGACGCGTAGTGACGTCACCACGCAGAGACGGGGGCGCGCCTTCTCGCTGCCCATATTTTATTTACATTTAATTATGTATTTGATTGTGTGTCTCTCTTTCTCTGAAAGGCGCGCGCATCTCTCTCGCGCTGCATCCTTAGAGTCACCTGTGTGATGTAATCAATGCGCGTGTCAGTCACAACAACACTGAAAGAACCACGCGCACGCACCAGCGTAGCCAGCGCGCCACAGGAGAACAATAGCCCGCCGCGCGCGGCTCCTGATTCCCAGTATCTGGGTCTCTTTAATGCGGCGCTCTGCGGGTCTACTTCCCGCGGAGGGGTACAGCCGTTTCTCGGGTCTACTTCCTGCGGAGGGATACAGCCGTGCGTCAGGTTTAAAAAACACTGCGCTTCAATTTAAAATGAGCCATTTTAGGTGTTTTGAAGCCCCCCGGGAAGAAGAGAAGAAGAACACGTTGTAACGTGCGGGGGGGGAAGAGAGAGAGAGAGAGAGAGAGAGAGAGAGAGAGAGATAGAGAGAGAGAGAGAGGGGGAGGAGGGAGGGAGAGAGAGAGAGAGAGACTCACACAGAGAGGGGTAGAGCGATATATATAGAGAGAGAGAGAGAGGGAGAGAGGGAGGGAGAGAGAGAGAGAGACTCACACAGAGAGAGGTAGAGAGAGAGAGAGAGGTAGAGCGAGCGAGAGAGAGAGAGAGAGAGAGAGAGGTAGAGCGAGCGAGCGAGAGAGAGAGAGGTAGAGCGAGCGAGAGAGAGAGAGAGAGAGGTAGAGCGAGCGAGAGAGAGAGAGAGAGAGAAAGGGGGGTGAATGGGCACGACTCAGTCAGCAGCACTGCGCCCTTCACTTTATCGATATTATCGATCGGTTTGGAGCCATTTGGAGCCTCAGCGGGGCCGATCCAGGCAGGCTAGCCCGGGAGCTAGCACGAGCACCGGAGGCTACAGCGATGGAACGCGTGTGAAGCAGCCCGGGACCAACGGCAGCCTGGCGGACAGAGAAACAAGGAAGCGGACGGCTAGCTGCGCTACTCCACCGAAGCTAACGTCGGCTAACAGTTGGCTAATATTATTTCTAATGAGCGACCAAGGAGCATGCGACCTGATACGAAGAGGTGAGTGTTTTCTTTCTTTATCAGCAGCCATGTTTTCCATTAACCTCCGGGTGCCCGCGCGCAGGGGTGTTTTAATCAGGCGGACACATAATGAAAGAGGAAGCATAGATGCAGCTAGTACGCTAACACGTTAGCATCGCAACATTTACACCAGATCGCACGGGCAGGGGGATGGATAGTGTCACCTCACACATGTGTTGTTAACAACACACCTGGCGTGTGCATACGTGTGAGCAGCGCACGCGCCTGCAGGTATCTGTGATTAGGTTACTGTGACGCGCAGGTTGTTAGCCGTTAGCAGCTAATGTCGCATCTCCATTATTCTGCTACTCTGTTAGCTCTGATCACATGAACACGTATCGATCCCCAGAGCGGAAATCCAGTTATTACAGCCGCATAGAAGACCTGGACACAGAGACAGAAAGAAGACCCGAATACTGAGACACAGAGACAGAAAGAAGACCCGAATACTGAGACACAAGAGACAGAAATAAGACCCGAATACTGAGACACAAGAGACAGAAAGAAGACCCGAATACTGAGACACAGAGACAGAAAGAAGACCCGAATACTGAGACACAAGAGACAGAAATAAGACCTGAATACAGAGACAGAAAGAAGACCCGAATACTGAGACACAGAGACAGAAATAAGACCCGAATACAGAGACAGAAATAAGACCTGAATACAGAGACACAGAGACAGAAATAAGACCTGAATACAGAGACAGAAATAAGACCTGAATGCAGAGACACAGAGACATAAATAAGACCCAAATACAGAGACACAGAGACATAAATAAGACCCGAATACAGAGACACAGAGACAGAAATAAGACCTGAATACAGAGACACAGAGACATAAATAAGACCCAAATACAGAGACATAAATAAGACCTGAATACAGAGACACAGAGACAGAAATAAGACCTGAATACAGAGACACAGAGACAGAAATAAGACCTGAATACAGAGACACAGAGACAGAAATAAGACCTGAATACAGAGACAGAGACAGAAATAAGACCTGAATACAGAGACACAGAGACAGAAATAAGACCCGAATACAGAGACACAGAGACAGAAATAAGACCTGAATACAGAGACACAGAGACAGAAATAAGACCCGAATACAGAGACACAGAGACAGAAAGAAGACCTGAATACAGAGACACAGAGACAGAAAGAAGACCCGAATACAGAGACACAGAGACAGAAATAAGACCTGAATACAGAGACAGAAATAAGACCTGAATACAGAGACACAGAGACAGAAATAAGACCCGAATACAGAGACACAGAGACAGAAATAAGACCTGAATACAGAGACACAGAGACAGAAATAAGACCCGAATACAGAGACATAAATAAGACCCGAATACAGAGACACAGAGACATAAATAAGACCCGAATACAGAGACACAGAGACAGAAATAAGACCCGAATACAGAGACACAGAGACAGAAATAAGACCCAAATACAGAGACACAGAGACAGAAATAAGACCCAAATACAGAGAGACAGAAATAAGACCCGAATACAGAGACACAGACACAGAGACAGAAATAAGACCTGAATACAGAGACACAGAGACAGAAATAAGACCCAAATACAGAGACATAGAGACATAAATAAGACCTGAATGCAGAGACATAAATAAGACCCGAATACAGAGACACAGAGACATAAGACCCGAATACAGAGACACAGAGACATAAATAAGACCTGAATACAGAGACACAGAGACATAAATAAGACCCGAATACAGAGACACAGAGACATAAATAAAACCTGAATGCAGAGACATAAATAAGACCCGAATACAGAGACACAGAGACATAAGACCCGAATACAGAGACACAGAGACACAAATAAGACCCAAATACAGAGACACAGAGACAGAAATAAGACCCGAATACAGAGACACAAGAGACATAAATAAGACCTGAATACAGAGACAGAAATAAGACCTGAATACAGAGACACAGAGACAGAAATAAGACCCAAATACAGAGACAGAAATATGACCGAATACAGAGACACAGAGACATAAATAAGACCTGAATACAGAGACATAAATAAGACCCAAATACAGAGAGACAGAAATAAGACCTGAATACAGAGACACAGACAGAGACAGAAAGAAGACCCAAATACAGAGACACAGAGACAGAAATAAGACCTGAATACAGAGACAGAGAGACATAAATAAGACCTGAATACAGAGACACAGAGACAGAAATAAGACCCAAATACAGAGACACAGAGACATAAATAAGACCTGAATACAGAGACACAGAGACATAAATAAGACCCAAATACAGAGACACAGAGACAGAAATAAGACCTGAATACAGAGACACAGAGACAGAAATAAGACCCGAATACAGAGACACAAAGACAGAAAGAAGACCTGAATACAGAGACACAGAGACAGAAAGAAGACCCGAATACAGAGACACAGAGACAGAAATAAGACCTGAATACAGAGACAGAAATAAGACCTGAATACAGAGACACAGAGACAGAAATAAGACCCGAATACAGAGACACAGAGACAGAAATAAGACCTGAATACAGAGACACAGAGACAGAAATAAGACCCGAATACAGAGACAGAAATAAGACCCGAATACAGAGACACAGAGACATAAATAAGACCCGAATACAGAGACACAGACACAGAGACAGAAATAAGACCTGAATACAGAGACACAGAGACAGAAATAAGACCCAAATACAGAGACATAGAGACATAAATAAGACCTGAATGCAGAGACATAAATAAGACCCGAATACAGAGACACAGAGACATAAGACCCGAATACAGAGACACAGAGACATAAATAAGACCTGAATACAGAGACACAGAGACATAAATAAGACCCGAATACAGAGACACAGAGACATAAATAAAACCTGAATGCAGAGACATAAATAAGACCCGAATACAGAGACACAGAGACATAAGACCCGAATACAGAGACACAGAGACACAAATAAGACCCAAATACAGAGACACAGAGACAGAAATAAGACCCGAATACAGAGACACAAGAGACATAAATAAGACCTGAATACAGAGACAGAAATAAGACCTGAATACAGAGACACAGAGACAGAAATAAGACCCAAATACAGAGACAGAAATATGACCCGAATACAGAGACACAGAGACATAAATAAGACCTGAATACAGAGACATAAATAAGACCCAAATACAGAGAGACAGAAATAAGACCTGAATACAGAGACACAGACAGAGACAGAAAGAAGACCCAAATACAGAGACACAGAGACAGAAATAAGACCTGAATACAGAGACAGAGAGACATAAATAAGACCTGAATACAGAGACACAGAGACAGAAATAAGACCCAAATACAGAGACACAGAGACATAAATAAGACCTGAATACAGAGACACAGAGACATAAATAAGACCCAAATACAGAGACACAGAGACAGAAATAAGACCTGAATACAGAGACACAGAGACAGAAATAAGACCCGAATACAGAGACACAGAGACAGAAAGAAGACCTGAATACAGAGACACAGAGACAGAAAGAAGACCCGAATACAGAGACACAGAGACAGAAATAAGACCTGAATACAGAGACAGAAATAAGACCTGAATACAGAGACACAGAGACAGAAATAAGACCCGAATACAGAGACACAGAGACAGAAATAAGACCTGAATACAGAGACACAGAGACAGAAATAAGACCCGAATACAGAGACAGAAATAAGACCCGAATACAGAGACACAGAGACATAAATAAGACCCGAATACAGAGACACAGAGACAGAAATAAGACCCGAATACAGAGACACAGAGACAGAAATAAGACCCAAATACAGAGACACAGAGACAGAAATAAGACCCAAATACAGAGAGACAGAAATAAGACCCGAATACAGAGACACAGACACAGAGACAGAAATAAGACCTGAATACAGAGACACAGAGACAGAAATAAGACCCAAATACAGAGACATAGAGACATAAATAAGACCTGAATGCAGAGACATAAATAAGACCCGAATACAGAGACACAGAGACATAAGACCCGAATACAGAGACACAGAGACATAAATAAGACCTGAATACAGAGACACAGAGACATAAATAAGACCCGAATACAGAGACACAGAGACATAAATAAAACCTGAATGCAGAGACATAAATAAGACCCGAATACAGAGACACAGAGACATAAGACCCGAATACAGAGACACAGAGACACAAATAAGACCCAAATACAGAGACACAGAGACAGAAATAAGACCCGAATACAGAGACACAAGAGACATAAATAAGACCTGAATACAGAGACACAGAGACGGATATAAGAACCAAATACAAAGACACAGAGACAGAAATAAGACCCGAATACAGAGACAGAAATAAGACCTGAATACAGAGACACAGAGACAGAAATAAGACCCAAATACAGAGACAGAAATAAGACCCGAATACAGAGACACAGAGACATAAATAAGACCTGAATACAGAGACATAAATAAGACCCAAATACAGAGAGACAGAAATAAGACCTGAATACAGAGACACAGACAGAGACAGAAAGAAGACCCAAATACAGAGACACAGAGACAGAAATAAGACCTGAATACAGAGACAGAGAGACATAAATAAGACCTGAATACAGAGACACAGAGACAGAAATAAGACCCAAATACAGAGACACAGAGACATAAATAAGACCTGAATACAGAGACACAGAGACATAAATAAGACCCAAATACAGAGACACAGAGACAGAAATAAGACCTGAATACAGAGACACAGAGACAGAAATAAGACCCAAATACAGAGACACGAGACATAAATAAGACCCGAATACAGAGACACAGAGACAGAAATAAGACCCAAATACAGAGACACAGAGACATAAATAAGACCTGAATACAGAGACATAAATAAGACCCAAATACAGAGACACAGAGACAGAAATAAGACCCGAATACAGAGACACAGAGACAGAAATAAGACCCGAATACAGAGACACAGAGACAGAAATAAGACCCAAATACAGAGACACAGAGACAGAAATAAGACCCAAATACAGAGACACAGAGACATAAATAAGACCCAAATACAGAGACAGAAATAAGACCCGAATACAGAGACAAAAGAGACATAAATAAGACCTGAATACAGAGACACAGAGACATAAATAAGACCCGAATACAGAGACACAAGAGACATAAATAAGACCCAAATACAGAGACACAGAGACATAAATAAGACCCGAATACAGAGACACAAGAGACATAAATAAGACCCAAATACAGAGACACAGAGACATAAATAAGACCCAAATACAGAGACACAGAGACATAAATAAGACCTGAATACAGAGACACAGAGACAGAAATAAGACCCGAATACAGAGACACAAGAGACATAAATAAGACCCAAATACAGAGACACAGAGACATAAATAAGACCCAAATACAGAGACACAGAGACATAAATAAGACCCAAATACAGAGACACAGAGACAGAAATAAGACCCAAATACAGAGACACAAGAGACATAAATAAGACCCAAATACAGAGACACAAGACAGAAATAAGACCTGAATACAGAGACACAGAGACAGAAATAAGACCCGAATACAGAGACACAAGACAGAAATAAGACCCGAATACAGAGACACAAGAGACATAAATAAGACCCAAATACAGAGACACAAGACAGAAATAAGACCCAAATACAGAGACACAGAGACATAAATAAGACCTGAATACAGAGACACAGAGACATAAATAAGACCCAAATACAGAGACACAAGAGACAGAAATAAGACCCAAATACAGAGACACAAGAC
>JABXJD010000625.1:62500-67500 GCA_013375575.1 Percina caprodes
ATCACAGACACGGCAGCGGCAAAGGCGGCGGTAGCCGCGGCAACAAGATCCGTAGCAACAGTAAGACGTCCAGGAGCGGCGGCGGTGCCCCTCCCCTCCCCTCCTCCAATGGGGGGGCAGGGGGCCTCATGATGTCGGCCATGGCGGCGTCGCCCTGCTCGCAGCCGTCCCGCCTCGCCCCGCGGTCCCAGCTGATGAAGCGCAGCCCGCCGGCTGTACCCTCGCCGCCGCGGCCCGTGCAGATGGAGCGCCACCTGGTGCGCCCGCCGCCCGCCTGCCCCGAGCCCAGCAGCCTGCCGCTCGACTCCGGCTCCGCCCACATCATGACCCGCGACGTCTGGCTGCGAGTCTTCACCCACCTGAGCCAGAGAGAGCTGTGTGTCTGCATGAGGGTGTGTCGCACCTGGAGCCGCTGGTAAGGGGGTGTGTGTGTGTGTGTGTGTGTGTGTGTGTGTGTGTGTGTGTGTGTGTGTGTGTGCTGTTTCCCCTGCTGGTTTCTCCTGCGAGACTTGAACATGCGTCTCTCCCTGCAGGTGCTGTGACCAGCGCTTGTGGCCCCAGATCGACCTGAGCCGGCAGCGCTCCATCACCCCCCCCATGCTGAGCGGTATCATCCGGCGCCAGCCCGCCTCCCTGAACCTGGGCTGCACCACCATCTCCAAGAAGCAGCTGATGTGGCTCCTCAACCGCCTACCAGGTACCCCCCCCCCCCCCCACACTTCCTGTCTCTGCCCCCCAACCGCTTACCAGGTACCTCCCCCCCTCTTGTCTACTTCCTGTCCCTGTCCCCAACACCTCCTGTCCACATCATATGTTCCCACAGATGCTGGGTGCGTTTTCCTCGTTATAACCCGATTTAAGGTCCCTGCCTGTCTGAGACGTGTCCTCTGTCCCTGCCTGTCTGAGACATGTCCTCTGTCCCGTGTGCAGGTCTGCTAGAGCTGAATGTCTCCGGCTGTCCCTGGCCCGCGGTCTCCGCTCTCTGCCAGGCCGTCTGTCCCTGTCTGAAGCTGCTGGACCTCAGCAGGGTGGAGGACCTCAAAGACTCTCACCTGAGGGACCTGCTGGCCCCCCCACCGGACACTCGGACAGGTGAAACACACACACACACACACACACACACACACACACACACACACAGGAGTCTGGTGGAGATATGCTGCTCTATACACGCTAAAAGTAGTGATTATTTACATGGAGTCTGGTGGAGATATGCTGCTCTATACACGCTAAAAGTAGTGATTATTTACATGGAGTCTGGTGGAGATATGCTGCTCTATACACACTAAAAGTAGTGATTATTTACATGGAGTCTGGTGGAGATATGCTGCTCTATACACGCTAAAAGTAGTGATTATTTACATGGAGTCTGGTGGAGATATGCTGCTCTATACACGCTAAAAGTAGTGATTATTTACATGGAGTCTGGTGGAGATATGCTGCTCTATACACACTAAAAGTAGTGATTATTTACATGGAGTCTGGTGGAGATATGCTGCTCTATACACACTAAAAGTAGTGATTATTTACATGGAGTCTGGTGGAGATATGCTGCTCTATACACACTAAAAGTAGTGATTATTTACATGGAGTCTGGTGATTGTGATTTTGGGGCCAAACAGGTGCTTTTTGATGAAAATAAATTTTGAAGTAGTGTAGGTACAGTGTGTTTGATTGGTGGACCGGGCCAGTTCATGAACCTGTCTTTGTCCTCTGCTCTTTGATTGGTCCACCAGCTCACGGTGAAACCAGAGTGGGGCGTTTCCAGAATGTGACGGAGCTGCGATTGGCCGGTCTGGACCTGACAGACGCGTCGTCCCGGCTGCTGGTGCGCTACGTCCCTCACCTGAGTCGCTTAGACCTGAGCCAGTGTGGGAACATCAGTGACCAGACGGTGCTCACCCTCTCCTCCCCCGTCTCCCCCCTCAGAGAGAGCCTCACACACATCAACCTTGCAGGTATATAGACAGACTTCAGATACAGTATTAATAACAGAGTTATTACTTGATTTATTACCTTAGAAAACATTTTAACAGCCTGTCTCTCTCTCTCCCTGCCTTCCTGTCTCCCTGTCTGTCTCTCCCTGCCTTCCTGTCTCCCTGCCTGTGTGTCTCTCTCTCTCTCTCTCTCTCTGCCTTCCTGTCTCTCTCTCTCTCTCTCCCTGCCTGCCTGTCTGTCTGTCTCTCTCTCTGTCTCTCTCTCTCTGCCTTCCTGTCTCTCTCTCTCTCTCCCTGCCTGCCTGTCTGTCTGTCTCTGTCTCTCTCTCTCTCTCTCTGCCTGCCTGTCTGTCTGTCTCTCTCTCTGTCTCTCTGCCTTCCTGTCTCTCTCTCTCTCTCTCTCTGTCTCTCTCTGTCTCTCTCTCTCTGTCTCTCTCCCTGCCTGTCTCTCTCTCTCTCTCTCTCTCTCTCTCTGCCTTCCTGTCTGTCTCTCTCTCTATCTCTCTCTGCCTGTCTGTCTCTCTCTCTCTCTCTCTCTCTCTCTGCCTGTCTCTCTCTGTCTCTCTCTGTCTCTCTCTCTCTCTCTCTCTCCCTGCCTGTCTCTCTCTCTCTCTCTCTCTCTCTCTCTGCCTTCCTGTCTGTCTCTCTCTCTATCTCTCTCTGCCTGTCTGTCTCTCTCTCTCTCTCTCTCTCTCTCTCTGCCTTCCTGTCTGTCTCTCTCTCTCTGCCTGTGTCTGTCTCTCTCTCTCCCTGCCTGTCTGTCTGTCTCTCTCTCTCTCTCTGCCTGTGTCTCTCTCTCTCTCTGTCTCTCTCTCTCCCTGCCTGTCTGTCTCTCAGGTTGTCCTAAGGTGACAGAGCAGTGTGTCTCTCTGCTGCGTCGCTGCTCCGGTCTCCAGACGGTGGACCTGCGCTTCTGCTCCCTGTTGTCCTCGGAGCTGGGACAACTACTGTCCTTCCCCCCCCACTCGTCCTCCTCGTCCTCGTCCTCCTCATCCTCTTCGTCCTCGTCCGCAGCCGCCACGCTCGCTGCTGCGTCCTCCTCGTCCTCCTCCTGTCCTCCTGAAGACAGAACGCTGCTAAAGAACAGCTAAACCCTCCTTAATGATTCTGGGCCTTGTGATTGGTCCAGCCGGCTCCAAGCCCCGCCCCCTGCTCCTTACACTACAGACAGAATAGGAGGAGCCTGAACATTTCGCCTCAGAGACGAGGAGGCAATGCATTCTGGGAAAGTTGTCGGTAATAGTGAAAAATAGAAACCCTGAGCATGTACATAATTGTTCTCTGTACAATTTTGGGTGTGTGTATATATCTGTAGTTTACTGTAAATGACCCGACCCCCTTCATTCTTCTTCTTCTCCCCGTCCGTCCTCCCACGCTTCGACCAATCATCACGCCCCGTGTCCATCTTCTGGATGAATGGATGAGTTCTTCTGTCTCCAAATGTGGATCAGTATTTCCCAAAAAACCCAAAATGACGTCCTCAAATGTCTCAAACGCCAAAATATTCCCATGTTACAAGCTGACATCACACACGCCATCACATCGAGTTTGTCTCCACTTCCTCTCGCCGCAAAGTGAAGCCAAAATCTCGCCGAACCGGGCGCCGAATTGATCAGACATTTAATTTTTTATTTTTTGAAAGAAAAACTGAAAGAAAAAATATTATGACTAAAAGTTACATTTCTACAATAAAAGTCTTATATTTTTGCCATTGTATCCAAGTCCCGCCCACACACCGGCCCGACCAATCAGGAGTCAGTCCCGGCTGTCAATCATAGGTTTCATCAAATACAGTTGGACTACTAACGTCACGCGTGATTGATTATTATTTGGGGGCGGGGCTTATGAGCTGTACCCCCACCCCGCCACCAGGGGGCGGTCCAGATGTTTTGGCTTCACTTTCCCGCCTCGCCCAGTTACCCATAACACCCCTCTGCTGATCTACAGGTAATCAGGCCCTGAAACGGTTAATACCTGCTTCCTGTCGCTGGAATAATCCGTCAGAGCGCCGTGATGTCAGAGCGCGGTGGTGATGTCAGAGCGCCGTGATGTCAGAGCGCGGTGGTGATGTCAGAGCGCCGTGATGTCAGAGCGCGGTCGTGATGTCAGAGCGCCGTGATGTCAGAGCGCGGTCGTGATGTCAGAGCGTTGTGATGTCAGAGCGCGGTCGTGATGTCAGAGCGCCGTGATGTCAGAGCGCGGTGGTGATGTCAGAGCGCCGTGATGTCAGAGCGCGGTGGTGATGTCAGAGCGCCGTGATGTCAGAGCGCGGTGGTGATGTCAGAGCGCCGTGATGTCAGAGCGCGGTGGTGATGTTAGAGCGTCGTGAGATCAATATCAATAAAGTTTATAGAACAAAAAGTATTGAATCAGCAGAAAAACACCGGCAATTAGAGGGGTGTGTGTGTGTGTGTGTGTGTGTGTGTGTGTGTGTGTGTGTGTGTGTGTGTGTGTGTGTGTGTGTGTGTGTGTGTGTGTGTGTGTGTGTGTGTGTGTGTGTGTGTGTGTGTGTGTGTGTTAAATCTGAGCGTCTGTCTTCAACGTCCGCCTCATTAATTCATCTTCTTCTTCTCCTCCATTATTGATTGTGTTTTCTCAGGATATATAATTTATTTTCACATTCCTCCACAACTTTACTTTTTCTTATTTCATCTGCCGCGTCCATGGTTACGTGTTTCTGTTGCTACGGGAGACCATTGCTGCCACGTTAGAGGAATAGATCTCACACACGCGCGCACACGCGCGCACACACACATACGCACACAGACATGTGCAGACACACAAAAACAATTTTTTTTTAATCTGTTTTTATTGTTTTTTTCCTATATTTTTCTTCTTCTTGGGTCAAATGGGCTTCCGTAGTTTTCCTTAATTCATAAAAGTCAGACGACCACAAACTGAATTTGATGGAGAGAAGACGCATATCTCTCCGCGGGGGGGGGGGAGGGGGGGGAATTAACCAGCCAATCAGCACGGAGGGGGGAAACAACCAGCCAATCAGCATGGGCTACAGCTACAGTTACATCATTAACGTCTGTTTTATCAGGGTAAAGCTACACAGTG
>JABXJD010000625.1:72500-82500 GCA_013375575.1 Percina caprodes
CTTCACGCTCACTTTGGTTGCCTTAACTTAAATATTGCCCCTTCACGCTCACTTTGGTTGCCTGAACTTAAATATTGCCCCTTAACGCTCACTTTAGTTGCCTAAACTTAAATATTGCCCCTTCACGCTCACTTTAGTTGCCTAAACTTAAATATTGCCCCTTCACGCTCACTTTAGTTGCCTAAACTTAAATATTGCCCCTTCACGCTCACTTTAGTTGCCTAAACTTAACAGCAATAATACAGGACTTCACACAGATGGGCCGTGGAAGTAGAAACGTCCCATCTGAGAATCACGTGTTTTGGTTTGAATGCAGCGTGAAGCGACCAATGAGAAGCCTCGGATAGCAGCCGTCACATTAAACTGAGCAGCAGCTTTTAGAAGTTCCCCTCCGTGTCGTGAAGAGCTGCAGAGGAGGATGTTGAAGCTTGAACACGGAGGGAAGTTCTGCAGACTCATGATGCACCAGAGAGCATGATGGGACATTTCCAGTCATGACACAGCACTTCTCTCTCTGTTCAATCTGAAGCTAAATTCTGCTGGCGTGTAAACGCAGCCTGCAGATTTCAAAATACATTTTATATTGATTAAAAGTCCCTAATACTGTATCTGAAGTCTCTTTATATAGACCTTAGTGGTCCCTAATACTGTATCTGAAGTCTCTTTATATAGACCTTAGTGGTCCCTAATACTGTATCTGAAGTCTCTTTATATAGACCTTAGTGGTCCCTAATACTGTATCTGAAGTATCTTTATAGACCTTAGTGGTCCCTAATACTGTATCTGAAGTATCTTTATAGACCTTAGTGGTCCCCTAATACTGTATCTGAAGTCTCTTTATATAGACCTTAGTGGTCCCCTAATACTGTATCTGAAGTCTCTTTATATAGACCTTAGTGGTCCCCTAATACTGTATCTGAAGTCTCTTTATATAGACCTTAGTGGTCCCTAATACTGTATCTGAAGTCTCTTTATATAGACCTTAGTGGTCCCTAATACTGTATCTGAAGTATCTTTATAGACCTTAGTGGTCCCCTAATACTGTATCTGAAGTCTCTTTATATAGACCTTAGTGGTCCCCTAATACTGTATCTGAAGTCTCTTTATATAGACCTTAGTGGTCCCTAATACTGTATCTGAAGTCTCTTTATATAGACCTTAGTGGTCCCTAATACTGTATCTGAAGTCTCTTTTATATAGACCTTAGTGGTCCCCTAATACTGTATCTGAAGTCTCTTTATATAGACCTTAGTGGTCCCTAATACTGTATCTGAAGTCTCTTTATATAGACCTTAGTGGTCCCTAATACTGTATCTGATGTCTCTTTATATAGACCTTAGTGGTCCCCTAATACTGTATCTGATGTCTCTTTATATAGACCTTAGTGGTCCCCTAATACTGTATCTGAAGTCTCTTTATATAGACCTTAGTGGTCCCTAATACTGTATCTGATGTCTCTTTATATAGACCTTAGTGGTCCCCTAATACTGTATCTGAAGTCTCTTTATATAGACCTTAGTGGTCCCTAATACTGTATCTGATGTCTCTTTATATAGACCTTAGTGGTCCCTAATACTGTATCTGATGTCTCTTTATATAGACCTTAGTGGTCCCTAATACTGTATCTGAAGTCTCTTTATATAGACCTTAGTGGTCCCTAATACTGTATCTGAAGTCTCTTTATATAGACCTTAGTGGTCCCTAATACTGTATCTGATGTCTCTTTATATAGACCTTAGTGGTCCCTAATACTGTATCTGAAGTCTCTTTATATAGACCTTAGTGGTCCCTAATACTGTATCTGATGTCTCTTTATATAGACCTTAGTGGTCCCTAATACTGTATCTGAAGTCTCTTTATATAGACCTTAGTGGTCCCTAATACTGTATCTGAAGTCTTGTTTGTATAGAGACCCCCTGTGTGTGTGTCTGACTGCTAATGTCTGTAATCCCCCAGCCTACATTCCTGGTGGAGTTGTCCAAAGTGTTGGCCAACCCTGGGAACACCCAGGTGGCCCGCGTTGCTGCCGGTCTGCAGGTGAAGAACTCTCTGACGTCCAAAGACCCCGATGTGAAGACGCAGTACCAGCAGAGGTGGCTGGCCATCGACGGCAACGCCCGCCGCGAGATCAAGAACTACGTAAGACCCTGTTTGGATCTCTAACACGATATCTAGTCTCTCTGTGTCTGTCTCTCTGTCTTATCCTGATATGTATTCTACTTGTGTGTGTGTGTGTGTGTGTGTTGCAGGTTTTACAGACGCTGGGCACGGAGACGTACCGGCCCAGCTCGGCGTCTCAGTGCGTTGCGGGCATCGCCTGCGCTGAGATCCCCGTTAACCAATGGCCCGAGCTCATCCCCCAGCTGGTGGCCAACGTCACCGACCCGTCCAGCACCGAACACATGAAGGAGTCCACGCTGGAGGCCATCGGCTACATCTGCCAGGACATCGTGAGTCTCACACACACACACACACTCTCATATAGTCGTCACGCAGCAGCTCATCCATGCTGGGTGCTAATCTGCTTCAGACTGATCTGGTCTGACTTCAGACCTGCATCTTAGTTCATTTACCTGACGAGATGAGTCCCTGTTAGGGAGTTAATTACACATCTCTTAAGGTCAGATCCAGTATTTAGAGTCTACTAAGTTTCTATCCACGTGTCCATCTAATGATCTGAAGTTAGTAAAACCTCCTGAGAATAAATCAGGTGACAGTGTGTTTCCATCCAACGGCTTCACAGCCAATAAGAACCTGCGGTGATGACATCACACGCTGTTTTAGGGTCACATGATCAGTATGGGACAGGCTCCATAGAGCTCATGTTGCAGCTGATAGACATATCGAGCTATAATAAGAAAACAACGCTATCAACACGTCGCTATGACGATGCAGATGCAACATGTCTTTCATCATCGTCATCATCATCATCATCGGATTTCCTTTGAGTCGATATTCATCAAATTTGACTGTTTCATGAAGCATTTTCATCAATGATTAATTCAGATAAGAACATGTGGATGGACCAGAGCTAGTCTCATGTTTACTGTGGTGTCCCAGCAGCAGCATCAGGTCAAACCTGAGAGTTGTTAGCAGAGACCGTGCGTGTTAATGTGGCTGTGATGCGTTCAGGACCCGGAGCAGCTGCAGGAGAACGCCAACCAGATCCTGACGGCCATCATCCAGGGCATGAGGAAGGAGGAGCCCAGCAACAACGTGAAGCTGGCGGCGACCAACGCTCTGCTCAACTCGCTGGAGTTCACTAAAGCCAACTTTGACAAGGAGGTAACCACACACACACACACAGGCACTTAAATACACACACACACACACACACACACACACACACACACACACACACACAGGCACTTACACACACACACATATTTACTTGCATACAAACATGCATATACACACTTACTTACAGCACACATTTACACACACAGGCGCACACTCAAGCACATATTTACACACACACACACACACAATGAACCGTTTTATTTAGGAGTTTGTTTCTGAGTTTTATTGTGAAAGGATGTTAATAATTTGCTTCCTGCATTTCAGACGGAGAGACACTTCATCATGCAGGTGGTGTGTGAAGCAACGCAGTGTCCTGACACCAGAGTGAGTCTTTGAACGCCTCGTGAACACGCTGATACTCGGTGGTTTCCAGGGTTACGTTAATTACGATGTCCCGATCACAGAATCTGAGACAATTTTTAAACTAACCCAGATCGGCCTGTGTTGTGTTCAGGTGCATGTCTTCTGACCGTTTGTCCCCGTGTTGTGTTCAGGTGCATGTGTTCTGACCGTTTCTCCCCGTGTTGTGTTCAGGTGCATGTGTTCTGACAGTTTCTCCCCGTGTTGTGTTCAGGTGCATGTGTTCTGACAGTTTCTCCCCGTGTTGTGTTCAGGTGCGCGTAGCGGCCTTACAGAACCTGGTGAAGATCATGTCTCTGTATTATCAGTACATGGAGACGTACATGGGACCAGCTCTGTTCGCGGTGAGATCATCATAAATAATAATAATAATAATAATAATAATAATAATAATAACGGGTCTGGTAACTAAAATCATGATTTTAATTATTTCTTTCCTTCTCGTCTCCCTCCCTCCTCTTTCCTCCCTCCTCCCCTCCTTTTGCACTCCCTTTCCTTGTCTCCTTGCCTCCCTCCCTCCTTGTCTCCCTCTTCTTGCCTCCCTCCTTTCCTCCCCTCCTCTTTCCTCCCTCCTACCCTTCTCTTGCCTCCCTCTTACCCTTCTTTTGTCTCCTTGCCTGCCTCCCTTCTTTCCTCTTACTTTCCTCCCTCCTTGTCTCCCTCCTTTCCTCCCCTTCTCTTTCCTCCCTCCTACCCTTCTCTTGCCTCCTTCCCCTTGCCTGCCTCCTTCCTTTTCTTTTGCCTCCCTCCACTTTCCCCTGCCTCTTTCTTCCCTCATTGTTTCATCCTCTTGCCTCCCTCCCTTTCCCTCCCCCTTGCCTCCATCCCCCCCCACCCCCAGATCACCATCGAGGCGATGAAGAGCGACATAGACGAGGTGGCGCTGCAGGGCATCGAGTTCTGGTCCAACGTGTGTGACGAGGAGATGGACCTGGCCATCGAGGCCTCAGAGGTCTGTGTAAGCGACTTTGTTACGTTAACGTTGTTGTCTAACCTCCAGTTTGTTAAAGCCCCGCCCCTTTGACTGTGGTCTGTTGCTCTCGTCCAATGGCAGGCCTCGGAGCAGGGGCCCCCAGAGCACACCAGCAAGTTCTACGCTAAAGGTGCCCTGCAGTACCTGGTCCCCATCCTGACCCAGACCCTCACCAAACAGGTAAGATACGGGTCGTTATAGAGGGCAGAACCACACACAAACTGACCACAGACACACACGACACAAACGGACCTGACACAACTGAATTGCGTTGCAGGGCGAGAACGCGACGGCGACGACTGGAACCCGTGTAAGGCGGCGGGTGTGTGTCTGATGCTGCTGGCCACCTGCTGCGAGGACGACGTGGTTCCTCACGTCCTGCCTTTCATCAAAGAACACATCAAACACCCCGACTGGCGCTACAGGGACGCCTCCGTCATGGCCTTCGGATCCATCCTGGAAGGACCCGAGCTCAACCAACTCAAACCCCTCGTCATACAGGTCACACGCGCCCCCGTCAAGGCTACTTCAGCTTTTATTTGATATCTGGGGGGTCCCTGGGGGTCATGATGCAGGAGACTGCACACATGACGAGTCCAATACATTTAGATTAAATACAGCTTTATTCAACTATTGAACAAGGAAGATAACTGTGGGTACGCACACACACACACACACACACACACACACACACACACGTGTCTCTGAACATCAGAATAACTTTTCTTGTCCTCACATGTCAGTTTATCTATTTCTGTGATAGTGTTACCTTCAAACCACTTATTAGTAACACCCTTCTAATACATATCTATATATAATAGATACCATAGATAGATAATAGATACAGAAACTGGTCCAGTATTGAGTGAGAATGCTGTAAGATCCCGCTGGGTCCCCGTCCTGCAGGCGATGCCGGCTGATCGAGCTGATGAAGGACCCCAGCGTGGTGGTGAGGGACACCACGGCGTGGACCGTGGGGAGGATCTGTGAGCTGCTGCCTGAAGCCGCCATCAACGACGTGTACCTGGCGCCGCTGCTGCAGTGTCTGATCGAAGGCCTGGGGGCCGAGCCCCGGGTCGCCTCCAACGTCTGCTGGGTGAGCGGCCTCGTTTTCAACATTTCTTGTCTTTTCTAGTGTTTTTTTTTTTTCTCCCGTCTGTGGTGTTATTTGGTGACTTTGTCACTTTTTGTGGCTGTTTTTCTGTCTCTGAAACCACAAAATCTAAAGCTCAACTTCCTGTTCACACCCACAAACGGACCTTTAACCCCCCCCACCCAATGCTTTTGCCACACTTTGGACATTTGTCATCTTTTCTACAGTGTTTTGTCCATCCGTGGCGTTATTTTGTCCTTTTGTCACTTTTTGTGGCTGTTATTCTGTCTCTGAAATTACAAAATCTGAAGCTCAATTTCCTGTTTGTACTCACACAAACGGAGCTTTAACCTCCCCCTTTAACTCCCCCGTTTCCTCCCCGTCAGGCGTTCTCGTCCCTGGCTGAAGCAGCGTATGAAGCCACGGACGCTGCGGAGGACGCTGAGGAGCCCAGCACGTACTGTCTGTCCTCGTCCTTCGAAATCATCGTCCAGAAACTCCTGGAGACCACAGACAGGTCTGAACACCTTTTACATACAGCCACAAACGGGTACAAAACAAGACCAGGGACCCTCCCTCAACTCATTCAGATAGTCCACCATGTCGTAGTCCGTCTACACACACACCACACACACACACTCTCACTCTGTCTCTCTCTCGCTCTCACACACGCAGTTCATGACTCAGTGAAATGGGAACTCATGGTTATCATTCAGTCTGACTTCATCTTCATCTCTGATCATACATCCAGAAATCAAAGATTCATCAAAGTTATTCAATAAAGTAAAATAATTAGTATGGATGCTGCTAATATTTTTTGATCGACATTTTCTGAATTGTGCACCTCTACGTGTCAGACTTAAAAAATATATATTTCTAAATATAATCTGTATTTTTAAATACTTGGTGTGTGTGTGTGTGTGTGTGTGTGTGTGTGTGTGTGTGGTCTGTGATGATAAATCATGCACCACGCTGACTCGTGATGGAAAACAAACCACATTTATCTGAGACCTCCACACTCTGATCTGTGAGCTCTTTTATCTCCAGTTATTTTTCTAATCATACATACATACATACATACATACATACATACATACATACATACATACACACACACACTTGTGTATGTTGTGCAGCCCTGTCTCAAACCCACATTTAGGATGTGTGAATGTCCGAGCTGTAGCGTAGTTTCTGTCGCCTCCATGAGGAAGACTTGGGGGACTGCAGGAGATTTGGGCTCTTCATCATCTAAAGGTCCTAATCAACATGGGAAACGTTGAATAAATGAACATGTATTGTAGCTTTAATGACGGGGCAGAGGTGTAGACCCTGTGGCTATAGTTGTGGTGATGTGGTTGTTATGGTGATGTGGTTGTTATGGTGATGTTGTGCAGACCCGACGGTCACCAGAACAACCTCCGCTCTGCGGCCTACGAGGCTCTGATGGAGATCGTGAAGAACAGCGCTAAGGACTGTTACCCCGCGGTGCAGAAGACCACGCTGGTCATCATGGAGAGGCTGCAGCAGGTCCTGCAGATGGAGGTCAGGCAGCTCTCTCTCTCTCTCTCTCTCTCTCTCTCTCTCTGTCTCTGTGTCTGTCTGTCTGTCTTGTTTTATCTCTCTCTCTGTGTGTGTGTGTGTGTGTGTGTGTGTGTGTGTGTGTGTGTGTGTGTGTGGTCTGTGATGATAAATCATGCACCACGCTGACCGTGATGTAAAACGAACCACATTTATCTGAGACCTCCACACTTTCACTTCCTCTTTGATGACTTCCTGTAGTTATTGAACATATGAATAACATTGTCCTGTGTGATGTCACTTCCTGTGTCCCCAGTCTCACATCCAGAGCACCTCGGACAGAATCCAGTTCAACGACCTGCAGTCGCTGCTGTGTGCCACTCTGCAGGTGAGGTGCCAGAGAGAGAGAGAGATGGACATTCAAATGAAAATCAACTGGTTTTTAACCCTAGTAAAGCCAGATGGTTCTTGCTCTTATTGTGTCTGTCTGACTCTCTTTGTGTGTGTGTGTGTGTGTGTGTGTGTGTTGCAGAACGTCCTGCGTAAAGTGCAGCATCAGGACGCCCTGCAGATCTCTGACGTGGTGATGGCGTCTCTGCTCCGGATGTTTCAGAGCACCGCTGGCTCCGGGGGGGTCCAGGAGGACGCTCTGATGGCCGTGTCTACGCTGGTGGAAGGTACACATTTGGAAGACACACACACGGAGACACACACTCACACACTGTCTATGATGATAAATCATGCACCACGCTGACTCGTGATGGAAAACAAACCACATTTATCTGAGACCTCCACACTCTGATCTGTGTCCCCGTTTCTCTGTAGTTCCATACATCATCACAGGGTCGGGGGTTCGATCCCCGGCTCCTTACACCCTGTTTCTGTAGTACTCACACACACACTCGCACACAGACACTCACACAGCTTTTTAATAACTAAATGATGTGTGTGTGTGTGTGTCTCTCAGTTCTAGGCAGCGACTTCCAGAAATACATGGATGCCTTTAAGCCTTTCCTGGGAATCGGACTGAAGAACTACGCCGAGTATCAGGTAACGCCCCCTTCAGTCATAGTTGTCTATAGTTCTGAAATATTGTGCTTTCTTCATGCACCCGTTGCCACGGTGACGCGACGTCGGTTCCTCTTCCTGACTGCAGTGTATCAGGAGGATTTTACGACGTCGCAGAGAAACGAGTCTTTTTCACCCAGAATGCATCAGGCTGCCGCCACACACACTGCGTCCTGGTTTTGCGAGACTCAACAAAATAAAATAAACTGATTTCAGAAGTTTTAACGTCACACCCTCAACTCTTGTTTCTCTTCCTCTTCTCCTTTCATCCTTCCTTACTTTATCTCTCCTCTTCCTTCCGTTTATCTCCTTCTCTGTTCTTGTCTCTGTGTTTCCACTTCCTCCTTTTCTTCTTCCCTTCGTCATATCTCCTCTCTTAATCTAGTTTACCCTTCCTTTCTCCCTTCTCATCTGTCCTCCTTCCTTTCATCATACACACCCACACAGCGTGCTGATGTTGCGAGACCCAACAGTCTTTGATAGTCTTTGATAGTCTTTGATAGTCTTTGATAGTCTGTAGAGCTCCAGCGGTCGAGGCTCTAGCTTGGAGCCGAACCTCTTCATCAGCTCTTTAATGTGAAGAAAGTTCCGGTGGAATGAATCAGGATGTCGGGGATGTGACGTTGGGTTTGGTGTGTGATGATGATGATGATGATGGTGTGTCTCCAGGTGTGTCTGGCGGCTTTGGGGCTGGTGTGTGGTGGTGATGATGATGATGATGATGATGATGGTGTGTCTCCAGGTGTGTCTGGCGGCTGTGGGGCTGGTGTGTGACCTGTGCAGAGCTCTGATGTCCAACATCCTGCCGTTCTGTGACGAGATCATGCAGCTGCTGCTGGAGAACCTCGGGGTGAGGACACCTGTCTGTCTGTCCTGTGTGTGTGTGTGTGTGTGTGTGTGTGTGTGTGTGTTGCAGAACGTCCTGCGTAAAGTGCAGCATCAGGACGATCAGAATATAATCTGTATTTTTAAATACTTGGGGTGTGTGTGTGTGTGTGTGTGTGTGGTCTATGATGATAAATCATGCACCACGCTGACTCGTGATGGAAAACGAACCACATTTATCTGAGACCTCCACACTCTGATCTGTGTCCATACATCATCACAGGGTCGGGGGTTCGATCCCCGGCTCCTTACACCCTGTTTCTGTAGTACTCACACACTCGCACACAGACACTCACACAGCTTTTTAATAACTAAATGATAAGCATGTTGAAATGTTCCTGTACTAAATGTGTGTGTGTGTGTGTGTGTGTGTGTGTGTGTGTAGAACGAGAACGTGCACCGGTCGGTGAAGCCTCAGATCCTCTCAGCGTTCGGTGACATCGCTCTGGCCATCGGAGGAGAGTTTAAGAAATACCTGGACATCGTCCTGGACACACTGCAGCAGGCGTCTCAGGCACAGGTGGACAAGGTGAGCGCACACACACACACACACACACACACACACACACACACACACACACTCTCCCACTGTCTATGATGATAAATCATGCACCACGCTGACTCGTGATGGAAAGCGAACCACATTTATCTGAGACCTCCACACTCTGATCTGTGTCCCCGTTTCTCTGTAGTTCCATACATCGTCACAGGGTCGGGGGTTCGATCCCCGGCTCCTCCTAACACCTGAAACCCAAACGGCTCCTCGTCCAATCAGCGCTTCAGTTCTGTTTTTAATGTTTTTG
>JABXJD010000625.1:87500-92500 GCA_013375575.1 Percina caprodes
GTATAAGGTTATATTTTTCCATTGCTATGATGAAAATAAGTAAAAAAAACAATAAATGATATGAAACATTCCCCGAGCCGTGAAGTTCATTTTCTTTTTCACGTGTTTTCGTCTCCTCGCCGCCCAGAACCACCATGTTTTTTTGTAGTTTTTTATCGTTTTGGTAGCAGCAGCTCCGTGGCCGCTCCTCGCTCCCGGGGGAGTTTTTTGGGACGTTGGTATTTTTCTGGGCTGCTCGGTGCCGCCGGCCCGCCTCGCTCCGGGTCGGACCCGCTTCACTTTCCCTCTGGAACCAGAACCGGAGACCCCCGTCACAACAAGACGAAGCTGTCGCTGGGAAATCGGGTGTAAAGTGAAGCGCTCCCAGCCTCAGAGCTTTTATTTTGAAGAGGTGTGGCAGCCGTAGGGAGAATGTACGCTTTTATTTTGTAGAGGCGTGGCAGGACGCACACTTCCTGTGTTGATGAAGCGATTATTATTGATTGTGAATCATTAAAGCCAATCTGCTTTTTATTTCATATTCAACTTTAGTGAACTAATAAAGTCTATATTGTACTGAACGCTCTCGGCTGGTTCATGACCACAGAAGAAGAAAGGGTTTTTAAGAGATCTGGTCCTTAACGGGGTCCGGGTGCTAACGGGGTCCGGGTGTAATACATGCTGAAGACATTTAAGGGTTACATTTATTTAGTATTTTAGTTGAATAACATCAGAAATGTGAATATTTAATCAGAGTAGAACACTGATTTATTTCAGGTAACATTACACACACAGACAGACACACACATACACACAGACAGACACACACATACACACAGACAGACACACAGACACACAGACAGACAGACAGACAGACCGACCCACAGACCCACACACACACAGACCCACACACAGACAGACCCACACACAGACCGACCCACAGACAGACCCACACACAGACCCACACACACACAGACAGACCCACACACACACAGACAGACACAGACCCACACACACACAGACCCAGACACACATACACACACACACACTCACAGCCCAATCTGACTTTCAGACTTATTTGCAGGGAAAATAACTTTTTATATTTAATATTTTTAATGTTAATCAGAAAATATTTCTTGTAAATTCCGATGACGCTGAAGATGACGTCACATCCATCCGGGGAATAAAAACAAAGTCAGAAACTGAACTAAATGTAAATGGATATAACTAACCGGACACACACACCCGGTAGTGACGGAGGAGGCTCTCCGGTACCGGGAGGTTTCGGTTTCTGTCCATTAGTCAATCAGCTGATCGATTATTAATGTCTCCGCCCCCATCATCTCCACATCCGTGTTGTCTCACCGGAGGATGAGTCGGTAGGAGGCTAACGGCTAGCACACGTACGTTACCGGGCGGTTTCTCATGTCTTTTTACGTTCAGCGGCGCCGTTACCGTCACGAACCGGTCCGGACTTCACATGGCGGTCGGTGTTCCGTCCGGCTCCCCGGTGAGCTGAGCGGGGAGGCTGCAGCAGGTAGCCGCCGTCAGCTGTGTTGATATCGGTGTTATGTAAGAGGGGAGCCCGTTAGCTCCCGTTAGCTCGCTGTTAGCTAGCCGTTAGCAGCCGTTAGCCGTTAGGATGAATGACGCGCAACAAGAAATGTCTCCAGACTTCGTCTTGATGCGTCTCGTGTCCGCGGCGGAGTACGACCGGCTGGACGAACCCGACGACCTGATGTCCGGGGGAGGCGGGTTCGGGCCCGTTAAACCCGTGATAGGTCACCGCGGAGGCCCATCGCCGGGCCTCGGCTCGGCCTCCCCTCACTACAGCTCTCCGCTCCCCGGGAGAAGCGAGCTAACCGCGGGGCTGGTGCTGCCGCAGGCCCCGCTGACAGGCTCCGCCGCGCCGCTGTCGCCGCCGCGTTCGCCGCCGCTGCCGCCCGAGGACTTTACCGTGGCAGCGCAGCGGTTTGTGGACTACCCGGTGCAGCACGGCTCGGGTATGCACGGGTCGAGGGCGCAGCTGATGGTATTCCAGAACCTGCTGAGGTCCGGAGACCGGATCCTGGAGTGCGGACTTGAAGAGGCAGAAAGACAGGACTCAGGAGCCGTACCCAGGGACCAGAACTCTGTCCCGTCAGCGGAGGAGCAGCTCCTCAGACTGTCAGATGGACCCCTGCCCCCCCAGCTCCTCAGACTGTCAGACGGACCCCTGCCCCGCCAGCTCCTTAGACTGTCAGATGGACCCCTGCCCCCCCAGCAGGATGTTCCAACTCTGGACTGTGAGTCAGGCTCGGTGGTGACGGACCGCCTGGCTAAGTGGCCCCCGGGCCTGCTGGACCATGCCCTGCGTCTGGGCCTGCTGGACAGGAAGACGTACTCCAGCGGGGGGGAGGAGCCGGTTCTGGGTCTGGCCAGGCGGTTGGGCCAGCTGGAGGAGGGGGGCAGGGAGCAAGGTGGGGGAAGGACAGGGCCCTCGCTGTCTCGCTGCTCCTGTCATGGCGTGCTTGGCTCCGGGACGCCCGGCGAGGACCCGGGTGAGACCAGCGACGCTCTGCTGGTGCTGGAGGGTCTGGGGTCCGAGGAAGGGGGGGGGACGCCGTGTGGTGGGGCAGGGCCGGCATTCTCCAGCGGGACCCTGAGCGGTCTGATGCTGCAGGTCCATAGACTGGCCGAGGAGGCCGGCGTCTGCACGGATCAGAACTTCCGGTCCTCTTTGGTCCTTGGAGCCACTGTGTCCCCCGCCCCCTTAGACCCCCGTCTCCCTTCCACACCCGGCCCCCACCCCGCTACGCATCAGCCGGCCCTGTCCTCCCCCCGCCAGGCCTCCTCCAGCCCTGTCCCGCCCCGTCGGACCCAGTACCAGTCCCGCTCGCAGCCTCAGAGCCGAGCTGCCACGCCCGGACCCGGCGTGGCCTCGGGGGGGCGGTGCCCCTCCCCCCTGGTGGTCCTGCAGGGCGAGGAGACGCCGCCGCGGGGGGGGAAGGCAAGGAAAGGGGGGTCGCTGAAGGTCCGCCTCAGCAAGCTGTTCAGAACCAGGAGCTCCAGCGGCGGCTCGGGGGGGCAGCTGGACAAGAGGCCGTCGCTGGCGTCGTCCACGTCGTCGGGGGGGAGTCTGCTGGACGTGTGGGGGGGGTCGACCGGCAGCAACGCGGAGCCCGACGCCTCCAGGTGGGTCTAAATACTTATATAAATCCCCCACACACACACACACACACACACACACACACACATATATACTCTTACCTATAGGATTATGAGGACCACCATACTAGTACTGTGTATGTAGTATTATATGTAGTATTATCCACTCCCCTATAGGATTATGAGGACCACCATACTAATACTGTATATGTAGTATTATATGTAGTACATTTAGTACTATCCACTCCGCTATAGGATTATGAGGACCACCATACTAATACTGTGTATGTAGTATTATATGTAGTACATGTAGTACTATCCACTCCGCTATAGGATTATGAGGACCACCATACTAATACTGTGTATGTAGTATTATATGTAGTACATGTAGTATTATCCACTCCCCTATAGGATTATGAGGACCACCATACTAATACTGTATATGTAGTATTATATGTAGTACATGTAGTACTATCCACTCCGCTATAGGATTATGAGGACCACCATACTAATACTGTGTATGTAGTATTATATGTAGTACATGTAGTATTATCCACTCCCCTATAGGATTATGAGGACCTCCATACTAATACTGTATATGTAGTATTATATGTAGTACATGTAGTACTATCCACTCCGCTATAGGATTATGAGGACCACCATACTAATACTGTGTATGTAGTATTATATGTAGTACATGTAGTATTATCCACTCCCCTCTAGGATTATGAGGACCACCATACTAATACTGTGTATGTAGTATTATATGTAGTACATGTAGTACTATCCACTCCGCTATAGGATTATGAGGACCACCATACTAATACTGTGTATGTCGGAGAGGTACTACATATAATACTACATGTACTACATATAATACTACTATATACAACTACATACACAGTGGAGAGGAGAGGTACTACATATAATACTCTATGTACTACATATAATACTACATGTACTACATATAATACTACATATACTACTACATACACAGTGGAGAGGAGAGGTACTACATATAATACTACATGTAGTACATATAATACTACATATACTACTACATACACAGTGGAGAGGAGCGGTACTACATATAATACTACATGTACAACATATAATACTACATATACTACTACATACACTGTGGAGAGGAGAGGTACTACACATACTACATATACTACTACATACTACTGTGTGTGTGTGTGTGTGTTTCAGGCCTGTGTACCTGTACCCGGTCTACCCGTTACCCGTTCTACTCAGTCTACCCACTGTACCCGGTCTACCCGTTACCCGCTCTACCGGCTGTACCTGGTCTACCAGCTGTACCCGGTCTACCCATTACCCACTGTGCCCGGTCTACCCGCTCTACCCATCTACCCGCTGTACCCAGTCTACCCGCTGCACCCAGTCTACCCGTTACCCGCTCTACTCGGTCTACCCGCTGTACCCAGTCTACCCACTGTACCCGGTCTACCGGTTGTACCCGGTCTACCCGTTACCCACTGTGCCCGGTCTACCCGCTCTACCCGTTACCCGTTCTACTCGGTCTACCCACTGTACCCGGTCTACCCGTTACCCGCTCTACTCGGTCTACCCGCTGTACCCGGTCTACCCGTTACCCGTTCTACTCGGTCTACCCACTGTACCCGGTCTACCCGCTGTACCAGGTCTACCCGTTACCCGGTCTACCGGCTGTACCCGGTCTACCCGTTACCCACTGTGCCCGGTCAACCCGCTCTACCCGCTCTACTCGGTCTACCCGCTGTACCAGGTCTACCCGTAACCCGGTCTACCGGCTGTACCCGGTCTACCCGTTACCCACTGTGCCCGGTCTACCCGTTACCCCCGTTACCGGGTCTACGGTGTACCCGTCTACC
>JABXJD010000625.1:105000-115000 GCA_013375575.1 Percina caprodes
ATTATGCATATTTCTCTAATCTGCAGGTTCACTTCTTGATTTGATAATAACTTGGAAGCCGCGGTGCTCGGACTCTTCAGGGTGGCAGAGCTGTGCTAGACGGCCAATCAGCATTTACAGTGGTGCTCAAAAGTTTACATACACATGCTTAAGTTGACTAAAAAGAGGAATAAAAAAATCATGTTTTGGAAATTTATTTTAATACCTAAATTAAAAAATGAGGTAAAATCCAACCTTTAAGGACACCAATTTTCTTTGTGAATGAATAACGTATTGTAAATAAATAAATGTTCTTATTTAAAATACAGGGGTCATAAGTATACATACCCCTATGTTAAATTCCCATAGAGGCAGGCAGATTTTTATTATTAAAGGCCAGTTATTTCCTGGATTCAGGATATTATGCATCCTGATAAAGTTCCCTTGGCCTTTAGAATTAAAATAGCCCCACATCATCACATACTCTTCACCATGCTTAGAGATAGGCATGGTTTTATTTCAGTTAGACTAATACCTGGTTTGATTTGCATTGAGAGATGATTTTATAGAAAGTATCCCATGCCTATCTCTAAGCATGGTGAAGAGTATGTGATGATGTGGGGCTATTTTAATTCTAAAGGCCAAGGGAACTTTATCAGGATGCATAATATCCTGAATCCAGGAAATAACTGGCCTTTAATAATAAAAATCTGCCTGCCTCTATGGGAATTTAACATAGGGGTATGTATACTTATGACCCCTGTATTTTAAATAAGAACATTTATTTATTTACAATACGTTATTCATTCACAAAGAAAATTGGTGTCCTTAAAGGTTGGATTTTACCTCATTTTTTAATTTAGGTATTAAAATAAATTTCCAAAACATGATTTTTTTATTCCTCTTTTTAGTCAACTTAAGCATGTGTATGTAAACTTTTGAGCACCACTGTAAGTCAAACAACACTTGCAGTGATTGGTTGCAAGCAAAATCCAACAAATCCTTTTTCTATAGATCTGGGTAGAAAAGAATCAAATGCACGTATGGTCTGACCGGAGGAGTTTCCATTCTACTTGATCCTGCATAACGACCCCCAACCCCAATGATTAGGGGTGTCCCCCCTCATCCGTTGTTCTTGTTTCAGGGTTTCTTCCTCCAAGGCGTGGTTCTCAGGCAGTGGATGTGTGTTCAGGTGGTCCGTTAGCAGGAAGTCTTGGTTCCCGTGGTCCGTCAGCGGTCGGCAGAGACCTCCTACTGGCCACGACATGTGGCATTGATAGACCTGAGAATCTCCTCCAGTTTGTTCTCCAGTTTCATTTCCATCTTTTTCATTTTGGCATCAATGGTGCTGATATCAGGTACAACCTGTAAGTCGATCGCTATAGTGGAGTTAATTTGGATTTTCTCTTCACATCTGTCACCATAGTAACCGTCTGAACACTCACACATCCATTCGTTGGAGTCCAGCAGCCGCTTGCACGTTCCGTGGTCGCTACATGTTTCATCTTTGCAGACAAGCAACCTCTGGGAGTAATAGATGGAAAGCTTTCCTGGATACTCGCTGTTTGGACGACAGGAACCATGGTGTAAGGGAGCTGGGGCCTCCGCGTAGTCCTCCCCATAGACCGCATGAGTCGCTTTACCATAATTTTTAAAGATAAATTTCCATGTGTGTGCATGTGGATTAGGCTTTAGAGGATAATATATACAGTTATCTTCTTTTTCCTTAATGTCACATGGTTCTTTTTCTTGAAAGCATTGATCAGCTGCTTGGATAACATACTTATTATAAATTACATTTGATATCAGAGTGTAGCCCACAGCGATGGTGATCGCGTCAGTGATGTCCCTAGATAATTCATTTAGTTCGTAATTTTGTTCCTGGTTTGTGTTGTACACCAGCACCACCCAGCTGTACCAGGTGTACTTCTTATCCAGGAACTCCTTCACCTGATCAGCGATGGCTCTTTTGTTGTCAGGACTGAGTCTTTTCCTGATCTCTACCACGTCGTCCATCACATACAGCATGTGGTTGTTCAGGCAGTAGTCCAGAGCTGATTTCTGAGCCTCATAGACGGTCTTAAACATCTTGGTGTGTTTGGCTTCTATACCTGTTGAATCCAACCCGATCAGTTTCCAGTAGACCTGGTTCAGCACCATCCCCTTCCACAGCAAATGGCTGAAATAGACGTTATATTTGCCGATCTCTTGAAAGTCACATTTGAACTTCTCCTTCAGCAGTTCGTTGAGGTTCCTACTGAGAGACGTGTCTCTGACCGTCAGGTAATGGTAGAGGTTGGACACACTGGCCTCAGTTCCTGTGTTCTCATAGTAGTTGACGAATATCTCTGCCAGTCGGAGTTTGTCCTCTTCATTTGTTAACAAGTTAGTGTTCTGGAGAAGCTCACTGAACTTCTTCCAGGAGTTGAGGATGCGGACTTCGTCTTGAGAGTAGACGCTGGCATAGTTATACCATTCTACGTCTGTGGCCAGGTTGGAGATCTGGATGGAGATAGAGTCCAACTTCCTGTTCACTTCTTCAAACCCTTTCTTCACCTCATTGAGCACCGGGTCGTCCTGAGGGATTAAGATCAAGACCATGTTGACAAAAGACGCAACCAGAACTCCGACTCCGGGCGCCAAGCTGGCGACGTTGGAGAGACTCTTCATCACAGCTGTAAACTTTTTGGTATCAATCTTTTCAATCCCTTCTTTGACGACAGTGAGCATGCTGTTTGCCAATGCCAAAGATTTATCCACCTTCTCTCTGGTTTCGAAAGGCAGGTCTCTCTTCACCCTGTAGGGGGGTGAGAGGTTGGTGGATGTGGGGTCATGTGACCGAGCGGAGGAAGTCGTCCAGTAGAGAAGAAGGATCGATGAAGCCAACAGCATGGAGGCCGACAGCCGAGGAACGCCATGACTGCAACACAGACAACACAACAAGGAATCATGTTATAAACTCTAAGTTCAAGACTCACAACTAGGGATGGGCTGTGAGACCTGGTTCTATAAGGAGCTGGTTCCAAAATTCGCAACATCAAAAAATCAAAAGGTCCGAGCTTACTGTCACAAACCGGCTCAACACGTGACAAAAAGGGGAGACCGCACAGGTTAGAATGCCAAATAATTGTTTATTGTAAAGTAAACTGGAGAACTATTAACAAAAGAATCAAAAGATGTGGAATCCAGGGTATCGCTCGTGTTGGGGGGGCGTGGATGAAGTGCAACAGAAGAGAAGAAACTAACCCAAACCAGGAGGTGTGGAGCTAACGAGGAGGAGAAGTCAGAAAGAGACCAATCAGACATGGCTTGTATGAATAGTCTTGGTTGAGGCCCCGAGGTGTCCACCGATCACTTAACAAACCCAGGTGTCCACCGATCACCTAACAAACCCAGGTGTCCACCGATCACCTAACAAATACAGGTGTCCACCAACCAAATAATGAACCCAGGTGTCCACCGATCACCTAACGAACCCAGGTGTCCACCGATCACCTAACGAATCCAGGTGTCCACCGATCACCTAACAAATCCAGGTGTCCACCGATCACCTAACAAACCCAGGTGTCCACCGATCACCTAACGAACCCAGGTGTCCACCGATCACCTAACAAACCCAGGTGTCCACCGATCACCTAAAGAATACAGGTGTCCACCGATCACCTAACGAATACAGGTGTCCACCGATCACCTAACGAATACAGGTGTCCACCAACCAAATAATGAATCCAGGTGTCCACCGATCACCTTACAAACCCAGGTGTCCACCGATCACCTAACGAATACAGGTGTCCACCGATCACCTAACGAACCCAGGTGTCCACCGATCACCTAACGAATACAGGTGTCCACCGATCACCTAACGAGTACAGGTGTCCACCAACCAAATAATGAATCCAGGTGTCCACCAATCACCTAACGAATACAGGTGTCCACCAATCACCTAACAAATCCAGGTGTCCACCAATCACCTAACGAACCCAGGTGTCCACCGATCACCTAACAAACCCAGGTGTCCACCGATCACCTAACGAATACAGGTGTCCACCGATCACCTAACAAACCCAGGTGTCCACCGATCACCTAACGAACCCAGGTGTCCACCGATCACCTAACGAACCCAGGTGTCCACCGATCACCTAACGAATACAGGTGTCCACCGATCACCTAACGAATACAGGTGTCCACCAACCAAATAATGAATCCAGGTGTCCACCGATCACCTAACAAACCCAGGTGTCCACCGATCACCTAACGAACCCAGGTGTCCACCGATCACCTAACGAACCCAGGTGTCCACCGATCACCTAACAAACCCAGGTGTCCACCGATCACCTAACGAACCCAGGTGTCCACCGATCACCTAACGAATCCAGGTGTCCACCGATCACCTAACAAACCCAGGTGTCCACCGATCACCTAACGAATACAGGTGTCCACCGATCACCTAACGAACCCAGGTGTCCACCGATCACCTAACGAATACAGGTGTCCACCGATCACCTAACGAGTACAGGTGTCCACCGATCACCTAACGAGTACAGGTGTCCACCAACCAAATAATGAATCCAGGTGTCCACCAATCACCTAACGAATACAGGTGTCCACCAATCACCTAACAAATCCAGGTGTCCACCAATCACCTAACGAACCCAGGTGTCCACCGATCACCTAACAAACCCAGGTGTCCACCGATCACCTAACGAATACAGGTGTCCACCGATCACCTAACGAGTACAGGTGTCCACCAACCAAATAATGAATCCAGGTGTCCACCAATCACCTAACGAATACAGGTGTCCACCAATCACCTAACAAATCCAGGTGTCCACCAATCACCTAACGAACCCAGGTGTCCACCGATCACCTAACAAACCCAGGTGTCCACCGATCACCTAACGAACCCAGGTGTCCACCGATCACCTAACGAATACAGGTGTCCACCGATCACCTAACGAATCCAGGTGTCCACCAACCAAATAATGAATCCAGGTGTCCACCGATAAAATAATAAATTCAAGTGTCCATATACTTATATATAAGTATATATATATATATATATATATATATACATACACACACACACACACACACACACACACACACACACACAGCTGAGTCCCCAAAACGTGACGAGAACCAGTGAAAGGAACGTCCTCTCCTAAGTGAACCTGAGGTGGTTGAGTGTTGTAGGGAGAACAGACCGAGTAGTGGATCTGGGATCGAGCTCTCAGTGGAATCAGGCTCATAGTGATAGAGAACCACGACTCTACAGGCCGTCATGGATGTTAAAGAATACAATAAAGGCAAAAGACCCTGAACGCAGCACAGCGTCCGGGTCGCTTTAAATATTTAATAATAATTTATAGAAGTGGGGAAATTACAATTTACACTCTGTTTACTTAGTAATCATATACACACACACAGACACACACACACAGACACACACACACACACACAGACACACACACACAGACACACACACACACACACACACACACACACACTCACACTCACACAGACACACACAGACACACACACACTCACACTCACACTCACACAGACACACACAGACACACACACAGACACACACACACTCACACAGACACACAAACAGACATACACACAGACACACACACAAACAACAAAAATACAACGGAATAATTCTCTAAATGACATTTATCAAGATAAGAAGAGAGTTCAGACCTGGAGAGAGGCTCGGAGATCTGGACCTTGTGATTGGTCGGCTGGCTGGATGGCCCAGAGCCGTCTGCCTGCTCTGATTGGGCGGCTGGCTGATGGGGGCTGGATGTGATTGGTTGGCTGGCTGATGGGGGCTGGATGTGATTGGTCGGCTGGCTGATGGGGGCTGGACGTGATTGGTCGGCTGGCTGATGGGGGCTGGATGTGATTGGTCGGCTGGCTGATGGGGGCTGGATGTGATTGGTCGGCTGGCTGATGGGGGCTGGATGTGATGCGGTCTCTGACGACAGTCTGCAGGTTGTGGAGTCTCGGAGGAAGCCCCTGATCTCTGAGCCCCACAGGACAGCAGCCGTCATTTAAAGGAAGCTGATTGGCCACACCTTCTGACAGGTGGAGCTGAGACGCAGGGGTGAGAGCCATGTAGGGACAACTCTCTCACACACACACACACACACACACACACACACACACACACACACACACACACACATTTGTAGCTTGTCCCTTTGACTACAACGCTGCATCATCAACATCAGCTCACTCTAACAGACCCTGTAAATGTTTGTACAGTGTGTCTGTGTGTGTGTGTCTGTGTGTGTGTGTGTGTGTGTGTGTGTGTGTGTGTGTGTGTGTGTGTGTGTGTGTCTGTGTGTGTGTGTGTGTGTGTGTGTGTAAATGTTTGTACAGTATGTCTGTGTGTGTTCTTGTTAAACTGTCATCGTGGGGTCCAATAACCGGGAGTTCAGGATACTTGTGGGGTCAACGTGCAACATGGACCCACAACGTTAAAGGTTTTAGGATCAGGGTTCAACACACACACAGACACACACACACACACACACACACACACACACACACACACACACACCAATGATAACATGTCGATTCATCCCTTCTTCTTCCAGCGTGTCTCCTGAATCATTCAGACTCATATCTGTATTCATGGATCTGATGTTTTCATTAGCAGAGAGCGACATGTCCTAATATTAATATTAATAATATTAATATTAGTATTAATGTGTGGTCCCTGAGAGGAGGCGGGACAGGCTGGTGGCCTTTCATCGTTGAGCTCTAACCCAACGAGAGCCCAGATGAACAAATAAAGAGTTCAAAGTCTCTCTGTTCTCTAAATGAGACCGGCTGCAATATCAATCATTAATGACTTTATTCTTTATTTAGGAACGGCTCCATGAATATGCAGTCTCTGAGGGTCTCTGATGGTCTCTGTGGGTCCTTGCGGGTCTCTGTGGGTCCCTGTGGGTCTCTGTGGGTCCTTGCGGGTCTCTGTGGGTCCCTGTGGGTCCCTGTGGGTTCCTGTGGGTTTCTGTGGGTCCCTGTGGGTCTCTGTGGGTTCCTGTGGGTCTCTGTGGGTTCCTGTGGGTCTCTGTGGGGTCCTGTGGGTCTCCGTGGGGTCCTGTTGGTCTCTGTGGGTTCCTGTGGGTCTCTGTGGGTTCCTGTGGGTCTCTGTGAGTTCCTGTGGGTCTCCGTGGGGTCCTGTTGGTCTCTGTGGGTTCCTGTGGGTCTGTATATTATATCAGATATTATCTAATGTTATAAATGTGTAACTTTTATTATTTTAATGGTAAAGCACTTTAAATTACCCTGTTACTGAGACAGAGACAGACGACGGGGACGGAGGTTAGACACAGAGACAGAGGACGGCGACAGAGGTTAGACAGAGACAGAGGACGGGGACGGAGGTTAGACAGAGACAGGACGGGGACAGAGGTTAGACACAGAGGACGGGGACAGAGGTTAGACACAGAGACAGAGGACGGGGACGGAGGTTAGACACAGAGACAGAGGACGGGGACGGAGGTTAGACAGAGACAGAGGACGGGGAAAGAGATTAGACACAGAGACAGAGGACGGGGACAGAGGTTAGACACAGAGACAGAGGACGGGGACGGAGATTAGACACAGAGACAGAGGACGGGGACAGAGGTTAGACACAGAGACAGAGGACGGGGACGGAGGTTAGACACAGAGACAGAGGACGGGGACGGAGGTTAGACAGAGACAGAGGACGGGGAAAGAGATTAGACACAGAGACAGAGGACGGGGACAGAGGTTAGACACAGAGACAGAGGACGGGGACGGAGGTTAGACACAGAGACAGAGGACGGGGACGGAGGTTAGACACAGAGACAGAGGACGGGGACGGAGATTAGACACAGAGACAGAGGACGGGGACGGAGGTTAGACACAGAGACAGAGGACGAGGACGGAGATTAGACACAGAGACAGAGGACGGGGACGGAGATTAGACACAGAGACAGAGGACGGGGACAGAGGTTAGACACAGAGACAGAGGACGGGGACAGAGGTTAGACAGAGACAGAGGACGGGGACAGAGATTAGACACAGAGACAGAGGACGGGGACAGAGGTTAGACACAGAGACAGAGGACGGGACAGAGGTTAGACACAGAGACAGAGGACGGGGACAGAGGTTAGACAGAGACAGAGGACGGGGACAGAGATTAGACACAGAGACAGAGGACGGGGACAGAGATTAGACACAGAGACAGAGGACGGGGACAGAGATTAGACACAGAGACAGAGGACGGGGACAGAGATTAGACACAGAGACAGAGGACGGGACGGAGGTTAGACACAGAGACAGAGGACGGGACGGAGGTTAGACACAGAGACAGAGGACGGGGACGGAGGTTAGACACAGAGACAGAGGACGGGTACGGACACACAGCAGTAAAGAGGGACATCTGGCTCAGGAACACGAACCGGAAGACTAACCAACAGCAGTCCACTCAGGAGACGAAACACACACAATGGTCTGTCCCCGGGGGGGGACACGAGGACTAAGTCCAGAGGGTCAACAGACCAGGTCAACGTCCTCTCGGTGGTTCCACCTCTACCAGCATCGCTTTCACAACCGTCGCTTACAGGAACCCTCCCACACACACACACACACACACACACAGACACACACACACACACAGACACACACACACAGACACACACACACACACAGACACACACACACACAGACACACACACAGACACACACACACACAGACACACACACACAGACACATACACACAGACAGACACACAGACAGACACACACACACACACAGACACACACACACACAGACACATACACACAGACAGACACACAGACAGACACACACACACACACAGACACACACACACAGACACACACACACACAGACACACACACACACACACAGACACAGACACACACAGAGACACACACACAGACACACACACACAGACACACACACACAGACACACACACAGACACAGACACACACACACAGACAGACACACACACAGACACACACACACACAGACACAGACACACACAGAGACACACACACACAGACACACACACACAGACACACACAGACAGACACACACACAGACACACACACACACACAGACACACACACCACACAGACACACACAGACACACACACACACACAGACACACACACAGACACACACACAGACACACACACACGCACACAGACACAGACACACACACACACACACACAGAGACACACACACAGACACACAAACACACACACAGAAACAGAGACACACACACACACTCAAACCATTGTGTTAGTGCACAAGGTAAAATATGAAGATTGTGTCACCGTCCAGATGTGTAACAGCAGCTGATGTGTGTGTGTAACAGCAGCTGATGTGTGTGTGTAACAGCAGCTGATGTGTGTGTGTAACAGCAGCTGATGTTTGTGTGTAACAGCAGCTGATGTGTGTGTGTAACAGCAGCTGATGTTTGTGTGTAACAGCAGCTGATGTGTGTGTGTAACAGCAGCTGATGTGTGTGTGTAACTGCAGCTGATGTGTGTGTAACAGCAGCTGATGTGTGTGACTCGGAGTTCTTAGAGTCAGACGTTAGGACCACCGCCTCGCTGTAGAAAGGGACCGGACTGGTAGGATGTACAGCACGTCATCTTCATCATCTTCATCATCTTCATCATCATGCTCCCTACAGACTAGCTCAGTCTGCTCAGTCTGGTTGGCAACCAGAGGGTCGCTGGTTCAAGTCCCCATGCGGACCAAAGAACGGAGTGTGGATTGGTGGCTGGAGAGATGCCACTTCACCTCCTGGGCACTGCCAGGTGCTCTGGTCCCTGAACTCAACACAACATGACAGACTCTCTGGTCCCTGAACTCAACACAACATGACAGACTCTCTGGTCCCTGAACTCAACACAACATGACAGACTCTCTGGTCCCTGAACTCAACACAACATGACAGACTCTCTGGTCCCTGAACCCAACACAATATGAAAATGGAAAA
>JABXJD010000625.1:127500-145000 GCA_013375575.1 Percina caprodes
TAATAATAATAATAATAATAATAACATGTTCTTTGGTTCCTTCTAAAGTGCTGAAAGGTTTTAAAATGTTCAAAATAACATAAAAACATCAAATCTAATTAAATAAATCTAAATATCAAAAAGATCTCAAAGAAAATTCAGTTTTTCATTAAGTGGCGTCCTCGTCTTCCTCCCCGTCTTCATCGTATTCATCGTCTTCCTCATCTTTATTATCTTCATCATCTTCATCGTATTCATTGTCTTCCTCATCTTCATTGTCTTCTTCAGTCCGTCTCTCACTGGGAGGAACATCACACGTCAGTGTCAGATACATAACTAATCACTATGAATCATATTTCTCATATTTCTCCATATATGTGCATGTACATATAATTATGTACTTAACAAAAAAACTGTGAAATAACTGAAAACATGTCTTATATTCTAGTTTCTTCAGAGTACCCCCTTTGGTGTTCTCTCAATGAGCTTCATGAGGTAGTCCCTGAAATGGTCCCCCCCCCCCAAGTGGGCCTTGTCAGGGTTCATTAGTGGAGTTTCTTCCTTATTAATGGAGTTGGGACCATCAGAAGTCAGGTTGGTACACAGCCGACAGCCTATTGGACGACTGGTAGAATTCATATTATGGCAAGAACCAATCAGCTAAGAGAAGAGAAACAAGCGGCCATCATTACTTTAAGAAATGAAGTCAGTCGGTCCGGAAAACTGGGAAAACTTTTAATGTGTCCCCAAGTGGAGTCACAAAAACCATCAAGCTCTACAACGAAAATGGCTCACATGAAGACCCCCAGGAAAGGAAGACCCAGAGTCCCCTCTGCTGCTGAGGATAAGTTCATCACATGAGGACCCCCCAGGAAAGGAAGACCCAGAGTCCCCTCTGCTGCTGAGGATAAGTTCATCACATGAGGACCCCCCAGGAAAGGAAGACCCAGAGTCCCCTCTGCTGCTGAGGATATGTTCATCACATAAGGACCCCCAGGAAAGGAAGACCCAGAGTCCCCTCTGCTGCTGAGGATATGTTCATCACATGAGGACCCCCCAGGAAAGGAAGACCCAGAGTCCCCTCTGCTGCTGAGGATAAGTTCATCACATAAGGACCCCCCCACCCCAGGAAAGGAAGACCAAGAGTCCCCTCTGCTGCTGAGGATACGTTCATCACATGAGGACCCCCCAGGAAAGGAAGACCCAGAGTCCCCTCTGCTGCTGAGGATACGTTCATCACATGAGGACCCCCCAGGAAAGGAAGACCCAGAGTCCCCTCTGCTGCTGAGGATAAGTTCCTCTGAGTCTCCAGCCTCAGGAATCAGTTCCAGCAGCTCAGATTAGAGAGCAGATGATAGCACACAGAGTTCTAGCAGCAGACACATCTCTAGAACAACTGGTAGAGGAGACTGGATCAGGCCTTCATGGTCCAATAGAACTAGGACACCACGGCTAAGGAGAGGAAACAAGGCTAGGAAACCACTGCTAAGGAAAGGAAACAAGGCTAGGAAACCACGGCTAAGGAGAGGAAACAAGCCTAGGAAACCACGGCTAAGGAGAGGAAACAAGCCTAGGAAACCACGGCTAAGGAGAGGAAACAAGGCTAGGAAACCACGGCTAAGGAGAGGAAACAAGCCTAGGAAACCACGGCTAAGGAGAGGAAACAAGGCTAGGAAACCACGGCTAAGGAGAGGAAACAAGCCTAGGAAACCACGGCTAATGAGAGGAAACAAGGCTAGGAAACCACGGCTAATGAGAGGAAACAAGGCTAGGAAACCACGGCTAAGGAGAGAAAGAGATTTGTTTGGGCCAGAAACACAAGGAATGGACATTAGACCAGTGGAATCTGGGTTCTGGTCTGATGAGTCCACGTTTAAGATCTTTGGTTCCAACCGCCGTGTCTTTGTGACGGAGAAAAGGTGACGGATGGATTCTACATGCCTGGTTCCCACCGTGAAGCATGGAGGAGGAGGTGTGATTGGGGGGGGGTAGCTTTGCTGGGGACACTGTTGGGGATTTATTCCAAACTGAAGGCCTCCTGAACCAGCATGGCTACCATAGCATCCTGAACCAGCATGGCTACCACAGCATCCTGAACCAGCATGGCTACCACAGCATCCTGAACCAGCATGGCTACCACAGCATCCTGAACCAGCATGGCTACCACAGCATCCTGAACCAGCATGGCTACCACAGCATCCTGCAGCAGCATGCCATCCCATCCTGTTTGCGTTTAGTTGGACCATCATTTATTTTCCAACAGGACAATGACCCCAAACACCCCCCCCCCCAGGCTGTGTAAGGGCTATTAGACCCAGAAGGAGAGTGATGGAGTGCTGCGCCTCCACAGTCCCCGGACCTGAACCCAATCCAGATGGTTTGGGGAGACCTGGACCGCAGAGTGAAGGCAAAAGGGCCGACAAGTGTTGAGCATTCTGGGAAATCCTTCAAGACTGTTGGGAAACCATTTCAGGGACTACGTCTTGAAGCTCATCAAGAGAATGCCAAGAGTGCAACGCAGTAATCAGAGCAAAGGGGGGTACTTTAAAGAAACTAGAATATAAGACATGTTTTCAGTTATTTCTACTTTGTTGTTAAGTCCATAATTCATCATGAGTTCATTCATAGTTCTGATGCTTCATGATGATCTACAATGGAAATAGTCAAGAAACGCACTGAATGAGAAGGTGGGTCCAAACCTCTGGCCTGTACTGGTCCAGACCCACTCTGTCTGTAAAGTGTCCTGAGATCCCGGCTGTTAGGATCTGACTAATTGAAAAAACTCAGCTCATGATGTCATGCTAACAGGCCGAAGCTAAAGCTAACGGCTTCACTCACTGTGCAGCTGTGTTCAGGGGCAAAGGTCACGCCCCTCCCGGCTCGGTCCTGAGACCCACTGCTGCTGCCGCTGGCCGAGCTCTTCCTCATGATCCCTGAACCACGAACACGTACTTCATGTTATATTATTTATAGAGGTCAAAGTGTGCCAGTAATCACTGATTATAGAGGTCAAAGCGTGCCAGTAATTACTATTATAGAGGTCAAAGTGTGCCAGTAATTACTGATTATAGAGGTCAAAGCGTGCCAGTAATTACTATTATAGAGGTCAAAGTGTGCCAGTAATTACTGATTATAGAGGTCAAAGCGTGCCAGTAATTACTATTATAGAGGTCAAAGTGTGCCAGTAATTACTATTATAGAGGTCAAAGTGTGCCAGTAATCACTATTATAGAGGTCAAAGTGTGCCAGTAATTACTATTATAGAGGTCAAAGTGTGCCAGTAATTACTATTATAGAGGTCAAAGTGTGCCAGTAATTACTATTATAGAGGTCAAAGCGTGCCAGTAATTACTACTGCCTGTAACCCAGGGTGCATGACGTGGGTCTTCCTGACCTGCAGGGGGCGCCAGGTCCAGTCTCTGCAGGCTGGGTCTGTGAGGAGGGAAGGTTCCGGTCTTGGAGGGGCGGCGGTGGCGGTGGGTTGTCACGGCGACCATACCAGGGGGCGGGACCTTCCCCTTCCGCAGGTACAGCTGCTCCACCTCTGCCTTCTGATTGGCCTGCAGGTTCTGCACCTCTGCCAGGTGTCTGGGACCAAAGGAAGTCATTTTATTATATATTATATATTATGATTCTTATATAATATATATTAATTCAGCTAGTTATATTTCATAGAGAGGCATCTGTTGTGGTTTGGGGTTATTTTCCCATGTGGCCCTCCCTGGGCTCGTGTTTCAGTTTCCTCCCCGGTCTTGTGTTGCTGGTCCTGTCTGGTGTTCCCCTGTGTGTCTGTTTGTTCTGCTTCCTGTTTTATTTTGATAGTATGGTTTCCTGTCTTGTCTAGTCTTGTCTAGCTTTACTTCCTGCCCCGCCCTAATGTGATTCACCTGACGTCTCACCTGTCCCCCATTACCTCGTTACCTCTTGTATTTAACCCCTGTGTTTCCTTTGTCTCCTGTCAGATCGTTCTAGTCTGTCTCGCCCGGTGTCCTTCCAGTTCGTCCACCTGTCTTCCTGTCTGTCTTCCTGTCTGTCTTCCAGCGTTCCCGGTGAGTTTCCCTTGTGTGTTTGTGGGGGGGGGGGTATGTCTGTGTCTTGTACCTGATAAAGAAAAGTTATTAAAAAAAAGAGAAAATGTCAAAAGTGGAAGAACGGGTCAAAATAAAAGCGTTAATGTTTCTGCTCTCCACCTGCATCTATCGACCAATCACCTTTCTCGTAGCGCCTTCAGCTCCTCCCACAGCTCCTCGTCGCTGTCTGATTCGTCGGAGCTGATGTAATGAGCCGCGCGGCTCCGTGATTGGCCGGAGCTGCCGGGGAGCCCCTCCCACTGGCCGAGGCCCAGCCGCCGGTCCCTCCTCGTCTTCCTGTCCTCGTCCTCCTGTCTCACAGCGTTGTCATGGTAACCACGAGGTTGCCCAGGTGGAGACACGGTCACCGTGCTGCCGCTGCTGTCCGATTGGCTTTGCTTCTCCGTGCTGCTCTCTGATTGGTTGGACACCGAGGGGGGCGGGGAGTGGGGGTGGGGGTGGCCTGGTTGATGTGGCGGATCTCCTGCTGAAGGAGAGCGGGGGGGTCCGTAGACGCCGTCACCTGGAAACGACCCACTGGGACGACATGAGGTGAGAATAATATGTCTCACCCTGGTGTGTGTGTCTGTGTGTGTGTGTGTGTGTGTGTGTGTGTGTGCGTGTGTGTGCGTGTGTGTGCGTGTGTGTGCGTGTGTGTGCGTGTGTGTGCGTGTGTGTGTGTGTGTGTGTGTCTTACCCTGGTGTGTGTGGGACAGTTTGGGGGACGGAGCCATGGAAGAAGACACCTGGACACTGGAGACAGAGACCGTCTGAGGACCTGTGGACCAGAAGAAGTGGTCAGTATGTGTGATGTCACTGTGTGATGTCACTGTGTGATGTCATCAGAGACTCACCGTGGGGGGGTGGAGCTGAGCCGACCGTCATCTGGACCGAACTGGGGGGCTGAAATGGATGGATGAATGGATGAATGGATGGATGGATAAATGAATGGATGAATGGATAAATGAATGGATGGATGGATGAATGGATGGATGAATGGATGGATGGATGGATGGAGAAATGAATGGATGGATGGATGAATGGATGGATGAATGGATGAATGGATGGATGGATGGATGGATGGATAAATGGATGGATGGATGGATTGATGAATGGATGGATGGATGGATTGATGGATGGATGAATGGATGGATGAATGGATTGATGAATGGATGAATGGATGGATGGATAGATGGATGAATGGATGGATGGATAAATGGATGGATGAATGGATGAATGAATGGATGGATAAATGAATGGATGGATGGATGAATGGATTGATGGATGGATGAATGGATGGATGGATGAATGGATGGATGGATGGATAAATGGATGGATGAATGGATGAATGGACGGATGGATAAATGGATGGATGGATGGATGAATGGATGGATGGATGGATGAATGAATGGATGGATGAATGGATGGATGGATAAATGAATGGATGGATAAATGAATGAATGGATGGATGGATGAATGGATGAATGAATGAATGGATGAATGGATGGATGAATGAATGAATGGATGGATGGTTGGATGGATTGATGGATGTATCTAACTGGGACATTATATAAAGAATACACAGATCATCTCACCAGTCCCTGAGCGGCATCAACCCTCCGGCTGGGGGGCGCCCCCTGCTGGCTGTCGGGGGCGGAGCCTGTCTGAGCGCTGGGGGGGCTGAAGGATGGCTGGGAGGAGAACGGAGCAGAGGAGGAGGCATGGAGCTTAGGGCCCCCCAGGGATGGAGACATGGGGGGGGACAGAGGGGATGGGAATGGGGGAGACATGGGAGGGAACTGGGGGGGGAAGCCCTGGTTGGGGGTCCCAGGTTGGGGCATGAAGGAGTGGGCCATGCTCATGGCCAGGGAGAGGACGTTGGCAAGAGAGAAGACAGGCTGGTCAGGGGGGGGCCAGTGAGGAGGGGGGGGCGCTGAGGAAGAGGTGGGGGGGGTGAGGAGGGAGGGGTTACTGTGGACTCGGTTGAAGCTGGGGGAGGAGGCGCTGTAGGGGGAGTAAGGGGGAGACGGGAGGTTATACAGAGGAGGTGGGGCAGCGTCTGGGTGGGGGTAATGGATGGGGTAGGGGAGGGGCTGATGGTAGGAAGCTGGATGGGGGGTAATTAACAAAGAGTTATTGTCTGGTTCCATTTTTGAACATTTTCAATGTGTTTTCAACCAATCAGACGTTAGATGGTGGGGGGTACAGTGGGTATGACACACGCCTTTGGTGTGGGAGATGTGGGTTCGATTCCCACGGAGACACATCTATCATCTCTATATATATATATATATATATATATATATATATATATATATACTCACCTAAAGGATTATGAGGACCATCATACTAATAATGTGTATGTAGTATTATATGTAGTACATGTAGTATTATCCACTCCCCTCTAGGATTATGAGGACCACCATACTAGTACTGTGTTTGACCCCCTTTCTACATGGGGGCCATAAAGGGGGGACATGGTCAGAAACCATGCTCAGGTAGGTTGATTAGATAATGGCATTAATGAGAAATTGAACAGGTGTTCCTAATAACCCTTTAGGTGAGTGTGTGTGTGTGTATATATATATATATATATATATATATATATATATATATATATATATAGATAGATAGATAGATAGATAGATAGATAGATAGATAGATAGATAGATAGATAATCATAATTTCTGCTTTTGTAACACAAACATTAGGAATAATTTCATATAAATGAGGTTTATTGACCATCAATTAAAAAAATAACTAAAACTAAAGTTAATATTAGTGTTACGTAGTGTTGGAAACGTAAAAAAAAGTGACAAACAATGAAAAAAGGAACCAAAACGTAAAAAAGTTAAAAACATCAATAAAAGTGTTAATTTTAATTTTTTACAGGAAGACACGCGGGTTGAACTCAACGTGCTTCGCTGCATGAACAGGTGATGCGTTCAGGTACCTGAGGAGGTGTGGGACGACTGGGGTCTGACGGACGGGGGGCCCTCAGGGCCGGTGTCAAAGGGTCCGCCCTTCGAAGGTGGAGGTTCAGCATCTGCAATGTCTGATGGGAAACGCCTCCAGAGATCAGCCGGCCAATCATATTAACCCTCTGAGCCCGAGAGACTCGCATTCATAGTTCAACAACCAGAAGACACAGAACTCACCGGAAGGGGCTCTGGACAGGCCTCGTGCCGGCAGGTTAGGCTGAAGACAAAAGGACATTTAGGACAAACACGTCTCAGTCTTCATCGTTAAGACAAAAGGACATTTAGGACAAAGACGTCTCCGTCTACATCGTTAAGACAAAAGGACATTTAGGACAAAGACGTCTCCGTCTACATCGTTAAGACAAAAGGACATTTAGGACAAAGACGTCTCCGTCTACATCGTTAAGACAAAAGGACATTTAGGACAAAGACGTCTCCGTCTACATCGTGAAGATAACTGTCCTGTCTCTTTAAGAACTATTTTTAATCTTATATCAGAATGTTTCTCAGCGCTGAGGACGAATCTCTGAGTTGGACAGACTCAGGTTTCTGAAAAATATTATTTATATATATATTAAAAATATAATTCCTGCACACGCACACACACAGACACACATGCACACGCACACACAAACACACACAGAGACACACACACGCACACACAAACACACACACACACACACACAGAGAGACACACACACACACACACACACAGGCACAAACACACGCGCACGCACACACACGCACAAACACACACACACGCACATACAAACACACACGCACACTCACTCACTCATTACTCAATCACCCCCCCCCACCCACCGTGCTGTCGGGGGGCCTGGGGGCCTCCAGGTCAGGTGACCCGTGGGCGTCCCCAGGCTGCTGCTGCTGCATCAGGGACTCGGCCTTCCTGATGACGTGGTACATGCGGAGGACGAAGCCCTGTCGCTCTGCCGGCACGATGAAGTCTCTGTGGATCTGGACACACACACGGCAACGGTTGCTACGCTGATCCAACAACAGGAAACGTCCTCACAACAACACGACTCGTCTGTGATTGGCTGTCGGTGCTCACCATCACCGAGGCGATGTCCTCTGGGTTGTCTCCGTCCAGGTCAAACTTAAAGGTCACCATCTTGTTGTTGTGGGTCTGCAGCTGACACTCCACCACCCGGTCCTCCTGGTCCGACACCTGAACGCACCACGGGTGTGAATGCAGCATTCAAATACATTAGAAACATATTAAGTAGATTGAGTATTGGATTAACTTGGTTTAGTTGCTGGGTGCTGAGGGGGTAGTTGGTGGTCCAGCTGCCCCAGAACAGGTGCCTGTGTGCCGGGTGCAGAGGACCCCCACCACCCCCACCCCATCATTTAGGTGGAGATTAGTTACGTTTTGGCACCAAAATGATTTTTTAGTGAAGGAAAACATTGTTATTTCTCTAAAACACTCCCAAGGAACATGCAATTTCTGGGTGAAAGTCAACGCCCCCCCCCCCATTATATTATTATTATTATTATTATTATTATTATTATTATTCTTCACCCCGTGATCCTCAGGCGAGCCCTCCCTTTCCCCTGAACTGCTTCAAGGCTTCGCCGGGTCACTTCCTGGTTGTTCTCGTCTGATTGGCCGTCGTTGCCGTCACTCAAACCTGAGGTTACATCGGAGGCGTTGCTAGGTTACAGGGAGGGAAGACAGGAGGCGGGTCACTTATGTTATATCACATTGTACGTCCCTTTGAGCTGCATTTAAAACCCAAAACGTTCTTATGATTTATTTAGTGAGACGATCAGATGTTGCTGTTACCTCTCAGCAGGTGAAGAGAAGCCAGACACGGGTCCAGGCGTCTGCCGCTCGGCATTGTGGGACACAGCGATGCTCTGGAGAAGACCACACAAACTTTAGTCTACGTCCCGATGACATCATAGCACCCCAGGGTGCATTAAAAACACCCCGTTAGCCCCGCCCCCTGCTCACCTTTGGGAAGCGCAGCACAGGAAGTGGCGGAGGTTTGGACTTAGCCCGCCTCACATGGGGCGGAGCCTTGGGTTGAGGGGTTTCCTGGGCTGCGGGGGCAGGGTGTAGGGGGGCGTGGTGAGTGACTGGAGGGGGCGTGGCTTCACCTTGCTCCTCGCCTGCCACTGCCACGCAATCAAAGGAAGGTATAAGAAGAATAAAATGTAAATAAGAACTTACAAACAGGGTCTAATGTCGGGCGGTGGATCCCCCCCCCACGCCCCCCCGGTGTCTCCGTCCCAGAAGGTTCTACATCAGACATCTGGGTTTCTTCACCCTAACGTCCCATAATGCAACGCTGCTCACACGGTCCTTTAATAATATCTTCAATACTTTCATTTTACAGCATTTGGAGAAAGAACTATTGGTTTAAAAGGGTTAGGGTTAAAAAAAAGTGTAAAAAAGTTTTAAAAATTTAAAAAGGCTCAAAAAACGTCAAAACTGAGCAGGAAGACAAGTTAATAATCAATAAATGAGAGTTATTAACCATTAATTCCAAAAGGCGTGTACATTAGTAAGATGGAGTTAGTGAAAACTAAAAAAAGTCTGAAAAAGGGACAAAAATGTCCAATCTTTGTCCCTCTTTGACCGGGAGGACGACAGCAGGGTTAATGTATTCCAGTGTCTGGTAGATGTGTCCCCTCCAGCCAATAGAACGCCGGCTGTCCTCTGATTGGCTGGTAAAATTTAACTGTTATATATTATATATTAGTATGAATTATGATTATAATCCAACCCTGACATGTGGCCGAGGACTTCGAGGTCTCTCTGGCTGTGTTGTCCTCGTCTCCGTCTCTTCCCGTCGATGATGTCAGCGTTACCGAGGGAACGGGGCGGGGCTTGTATCCAGGAGCCCGGTCCTGCTGTGAGTTTAAAATATACAATTAATATAAATGTGTATTTATTTGAATATGATTTTAATTTTATGGCTAACCCTCCAGAAGGTTTCTTCAGACTAATTTCCCACAAAGCAACGCTGCTCACACGGCTCGTTAACAATGTTTCATTACTATCATATATATATATATATATATATATATATATATATATATATATATAGATATATATATATATATAGATATATATATATATATATATATATATATATATATATATATATATATATATATATATATATATATATATATATATATATATATATATAGAGATATATATATATATATAGAGATATAGATATATATATATATATATATATATATATATATAGAGATATAGATATATATATATATATATAGAGATATAGATATATATATATATATATAGAGATATAGATATCAATACTTTCATCATATTTGGCTGTTTATGGTCCATTTATAGAATTTGGAGAAAAACTATTTGGTAAAAGAACGTTAAAAACAGTGTAAATAAAGAGAGAAAAATGTCAATAAAGTAACAAATTAAAATTTGGGAAAAACACAAAAAGTCTCAGAAAAAGTCGACAAACGTTGAAAAAGGGACATAATCATCGTAGAAAGACAAAATGGACGAAAAGACGCCGATAACGATGATAAAAGGTTTTATTTGAGATTTTGACTCTCCGGTCGAGGACGACGACGCGAGGGTTAAAACATTAACTGGTGATTATTTCTGATTCATAATTAATAAAACATTCTTCTTCTGGTGAAGAAAACTCTGAAACACCTTCGACCTCCAGGTGTCCTCTAATTAATGTCCAGGGAGCCGATTTTTGTCCTTTTTGACCTGGGAGGACACCACGAGGGTTAAAACCCAAAAGGTGGGGGTGTAGATGGAGCCTCAGACACACCTGATTGGCTGCCCCCCCGGCGGGTTGAGGTGTGGGGGGGGCGGGGTCAGACTCCTCCAGCAGGCGGCGCTGTTTCTCCCGCTGGCGCTTTATGGCGGTCACTCGGCTTCTGATCGCCTTGGCAACCAGCACGTAGTCCGCCTCGCACACGAAGCCCAGCACCACCTGAAAGACAGAGACACAACGGGGTCATTAGGACAGGTGTGGGTCTGGTTCTAGTATTAGTAGTAGTAGCAGTAGTAGTAGTAGTAGTAGTAGCAGTAGTAGTAGCAGTAGTAGTAGTAGTAGCAGTAGTAGTAGTAGCAGTAGTAGTAGCAGCAGTAGTAGTAGTAGCAGTAGTAGTAGCAGTAGCAGCAGTAGTAGCAGTAGCAGCAGCAGCAGCAGCAGCAGTAGCAGCAGCAGCAGCAGCAGCAGCAGCAGCAGCAGCAGTAGCAGCAGCAGCAGTAGTAGTAGCAGTAGCAGTAGTAGCAGTAGTAGTAGTAGTAGCAGTAGTAGTAGTAGTAGTAGTAGTAGCAGTAGTAGTAGCAGTAGTAGTAGCAGCAGTAGTAGTAGTAGTAGTAGTAGTAGTAGTACCATCTCCTGGGCCACCTCCTCCGGGATGTCCTTGTACACCTCGAACAGGAACTCGATGGCGTTGTTGTCCTTGTATTTCCCGTGCAGCTTCTTGTTGTGGTCCATCCGGAGCCAGAGCTTCAGGACCGCCTTGTCCCCGTCCTCGTCCTCAGCCAGGTCCACGTGGACCCCCTGCTGCTCCCCCTGCTGCTCCTGAAAGAACCGGTGGTCCAGCAGGTCCTGGACTGTGAACCTGCAGCACAAACCAACCCCCTGAGTCTGCTACGTGAGCCGCTTTATGATTATAGAGAAAAGGATCACGTAAACAAAGACCTGGAGTCAGTCCGTCCCCCCACAGAGACATGATCATGTGATCGCATAACTGAGAATAATCAGACAGAGTCTGCACATTTATGCAAGGGGGTGGTGCATTTTTTGCATTATTAGTGTGTATATATTAGTGTGTATCTGGTTCTGATCCTGATCCTGGTTCTGATTCTGTGGTTGGTGTTGTTACCTCTCATTGCTGTTGGTGCGAATGCAGCCTTCAATGATCTCCTTCAGCTCGGGGACCTTAACTTTGAAGAAGCTGTCTGGTTTGACTCCCTGAGAGACAAGACGGAGACATGTGAGGACAGACAGGACGGAGACATGTGAGGACAGACAGGACGGAGACATGTGAGGACAGACAGGACGGAGACATGGGAGGACAGACATGACGGAGACATGTGAGGACATACAGGAGGGAGACACGTGAGGACAGACAAGAGGGAGACGTGAGGACAGACAGGACGGAGACATGGGAGGAAAGGCAGAATGGAGACATGTGAGGCCCGTCAAGACGGAGACATGTGGATACAGACAGGACAGAGACATGCGAGGACAGACAGGAAGCGGGCCGCGTCCTTACGTTGGTGACCTTGCGGTAGATCTGGGCCGCGTTCTGACACTCGGAGTACGGGTAGTCCGACGTCGCCATCTCCAGGATGCACATGCCGAAGGCGTAGACGTCCACGGCCTCGTCGTACTTCTCCTCATACATCTCTGGAGCCATGAACTCTGGGGTCCCTGAACGCATCACAGCAGAAACACCTGAACACCAACAAGTCTTCCAATCCATACAGCACCTGAACGCCTCACACCTTTCTCTCCTATAACTATATATATATATATATATATATATATATATATATATATATATATATATATATATATATAGTGAGGAAAATAAGTATTGAACACGCTGCTATTTAGCATGTTGTCCCCCTCGAGATCCTGGAGGGTCTGATGTCCTCGTAGGTGCATGTCCACTGTGAGAGACATCATCTAAAAACATCCAGAAATCACAATGGAGGATTTAACTATTTATATGATACAGCTGCAGATAAGTATTTGAACAGCTGTCTATCAGCTAGAATTCTGACCCTCAAAGACCTGTTAGTCTGCCTTCAAAATGTCCCCCCCCCCCCACTCCATTTATTATCCTAAATTAGATGCACCTGTTTGAGGTCGTTAGCTGCATAAAGACACCTGTCCCCCCCCTCCAATCAGTAAGAATCCATCTACTAACATGGCCGAGACCAAAGAGCTGTCCAAAGACACTAGAGACCTCCACAAGGCTGGACAGGGCTACGGGGACATGTCCAAGCAGCTCGGCGAGACAGGGCTACGGGGACATGTCCAAGCAGCTCGGTGAGAAAAGGTCCACTGTTGGAGCAATCATTAGAAAATGGAAGAAGCTAAACATGACTGTCAGTCTCCCTCGGACTGGGGCTCCATGCAGGATCTCACCTCGGGGGGTCTCAATGATCCTAAGAAAGGTGAGAAATCAGCCCAGAACTACACGGGAGGAGCTGGTCCAGGACCTGAAAGAGCTGGGACCACCGTTTCCAAGGTTACTGTTGGTAATACACTAAGACGTCATGGTTTGAGATCATGCATGGCCCGGAAGGTTCCCCTGCTTAAACCAGACCATGTCAAGACCGTCTTAAGTTGGCCAACAACCATCTGGAGGATCCAGAGGAGTCATGGGGGGAAGTCATGTGGTCTGATGAGACCAGAATAGAACTTTTTGGTCATAATTCCACTAACTGTGTTTGGAGGAAGAAGAATGATGAGGACCATCCCAAGACCACCATCCCTACTGTGAAGCATGGGGGGGTAGCATCATGCTTTGGGGGGGTTTTGCACATGGGACAGGGCGACTGCACTGTATTAAGGAGAGGAGGACCAGGACCAGGACCATTTATTGGGAGATTTTGGGGAACAACCTCCTTCCCTCAGTTAGAGCATTGAAGATGGGTCGAGGCTGGGTCTTCCAACATGACAATGACCCGAAGCAGCCAGGAGAACCAAGGAGGGGGTCTGGAAGAAGCAGATCAAGGTTCTGGTTCTGGCCTAGCCGGGCTCCAGACCTAAACCCAATAGAGAATCTTTGGAGGGAGCTCAAACTCCGTGTTTCTCAGCAACAGCCCAGAAACCTGACTGGTCTAGAGAAGATCTGTGTGGAGGAGTGGACCAGAATCCCTTCTGCTGTGTGTGTGTGTGTGTGTGTGTGTGTACTAAATATTAACATTGATTTTCTCAGCTGTTCAAATACTTATTTACAGCTGTATCATACAAATAAATTGTTAAATCCTCTATTGTGATTTCTGGATGTTTTTAGATGATGTCTCTCACAGTGGACATGCACCTACGAGGACATCAGACCCTCCAGGATCTCTATGATTATATATATATATATATATATATATATATATATAGTTATGTCTAAATCTGAGTATAAGTCTATGTCTAAGGCTAAGAAGGGCAAAAGTGGCCTCCATCTGTTGAGGAGGGTGCAGGACTTTCCTCAGGACTCCGTGTGGGCATTTTTCGGGGGGGAGGGGGCAGTCCTGTTAAAACCCAAATTATTACCCCTCTGGCTCCATACGTTGTTCTTACCGATGACGCTCTTGGCGAACGAGGCCTTCTTGAGCGTGGCGAGGCCCAGGTCTCCGATCTTCACGGAGGCGGTGGGTCCGGTGATGAACACGTTGTCACACTTGAGGTCTCGGTGTATGATGGGGGGGCAGCGCGAGTGCAGGAAGTGCAGCCCCTTCAGGATCTGGAAGCTCCAACGCTGCAGCAGCTTCAGCTTCATCTGACGGAAGCGCCGCAGGTACCTGGCCGGATTAAAATAGACACACCTGTTCACCTGTTCCCCTGTTCCCCTGTTCCCCTGTTCACCCGTTCACCCGTTCACCTGATTAAATGTTCCCCTGTTCCCCTGTTCCCCTGTTCACCCGTTCACCCGTTCACCTGATTAAATGTTCCCCTGTTCCCCTGTTCACCTGTTCCCCTGTTCCCCTGTTCCCCTGTTCACCCGTTCACCCGTTCACCTGATTAAATGTTCCCCTGTTCCCCTGATCACCTGTTCCCCTGTTCCCCTGTTCACCCGTTCACCCGTTCACCTGATTAAATGTTCACCCGTTCACCCGTTCACCTGATTAAATGTTCACCTGATCACCTGATCACCTGTTCACCTGATCACCTGGGAGGGGGAAACCTTAGAGCAGGGGGAATGAGAGGGGGAGACATCAGAGCAGGGGGAATGAGAGGGAGAGACACGGTTCTTGTGGGGCGTTCAGGGTGTAAAGGTTCTTGTGAGACGTTCAGGGTGTAAAAGTTCTTGTGAGACTTTCAGTGTGTAAAGGTTCAGGGTGTAAAGGTTCTTGTGAGATGTTCAGGGTGTAAAGGTTCAGGGTGTAAAGGTTCAGGGTGTTCAGGTTCAGGGTGTAAAGGTTCTTGTGAGACGTTCAGGGTGTAAAGGTTCTTGTGAGACGTTCAGGGTGTAAAAGTTCTTGTGGGGCGTTCAGGGTGTAAAGGTTGTTGTGAGACGTTCAGTGTGTAAAGGTTCTTGTGAGATGTTCAGGGTGTAAAGGTTCTTGTGGGACGTTCAGGGTATAAAGTTCTTGTGGGGCGTTCAGGGTGTAAAGGTTCTTGTGGGGCGTTCAGGTGTAAAGGTTCAGGGTGTATGGGTTCAGGGTGTAAAGGTTCAGGGTGTAAAGGTTCAGGGTGTACAGGTTCTTGTGAGACCTTCAGGGTGTACAGGTTCTTGTGAGACCTTCAGGGTGTAAAGGTTCTTGTGAGACGTTTAGGGTGTAAAGGTGCAGGGTGTAAAGGTTCTTGTGAGACGTTCAGGGTGTAAAGGTGCAGGGTGTAAAGGTTCTTGTGAGACGTTCAGGGTGTAAAGGTTCTTGTGAGACGTTCAGGTGTAAAGGTGCAGGGTGTAAAGGTTCTTGTGAGACGTTCAGGGTGTACAGGTTCTTGTGAGACCTTCATGGTGTAAAGGTTCTTGTGAGACGTTCAGGGTGTAAAGGTTGTTGTGAGACGTTCAGGGTGTTTAGGTTCAGGGTGTAAAGGTTCTTGTGAGACGTTCAGGGTGTAAAGGTTGTTGTGGGGCGTTCAGGTGTAAAGGTTGTTGTGGGGCGTTCAGGTGTAAAGGTTGTTGTGGGGCGTTCCGGTGTAAAGGTTCAGGGTGTAAAGGTTGTTGTGAGACGTTCAGGGTGTAGAGGTTGTTGTGGGGTTTTCAGGGTGTAAAGGTTGTTGTGGGGCGTTCAGGGTGTAAAGGTTCTTGTGAGACCTTCAGGGTGTAAAGGTTCTTGTGAGACGTTCAGGGTGTAAAGGTGCAGGGTGTAAAGGTTGTTGTGGGGCATTCAGGGTGTAAAGGTTCAGGGTGTAAAGGTTGTTGTGAGACGTTCAGGGTGTAAAGGTTGTTGTGGGGCGTTCAGGGTGTAAAGGTTCTTGTGAGATGTTCAGGGTGTAAAGGTTCTTGTGGGACGTTCAGGGTATAAAGTTCTTGTGGGGCGTTCAGGGTGTAAAGGTTCTTGTGGGGCGTTCAGGTGTAAAGGTTCAGGGTGTATGGGTTCAGGGTGTAAAGGTTCAGGGTGTAAAGGTTCAGGGTGTACAGGTTCTTGTGAGACCTTCAGGGTGTACAGGTTCTTGTGAGACCTTCAGGGTGTACAGGTTCTTGTGAGACGTTTAGGGTGTAAAGGTGTAGGGTGTAAAGGTTCTTGTGAGACGTTCAGGGTGTAAAGGTGCAGGGTGTAAAGGTTCTTGTGAGACGTTCAGGGTGTAAAGGTTCTTGTGAGACGTTCAGGGTGTAAAGGTGCAGGGTGTAAAGGTTCTTGTGAGACGTTCAGGGTGTACAGGTTCTTGTGAGACCTTCATGGTGTAAAGGTTCTTGTGAGACGTTCAGGGTGTAAAGGTTGTTGTGAGACGTTCAGGGTGTTTAGGTTCAGGGTGTAAAGGTTCTTGTGAGACGTACAGGGTGTAAAGGTTGTTGTGGGGCGTTCAGGTGTAAAGGTTGTTGTGGGGCGTTCAGGTGTAAAGGTTGTTGTGGGGCGTTCAGGTGTAAAGGTTGTTGTGGGGCGTTCAGGTGTAAAGGTTGTTGTGGGGCGTTCCGGTGTAAAGGTTCAGGGTGTAAAGGTTGTTGTGAGACGTTCAGGGTGTAGAGGTTGTTGTGGGGTTTTCAGGGTGTAAAGGTTGTTGTGGGGCGTTCAGGGTGTAAAGGTTCTTGTGAGACCTTCAGGGTGTAAAGGTTCTTGTGAGACGTTCAGGGTGTAAAGGTGCAGGGTGTAAAGGTTGTTGTGGGGCATTCAGGGTGTAAAGGTTCAGGGTGTAAAGGTTGTTGTGAGACGTTCAGGGTGTAAAGGTTGTTGTGAGACGTTCAGGGTGTAGAGGTTGTTGTGGGGCGTTCAGGGTTTTAAATGACTGTGGGACATTAAGGAACTCACGTCTTGAGCGTGCCAGACGTCATGAGCTCGGTCACCAGCACGAAGCCCTTCAGCAGCTCCGACTTCCAGGAGTCGTAGAAGCGGACGATGTTCGGATGCTGCAGCGCCTTCAGCATCTCCACCTCCTCCGAGAACCGCTGGCGCTCCGCCCGGCTCAGGCAGTGGGTCTGGGGTCACAGACACACAACCACAGACACACAACCACAGACACACAGTCACAGACACACAGCCACAGACACACAGTCACAGACACACAACCACAGACACACAGTCACAGACACACAGTCACAGACAAACAGTCACAGACACACAACCACAGACACACAGTCACAGAC
>JABXJD010000625.1:160000-167500 GCA_013375575.1 Percina caprodes
GTAGGGTTAGCTTAGCATACCCTACACCCTACTACACAGGTAGGGTTAGCTTAGCACACCCTACACCCTACTACACAGGTAGGGTTAGCCTAGCACACCCTACTACACAGGTAGGGTTAGCCTAGCATACCCTACATCCTACTACACATGTAGGGTTAGCCTAGCACACCCTACTACACAGGTAGGGTTAGCTTAGCATACCCTACACCCTACTACACAGGTAGGGTTAGCTTTGCATATCCTACACCCTACTACACAGGTAGGGTTAGCCTAGCACACCCTACTACACAGGTAGGGTTAGCTCAGCATACCCTACATCCTACTACACATGTAGGGTTAGCCTAGCACACCCTACTACACAGGTAGGGTTAGCTTAGCATACCCTACACCCTACTACACAGGTAGGGTTAGCTTAGCATACCCTACACCCTACTACACAGGTAGGGTTAGCTTAGCATACCCTACACCCTACTACACAGGTAGGGTTAGCCTAGCGTATACATACACTACCGTTCAAAAGTTTGGGGTCACATTGAAATGTCCTTATTTTTGAAGGAAAAGCACTGTACTTTTCAATGAAGATAACTTTAAACTAGTCTTAACTTTGAAGAAATACACTCTATACATTGCTAATGTGGTAAATGACTATTCTAGCTGCAAATGTCTGGTTTTTGGTGCAATATGTACATCGGTGTATAGAGGCCCATTTCCAGCAACTATCACTCCAGTGTTCTAATGGTACAATGTGTTTGCTCATTGGCTCAGAAGGCTAATTGATGATTAGAAAACCCTTGTGCAATCATGTTCACACATCTGAAAACAGTTTAGGTCGTTACAGAAGCTACAAAACTGACCTTCCTTTGAGCAGATTGAGTTTCTGGAGCATCACATTTGTGGGGTCAATTAAACGCTCAAAATGGCCAGAAAAAGAGAACTTTCATCTGAAACTCGACAGTCTATTCTTGTCCTTAGAAATGAAGGCTATTCCATGCGAGACATTGCTAAGAAATTGAAGATTTCCTACAACGGTGTGTACTACTCCCTTCAGAGGACAGCACAAACAGGCTCTAACCAGAGTAGAAAAAGAAGTGGGAGGCCGCGTTGCACAACTGAGCAAGAAGATAAGTACATTAGAGTCTCTAGTTTGAGAAACAGACGCCTCACAGGTCCCCAACTGGCATCTTCATTAAATAGTACCCGCAAAACACCAGTGTCAACATGTACAGTGAAGAGGCGGCTGCGGGATTCTGGGCTTCAGGGCAGAGTGGCAAAGAAAAGCCATATCTGAGACTGGCCAATAGAAGAAAAAGATTAAGATGGGCAAAAGAACACAGACATTGGACAGAGGAAGACTGGAAAAAGTGTTGTGGACGGATGAATCCAAGTTTGAGGTGTTTGGATCACAAAGAAGAACGTTGTGAGACGCAGAACAAATGAAAAGATGCTGGAAGAATGCCTGACGCCATCTGTTAAGCATGGTGGAGGTAATATGATGGTCTGGGGTTGCTTTGGTGCTGGTAAGGTGGGAGATTTGTACAGGGTAAAGGGATTCTGAATAAGGAAGGCTATCACTCCATTTTGCAACGCCATGCCATACCCAGTGGACAGCGCTTGATTGGAGCCAATTTCATCCTACAACAGGACAATGACCCTAAACACACCTCCAAATTGTGCAAGAACTATTTAGAGCAGAAGCAGGCAGCTGGTATTCTATCGGTAATGGAGTGGCCAGCGCAGTCACCAGATCTGAACCCCATTGAGCTGTTGTGGGAGCAGCTTGACCGTATGGTACCAAGAAGTGCCCATCCAACCAATCCAACTTGTGGGAGCTGCTTCTGGAAGCGTGGGGTGCAATTTCTCCAGATTACCTCAACAAATTAACAGCTAGAATGCCAAAGGTCTGCAATGCTGTAATTGCTGCAAATGGAGGATTCTTTGACGAAAGCAAAGTTTGATGTAAAAAAAATCTTATTTCAAATACAAATCATTATTTCTAACCTTGTCGATATCTTGACTCTATTTTCTATTCATGTCACAACTTATGGTGGTGAATAAGTGGGACTTTTTCAGGAAAACACAAAAATTGTTTGGGTGACCCCAAACTTTTGAACGGTAGTGTACATACATCTCATGTTGTCCCCGTGTTGTCTTCATGTTGTTTCGTCCTCGTGTTGCCCTCACGTTGTCCTCATGTTGCCCTCATGTTGCCTCCATGTTGTCTTCATGTTGTCTTCATGTTGTCTTCACGTTGTCCTCACGTTGTCCCCACGTTGTCCCCACGTTGTCCTCACGTTGTCCTCACGTTGTCCCCACGTTGTCCTCACGTTGTCTTCATGTTGTCCTCACGTTGTCCTCATGTTGTCCTCATGTTGTCCTCATGTTGTCTTCATGTTGCCCTCATGTTGTCCTCATGTTGTCCTATATCAATGTTCTTTTTAATTCCCCAAAATAACATGATTGATTCCACCCAACGCTCTTTGCCAAGTACAAATCTCTACTTTCATTAATTTTGGGGCGTCTTATTCAATTTTATAGCATTGTAAAACAAATCGAAGTGTTTTTGAAACAGTAGTAGTATTATTATATGTATATAAATATAAAGTAGTAGTATTATTATATGTATATAAATATAAAGTAGTATTGGTATTAAAGATAAATAGTACTGAGAGTAAAAGTTGACATATTCCAGTGTGATTATCATCAACATCCATTCCTTTAATTTTAGTCTCAATAATTCCTAATTTCTGCTTTTCTAACTCAAACATTAGATATAATTTCCTATAAATGAGGTTTATTGACCATAAATTCCAAAAATAACTAAAACTAAAGTTAATAAGTTAGTGTTACGTAGTGTTAAACATAAAAAAAAGTGACAAAAGTGTTTTAAAAAAGTGACAAAGAAAAGTTAAAAACGTCGATAGAAAGCATCAACAAAATGTTGATTTTTAATTTGGCCGTGAAGACAGCGTGAGGGTGAAATGAACGCTGCGCTCGGTTATTTACCCGCGTCGGCGGTACTGTGTCCTGCTGTGTGCAGGGCGGATCAAGGCGATCCAGCTGGAGTACTCGGAGGCTCGCAGGACTCTCACCAACGCCCTGAGGAAAGCTCCTCAACACACGGCCGTGGGCTTCAAGCAGACGGTCAGTCACGCTCCCATACCTCATCATTATACTCTGATACCTCATCATTATACTCTGATACCTCATCATTATACTCTGATACCTCATCATTATACACTCTGATACCTCATTATTATACACTCTGATACCTCATTATTATACACTCTGATACCTCATTATTATACACTCTGATACCTCATTATTATACACTCTGATACCTCATTATTATACACTCTGATACCTCATTATTATACACTCTGATACCTCATCATTATACACTCTGATACCTCATCATTATACACTCTGATACCTCATCATTATACACTCTGATACCTCATTATTATACACTCTGATACCTCATCATTATACACTCTGATACCTCATCATTATACACTCTGATACCTCATTGTTATACACTCTGATACCTCATCATTATACACTCTGATACCTCATTATTATACACTCTGATACCTCATTATTATACACTCTGATACCTCATTATTATACACTCTGATACCTCATTATTATACACTCTGATACCTCATTATACACTCTGATACCTCATTATACACTCTGATACCTCATTATTATACACTCTGATACCTCATTATTATACACTCTGATACCTCATTATTATACACTCTGATACCTCATCATTATACTCTGATACCTCATTATTATACACACCTATACCTCATCATTATACACTCTGATACCTCATCATTATAATCTGATACAGGTCCACAAGCTGCTGATCGTAGTGGAGCTGCTGCTGGGAGAGATTCCTGACCGACTGCAGTTCAGACAGCCGTCTCTGAAGAGGTCTCTGATGCCCTACTTCCTGCTGACTCAGGGTCAGTGTTCACGCTAACCTGCAGAACTAGAGCAGTTCAGGTCTACTTCCTGCTGACTCAGGGTCAGTGTTCACGCTAACCTGCAGAACTAGAGCAGTTCAGGTCTACTTCCTGCTCACTCAGGGTCAGTTCTTCCTTATTGTATAATAGTTTTCTTACGTGTGTGTGTGTGTGTGTGTGTGTGTGTGTGTCCAGCTGTGAGGACCGGTAACCTGGCCAAGTTTAACCAGGTGTTGGAGCAGTTCGGGGAGAAGTTCCAGACCGACGGGACGTACACGCTCATCATCCGCCTGAGACACAACGTCATCAAGACGGGTGAGCCAATCACACGCCACCGCACCTCTGACATCACAGCGGGGTTTCACCTGATGGACTGATAACTGTGTGTGTGTTCAGGTGTGCGTATGATCAGCCTGTCGTACTCTCGTATCTCGTTGGCCGACATCGCTCAGAAGCTGCAGCTCGACAGCCCCGAGGATGCAGAGTTCATTGTCGCCAAGGTAACCAGGAAACCATGTGACTCATCCTCACAGTCAAAAACCAACTCTGTCTCCCCCCCGTTACATTGCGTGTGTGTGTGTCTGTGTCTGTGTCCGTGTCCATGTCCGTCCTTCAGGCAATCCGTGACGGCGTGATCGAGGCGAGCATCAACCACGAGAAAGGCTTCATCCAATCAAAAGAGACGATGGACATCTACGGCACCAGAGAGCCTCAGCTGGCCTTTCACCAGAGAATCTCCTTCTGCCTGGACATACACAACATGTCTGTCAAGGTGGGACACACACACACACACACACACACACACACACCTACACACCTGGACTTACACAACATGTCTGTCAAGGTGGGACACACACACACACACACACACACACACACACACCTGGACATACACAACATGTCTGTCAAGGTGGGACACACACACACACACACACACACACCTGGACTTACACAACATGTCTGTCAAGGTGGGACACACACACACACACACCTGGACATACACAACATGTCTGTCAAGGTGGGACACACACACACACACACACACACACACACCTGGACATACACAACATGTCTGTCAAGGTGGGACACACACAAACACACACACACCTACACACCTGGACATACACAACATGTCATGTATATATTATTATGTTTTTCTTCCTGCAGGCCATGAGGTTTCCTCCTAAAGCTTACAACAAGGACCTGGAGTCAGCAGAGGTAACACACACACACACACACACACACACACACAGAGGACACACACGCACACACACACAGAGGACACACATGCACACACACACATGCACACTCTCACACAGACACACACACTCTCACACACACACAGAGGACTCACATGCACACGCATGCACAGACAGACAGAGGACACACACACACACACACACACACAGAGACACACACAGAGACACACACAGACGTCTTCTAGTTTCTTGTCTGTAGATATTTGACTGATCAACCTTTTTCACAATTTTCTGACATTTTAGAGCAAACAACTAATCTCTGTCTGCCTGTCTGCCTGTCTGCCTGTCTGTCTGTCTGTCTGTCTGTCTGTCTGTCTGTCTGTCTGTCTGTCTGTCTGTCTGTCTGCCTGCCTGTCTGCCTGCCTGCCTGCCTGCCTGTCTGCCTGTCTGCCTGTCTGCCTGTCTGCCTGTCTGCCTGTCTGCCTGTCTGTCTGTCTGCCTGTCTGTCTGCCTGCCTGTCTGTCTGTCTGCCTGCCTGCCTGCCTGCCTGCCTGCCTGCCTGCCTGTCTGCCTGTCTGTCTGCCTGTCTGCCTGTCTGTCTGCCTGTCTGCCTGTCTGTCTGCCTGTCTGTCTGTCTGTCTGCCTGTCTGCCTGTCTGCCTGTCTGTCTGCCTGTCTGCCTGTCTGTCTGTTCAGGAGCGTAGGGAGCGTGAGCAGCAGGATTTGGAGTTCGCCAAAGAAATGGCCGAAGACGACGACGACAGCTTCCCATGATCCTCTCTGCTGACGACAGCTTCCCATGATCCTCTCTGGTGACTTCCTGTCTGCACGCTGACGACAGTAGATCACTTATTACCCACAATCCCCCTCTCTTCTTCATGTTTGTTTCTCTGACTCTGACAAATAAAAACACTTCATTTACACATGTTGGTTCCTGTGGTGTTCTGGGTGATGTAGTCTCTCTGAGCCTTTACATGCACATAATGGTCACATCCAGTGTCTGCTCTTATTCTGAAAGAGCCAGTCTTCCTTTCACTGACCTCTACATGCACATGATGGTCCAGTGTCTGCTCTTATTCTGAAAGAGCCGGTCATGGTCTAGTTTCTGCTTTTATTATGAAAGAGCCAGTCTTCCTCCGAGCTGTTACCATGGCTACTGGTTTATGGGATGTTTCCAGACGTGTTGCAGCATCTCTCCTTCATTCTTTCTACCAGCTTCTAGAAAAAAGTCACGGTCATGTTGCCAGGGGCAACAGACAGATAGGATCTGGGATGCCCTCATGTTGCCCTCTTGTTGTCCTAATGTCCTAATGTTGTCTTCATGTCATCCTCACGTTGCCCTCAAATGCCCCCCCCCCTCAGGTGGGCCTTGTCAGGGATCATTAGTGGAGTTTCTTCCTTATTAATGGAGTTGGGACCATCAGAAGTCAGGTTGGTACACAGCCGACAGCCTATTGGACGACTGGTAGAATTCATATTATGGCAAGAACCAATCAGCTAAGAGAAGAGAAACAAGCGGCCATCATTACTTTAAGAAATGAAGTCAGTTAGTCTGGAAAATTACAAAAACACACACACATACACACAAATATATATACACACACCTATACACACAAATATATACACATACACACATATACACACAAAAATATATACACACACACATATATACACACACACACAAATATATACACACACATATATATATATATACACATATATACACACACACACACAAATATATACACACACACACGTATACACACACACACACATACGCCATGGTCCCGCTACACGTCCTGCGATGCCGTGTTCATCCTGCTACGTCCTGCTACGTCCTGCTACGTCCTGCTACGTCCTGCTACGTCCTGCTGGGCCTTGTAATGCCCACAGTGTCCTGCTATACCATGAACTACTACAAAGAACTACTACAAACTTATTTTTTGTGACTGTTATTGCCACTCTTCATTCTAACCCCAACCGGTCGTCAGACACCGCCTACCAAGAGCCTGGGTCTGGGTCTGGGTCTGGGTCTGGGTCTGTCCCAGGTTTCTGCCTAAAAGGAAGTTTTTCCTCGCCACTGTCGCAGTGTTGCTTGCTCTGGAGGGAACTACTAGAACTGTTGGGTCCTTGTAAATTATAGAGTGTGGTCTAGACCTGCTCTATCTGTAGTGTAAGTGAGATAACACTTGTTATGAATTGATGCTATAAATAAAATTAAATTGAAATTGAATACACACACATATACATACATACATACACACACACACATATACACACACACATACACATACACACACATATACACATACACACACATATATACAC
>JABXJD010000625.1:175000-177500 GCA_013375575.1 Percina caprodes
AACAGCGGTCTGTATGGGGAGTTGTTAGTGTTAGAACAGCGGTCTGTATGGAGGGTTGTTAGTGTTAGAACAGCGGTCTGTATGGGGGGTTGTTACTGTTAGAACAGCGGTCTGTATGGAGGGTTGTTAGTGTTAGAACAGCGGTCTGTATGGGGGTTGTTAGTGTTAGAACAGCGGTCTGTATGGAGGGTTGTTAGTGTTAGAACAGCGGTCTGTATGGGGGGTTGTTAGTGTTAGAACAGCGGTCTGTATGGAGGGTTGTTAGTGTTAGAACAGCGGTCTGTATGGGGGGTTGTTAGTGTTAGAACAGCGGTCTGTATGGGGGCTTGTTAGTGTTAGAACAGCGGTCTGTATGGAGGGTTGTTAGTGTTAGAACAGCGGTCTGTATGGAGGGTTGTTAATGTTAGAACAGCGGTCTGTATGGAGGGTTGTTAATGTTAGAACAGCGGTCTGTATTGGGGGTTGTTAGTGTTAGAACAGCGGTCTGTATGGGGGGTTGTTAGTGTTAGAACAGCGGTCTGTATGGGGGGTTGTTAGTGTTAGAACAGCGGTCTGTATGAGGGGTTGTTAGTGTTAGAACAGCGGTCTGTATGGGGGCTTGTTAGTGTTAGAACAGCGGTCTGTATGGAGGGTTGTTAGTGTTAGAACAGCGGTCTGTATGGAGGGTTGTTAGTGTTAGAACAGCGGTCTGTATGGGGGGTTGTTAGTGTTATATTTATTATTATGTTATAGATATATGGCACCTTAGTGGCAAAGTAAAGACTTACAGAGCTGCTAGCGTGGCCCATGGATGGATAAAAAGCCCCCCCCTCAATCAGATATCAGGGGTGGGGCCCCCCCATCAGAGATTAGGAACAGCTGATAATTTCATAGTTTCTTCACTTCCTGTTGTTTCTCTCCAGTTGTTCCACTTTGATAATTAATAATGCTAATGAATGCTAATGAATGCTAATGAATTGCTAGTTGATGGTGCTGATGTGTGTCTGAGCAGCGCTGGTCCTGCTGCTCTGCTTCCTGTCGGCTCACCTCATCCTCTCGGCGCCCGTCGGCTCGCCGGTGGTCCCTAACCCGCCGCCGGCGTTCAGCGAGGCGACGGAGCGAGCCAAGACGCTGGTGGAGAAGATCCTGAAAGACATCCCGGCCGCGCACGCTGCCGCCATCACCACCGAGGTACGGTCAGCTTAACGTCTTCTTCTTCTTCTTCTTCTTCTTCTTCTTCTTCTTCTGTTTGCATTGAGCCATGAATTACACACCAGAGCCATTTCTTAATGTCAAGGATCCTTCAACTAGTCCTTCCTTGGTAGGAGTAGTCCTTCCAGGTCAGGTCCTTCCTTTGTAGGACTAGTCCTTCCAGGTCAGATCCTTCCTTTGTAGGACTAGTCCTTCCAGGTCCGGTCCTTCCTTGGTAGGACAAGTCCTTCCAGGTCACATCCTTCCTTGGTAGGAGTAGTCCTTCAGGTCAGGTCCTTCCTTGGTAGGAGTAGTCCTTCCTGGTCAGGTGCTTCCTTTGTAGGACTAGTCCTTCCAGGTCCGGTCCTTCCTTGGTAGGACAAGTCCTTCCAGGTCAGATCCTTCCTTGGTAGGAGTAGTCCTTCAGGTCAGGTCCTTCCTTGGTAGGAGTAGTCCTTCAGGTCAGGTCCTTCCTTGGTAGGAGTAGTCCTTCCTGGTCAGGTGCTTCCTTGGTAGGACTAGTTCTTCCAGGTCAGATCCTTCCTTTGTAGGACTAGTCCTTCCAGGTCCTGTCCTTCCTTGGTAGGACAAGTTCTTCCAGGTCACATCCTTCCTTGGTAGGAGTAGTCCTTCAGGTCAGGTCCTTCCTTGGTAGGAGTAGTCCTTCCTGGTCAGGTGCTTCCTTTGTAGGACTAGTCCTTCCAGGTCCGGTCCTTCCTTGGTAGGACAAGTCCTTCCAGGTCAGATCCTTCCTTGGTAGGAGTAGTCCTTCAGGTCAGGTCCTTCCTTGGTGGGAGTAGTCCTTCAGGTCAGGTCCTTCCTTGGTAGGAGTAGTCCTTCCTGGTCAGGTGCTTCCTTGGTAGGACAAGTCCTTCGAGGTCAGATCCTTCCTTTGTAGGAGTAGTCCTTCAGGTCAGGTCCTTCCTTGGTAGGAGTAGTCCTTCCTGGTCAGGTCCTTCCTTGGTAGGACTAGTCCTTCCTGTTCGGGTCCTTCCTTGGTAGGACTAGTCCTTCAGGTCAGGTCCTTCCTTTGTAGGAGTAGTCCTTCCAGGCCAGGTCCTTCCTTGGTAGGACTAGTCCTTCCTGTTCGGGTCCTTCCTTGGTAGAACTAGTCCTTCAGGTCAGGTCCTTCCTTGGTAGGACTAGTCCTTCCAGGTCAGGTCCTTCCTTGGTAGGACTAGTCCTTCAGGTCAGGTCCTTCCTTGGTAGGACTAGTCCTTCAGGTCAGATGTTTCCACGCTGCATTCAAAACATTGGACGGCAAAATGGATGTGGAACTGGGCTGTTCAGTTATTTATATTATATATAGACACACACAGACACGCACACA
>JABXJD010000625.1:197500-202500 GCA_013375575.1 Percina caprodes
GTCATGGCGTCTCCCGGCCGGCTGTCCGTCCTGCTGATGTCTGTCCTCCTCCTCCTCCTCTCAGCTGGGATTGGCTCTACGGCTGGCGGCAAAAAACTATCAAAAAACAAAGTCAAGGCCGGATTTAAAGAAACTGGCAAGTTCATTTTGCAGAACGCTGACCAGATCAGAGTCGCCGCTATCCCGTTTCTGAATCTGATCAAACCGGACGGGTCTCTGATCAGTGCCATCGTGAACGTAGCATTGATAGTAGTGTCACTAGTAAACAAAAACTTACAAGATGACCCAACATTAAAGTATCTCAAGTTTCAATTTGACAATGTTAATTTTAAGCTTGACAAATATCACGAAGAGCAGAAATGGGCGAACTGGGCCAGTGGACCCTTTCAGGAGACAGAGAAAAACATTGAGGTAGGCTGGTCTACCTTGAAAACGTTTGTGGGCAGTCTCTTAGAATCAAAAGACATCCATGAACAGCAGAGGCATAGAGATGAGTTTATTAACGCCTACTCACCGTACGAGCCCGCCATCAAGACCTTGCATGAGTTTCTGAAACCTAAAACAATAAGCTTCATGGAAAACCTGGGCTTGATGCTGGCTAACCATTCTAGATGTCATGAACAGGAAATCAGAGATTACAGCGCATTTATTAATAAACTTATCTACAAGGGCAATACTATGAATCAATTGTACTACAAACTCAAGAAAATAAGCTCTCCCTCCAGACTTAACGAGGCAGCTAACATTGCATACGAATCTGCATCCGCTCTGTTCCAACTGCAACTGTACTGCATTGAAAACAGTGATAATTACATTAAAAGGGACGTGATGGAGCTCATTGATGACACCAAAGACCGCAAAGGACTAGCACAGAAAGTCTGGTCTTTCTTGGAGAAGACGTATGACAGGCATGACTGGATGGTTGTTGCATTTCTAACCAAAAATTCCCAACATAACAATGTTAAAACACTCAACAAACACGTCTTGGATAAATTTACTGAGGTGAAAAAGGGGAAGTTAGCGTGGCTGTAGCCAGACAGGTGAAGGGGACTCACACAAGGGCCGCTGACGTTAAAAAAGCCATTGAAAAGTGCCTTGGGAAGTCAGTTCTGTGTTATGAGGTACCAGAGAAGCTCAGGAATTGTCAGGAACCTGTGGGAAACGTTGGAGACAGAATCACAGTGTCTCAGACCTACACAGCAGTGCACGCCTTTAGAGCCAAGGCTCATGACAGCCACGGAGCAAAGACCATACCAGACGAAATAGTAGAAGAAGACTTTGTCCCTGGAGGCACCAGCCCTTACATCTATGCAGGGAGATGTCAGAAAGATCCACTTATTAACACTGGCAAGTTTGTTGTTCTGATTAAAAGTGATGAAGAGATGCTCAAACCAGATCCATGCTCTAATCCGGACTGTGGTGGTCCCCAAAGAGGCGACTGTGTTCCTATAGAAGACATATTTGCGGTGTGTAAGTGCAAGAAGTTGTACTACGGCCAGAAATGTGAGGAGAGCTTAGACGATTATAAGAAAGCCTTAAACGAAGAGATAGACATCAAGTCAGACGAGTTCAAGAACGTCTTGGAGGAGTTAGATGTGTTAGACCGTAATCAGAGAAGGCCAATAGTGGTGTATAGGCAACGGTAGGCAACTATAGGCAACTATAGGCAACTATAGGCAACCATAGGCAACAGTAGGTAACAATAGGCAACTATAGGCAACTATAGGCAACAATAGGCAACTATAGGCAACTATAGGCAACAATAGTCAACGGTAGGTAACAATAGGCAACTATAGGCAACCATAGGCAACAATAGGCAACTATAGGCAACAATAGGCAACGGTAGGTAACAATAGGCAACTATAGGCAACCATAGGCAACAATAGGCAACTATAGGCAACAATAGGCAACAGTAGGTAACAATAGGCAACTATAGGCAACAGTAGGTAACAATAAGCAACTATAGGCAACCATAGGCAACAATAGGCAACTATAGGCAACAATAGGCAACAGTAGGTAACAATAAGCAACTATAGGCAACCATAGGCAAAAATAGGCAACTATAGGCAACAATAGGCAACAGTAGGTAACAATAGGAAACTATAGGCAACGTATGCAGTCATCAGCCATCAGTCCGACTGGCCGTCCAGGACATGTTTGGTCTAGCTCAGCACAAAGACTGGGAGCCGAGGCCTCTCTATCTCCTACAAAACATTTACAGGATATCTATTGGCTAACACACAGCTACGGGTTGCTGCAGCTGAAATGGTTTGACCGAGTAAAAACAATCATTAGTTACCCTGAAAACTAACCCTAACCTTCACTAGTTACCCTGAAAACTAACTCTAACCTTCATTAGTTACCTTGAAAACTAACCCTAACCTTAACTAGTTACCCTAAAAACTAACCCTAACCTTCAGTAGTTACCCTGTAAACTAACCTTAACCCTTCATTAGTTACCCTGAAAACTAACCCTAACCTTAACTAGTTACCCTGAAAACTAACCCTAACCTTAACTAGTTACCCTGAAAACTAACCCTAACCTTAACTAGTTACCCTGAAAAATAACCTAACAATTTAAAATGAGCGTTAATGTCTATGTCTAATAATCTATTTAATAGGCGGTCTGTCCACTCGATGCTGGGGAGGGGCCCCCCCGATGCTGCTGTGGGAGTGTAGAGTGATATACCGTGTGTCTCCTAAAGCTAGCGTTAGCAGCTAATCACCGGTTGGCGCTAGCTAGCTTGTTTCCAGCTCCAGACACAGTCGATTAGCGTGAAAACAGACCGGTCGCCTCAGTGATTATTCAAAAGCCTTGCGTGTGACCTGTAATGTCATGACCTCCTCCTGCCAATCAGATCAGACCAGTGAGATGTTCTTCTGCTTCGAGCCTCTGTCCTGTTGCTAAAGCTGCTAAAATTAATAAAAAATAATTTCAAATGTATTGCTGAGTCTTTATTACGTACATGCTCTTAGGCCTCCTGTCAAATTTAACCAGAAAGTTTCTACATCACAACATTTCCCCTAATACTGTATCTGAAGTCTCTTTATATAGACCTTAGTGGTCCCTAATACTGTATCTGAAGTCTCTTTATATAGACCTTAGTGGTCCCTAATACTGTATCTGATGTCTCTTTATATAGACCTTAGTGGTCCCTAATACTGTATCTGAAGTCTCTTTATATAGACCTTAGTGGTCCCTAATACTGTATCTGAAGTCTCTTTATATAGACCTTAGTGGTCCCTAATACTGTATCTGAAGTCTCTTTATATAGACCTTAGTGGTCCCTAATACTGTAGGCTATCTGAAGTCTCTTTATATAGACCTTAGTGATCCCTAATACTGTATCTGAAGTCTCTTTATATAGACCTTAGTGGTCCCTAATACTGTATCTGAAGTCTCTTTATTTAGACCTTAGTGGTCCCTAATACTGTATCTGAAGTCTCTTTATATAGACCTTAGTGGTCCCTAATACTGTATCTGAAGTCTCTTAATATAGACCTTAGTGGTCCCTAATACTGTATCTGAAGTCTCTTAATATAGACCTTAGTGGTCCCCTAATACTGTATCTGAAGTCTCTTTATATAGACCTTAGTGGTCCCTAATACTGTATCTGAAGTCTCTTTATATAGACCTTAGTGGTCCCTAATACTGTATCTGAAGTCTCTTTATATAGACCTTAGTGGTCCCTAATACTGTATCTGAAGTCTCTTTATATAGACCTTAGTGGTCCCTAATACTGTATCTGAAGTCTCTTTATATAGACCTTAGTGGTCCCTAATACTGTAGGCTATCTGAAGTCTCTTTTATATAGACCTTAGTGATCCCTAATACTGTATCTGAAGTCTCTTTATATAGACCTTAGTGGTCCCTAATACTGTATCTGAAGTCTCTTTATTTAGACCTTAGTGGTCCCTAATACTGTATCTGAAGTCTCTTTATATAGACCTTAGTGGTCCCCTAATACTGTATCTGAAGTCTCTTAATATAGACCTTAGTGGTCCCTAATACTGTATCTGAAGTCTCTTAATATAGACCTTAGTGGTCCCCTAATACTGTATCTGAAGTCTCTTTATATAGACCTTAGTGGTCCCTAATACTGTATCTGAAGTCTCTTTATATAGACCTTAGTGGTCCCTAATACTGTATCTGAAGTCTCTTTATATAGACCTTAGTGGTCCCTAATACTGTATCTGAAGTCTCTTTATATAGACCTTAGTGGTCCCTAATACTGTATCTGAAGTCTCTTTATATAGACCTTAGTGGTCCCTAATACTGTATCTGAAGTCTCTTTATATAGACCTTAGTGGTCCCTAATACTGTATCTGAAGTCTCTTTATATAGACCTTAGTGGTCCCCTAATACTGTATCTGAAGTCTCTTTATATAGACCTTAGTGGTCCCTAATACTGTATCTGAAGTCTCTTTATATAGACCTTAGTGGTCCCTAATACTGTATCTGAAGTCTCTTTATATAGACCTTAGTGGTCCCTAATACTGTATCTGAAGTCTCTTTATATAGACCTTAGTGGTCCCTAATACTGTATCTGAAGTCTCTTTATATAGACCTTAGTGGTCCCTAATACTGTATCTGAAGTCTCTTTATATAGACCTTAGTGGTCCCTAATACTGTATCTGAAGTCTCTTTATATAGACCTTAGTGGTCCCTAATACTGTATCTGAAGTCTCTTTTATATAGACCTTAGTGGTCCCTAATACTGTATCTGAAGTCTCTTTATATAGACCTTAGTGGTCCTTAATACTGTATCTGAAGTCTCTTTATATAGACCTTAGTGGTCCCTAATACTGGATCTGAAGTCTCTTTATAGACCTTAGTGGTCCCTAATACTGGATCTGAAGTCTCTTTATATAGACCTTAGTGGTCCCTAATACTGTATCTGAAGTCTCTTTATATAGACCTTAGTGGTCCCTAATACTGTATCTGAAGTCTCTTTATATAGACCTTAGTGGTCCCTAATACTGTATCTGAAGTCTCTTTA
>JABXJD010000625.1:207500-210000 GCA_013375575.1 Percina caprodes
TGTACAATACTCAATACTTGGTTGGAGCTCCTTTTGCCTCAATTACTGCATTAATGCGGCGTGGCATGGAGTCGATGAGTTTCTGGCACTGCTCAGGTGTTATGAGAGCCCAGGTTGCTCTGATAGTGGCCTTCAACTCTTCTGCGTTTTTGGGTCTGGCATTCTGCATCTTCCTTTTCACAATACCCCACAGATTTTCTATGGGGCTAAGGTCAGGGAGTTGGCTGGCCAATTTAGAACAGAAATACCATGGTCCGTAAACCAGGCACGGGTAGATTTTGCGCTGTGTGCAGGCGCCAAGTCCTGTTGGAACCTGAAATCTCCATCTCCATAGAGCAGGTCAGCAGCAGGAAGCATGAAGTGCTCTAAAACTTGCTGGTAGACGGCTGCGTTGACCCTGGATCTCAGGAAACAGAGTGGACCGACACCAGCAGATGACATGGCACCCCAAACCATCACTGATGGTGGAAACTTTACACTAGACTTCAGGCAACGTGGATCCTGTGCCTCTCCTGTCTTCCTCCAGACTCTGGGACCTCGATTTCCAAAGGAAATGCAAAATTTGCTTTCGTCAGAAAACATGACTTTGGACCACTCAGCAGCAGTCCAGCTCTTTTTTCCTTAGCCCAGGTGAGACGCTTTTCTCGCTGTTTCTTGGTCAACAGTGGCTTGACACGAGGTATGCGGCAGTTGAAACCCATGTCTTTCAAGCGTCTCTTGGTGGTGGATCTTGAAGCACTGACTCCAGCAGCTGTCCACTCCTTGTGAATCTCCTTTTGAATGGGTTTCACAATCTTGACTAGGGCGCGGTGATCCCTATCGCTTGTACACTTTTTCTGACCACAGTTTTTCCTTCCCTTTGCCTCTCTATTAATGTGTTTGGACACAGAGCTCTGAGAACAGCCAGCCTCTTCAGCAATAACCTTTTGTGTCTTTCCCTCCTTGTGCAATGTGTCGATGGTCGCCTTTTGGACAGCTGTCAAATCTGAAGTCTTCCCCATGTTTGTGTAGGCTTCAGAACTGGACTGAGAGACCATTTAAAGCCCTTTGCAGGTGTTTTGAGTTAATCAGCTGATTACTTTGTGGCACCAGGTGTCTTCAAAATTTAACCCTTACACAATATTCTAATTTTGTGACACACGGAATTTTGGATTTTCATTTGTTGCCACTTCAAATCATCAAAATTAAATGAAATAAACATTTGAATGCATCAGTCTGTGTGCAATGAATAAATATAATGTACAAGTTACACCTTTTGAATGCAATTACTGAAATAAATCAAGTTTTTCAAAATATTCTAATTTACTGGCTTTTACCTGTATATATATATATATATATATATATATATATATATATAACTGGTGTATTGGTTGTAGATTTTGCGCTGAATGGTTGGAGAAGGGTTTCCTCCAGAGTCCTGGGACTAAAGAACTAAACCTGGTCTGTAGGATTTCTCCAGCTGCGATTGGGACCCTTTTTATAAATTTATTTCATGCAACCACTTGCCATAAGAAAATTAAGTGCATTCAACATTTTTTTCAGTATGTGTACTCTGTGTATTCTCTGTGTAGTCTGTGTAGTCTGTGTACTCTGTGTACTCTGTCTGTATACTCTGTGTACTCTGTGTACTCTGTGTACTCTGTGTACCTTCCTCTCCAGACTGTCGTCCCCCTCTGTGGAGCTCACGCTGTCACGGTAACGGGACCGGGAGGGGCGGGACCTCCGGGCTTTGACGGACAGCTGGGCACGGCCTTTCTGGAGGCTGTTATCCAGCAGCTCAGTCTCAGGGACCTCATTAAGGTCTGAAACCAACACTCACACACACACACACACACACACAAAGACACAAAGACACACACACACACACACACACACACAAAGACACAAACACACACACACACACACACACACACACACACACAGAAACACACACACACACACACACACACAGAAACACACACACACACACACACACACACACACACACACACACACACACACACACACACAAAGACACAAACACACATCAATATGATGGATTTTGTCCTTCCAGGGTCCTGCAGGATGTCTGATGTAGTCTATGTCCTGCAGGTTGTCTGATGTGGACTAGTCTATGTCCTGCAGGATGTCTGATGTAGTCTATGTCCTGCAGGTTGTCTGATGTGGACTAGTCTATGTCCTGCAGGATGTCTGATGTAGTCTGTGTCTTGCAGGTTGTCTGATATGGACTAGTCTATGTACTGCAGGATGTCTGATGTAGTCTATGTCTTGCAGGATGTCTGATGTAGTCTATGTCCTGCAGGTTGTCTGATGTAGTCTATGTCCTGCAGGATGTCTTGTGTGGACTAGTCTATGTTCTGCAGGATGTCTGATGTAGTCTATGTTCTGCAGGATGTCTGATGTGGACTAGTCTATGTCCTGCAGGATGTCTGATGTAGTCTATGTCCTGCAGGATGTCTGATGTAGTCTATGTCCTGCAGGTTGTCTGATGTAGTCTATG
>JABXJD010000625.1:217500-220000 GCA_013375575.1 Percina caprodes
GACATGTTTCCAGGTATTTCACTTTGTTGTTAAGTACATAATTCCACTTTTGGCCTGTACTGTACATACATATATGTACATATACATATATGTACATATACATATACTGTATATACATACATATACATATATGTATGTACATACAGTATATGTATATGTACATATACTGTATATACTGTATATGTATATGTACATATATGTATATGTATGTATATACAGTATTCAATTCAATTCAATTTTATTTATAGTATCAATTCATAACAAGAGTTATCTTGAGACACTTTACAGATAGAGCAGGTCTAGACCAGATAGAGCAGGTCTAGACCATATAGAGTAGGTCTAGACCAGATAGAGCAGGTCTAGACCACACTCAATAATTTACAAGGACCCAACAGTTCTAGTAGTTTCCTCCAGAGCAAGCAACAGTGGGACAGTGGCGAGGAAAAACTTCCTTTTAGGCAGATACCTCGGACAGACCCAGACCCAGACCCAGGCCCAGACCCAGACCCAGACCCAGACCCAGACCCAGACCCAGGCTCTTGGTAGGCAACCGTTTGGGGTTAGAATGAAGAGTGGCAATAACAAAAATAGAAAAAATAGTAGTTTGTAGTAGTTCATTGTAGTAGTTCATGGTATAGCAGGACACTATGCAGCAGTCTACACACTGTTTTATCTCGAGAGAAATGCAGAGAGCACAATTTCTGTATTTGTTATTCAGTGATCCAAATGTTCAGTGTGTGGTTACACACACACACACACACACACACACACACACACACACACACACACACACACACACACACACACACACACACACACACACACACACACACACACAGAAACATTCCTTTTCAGCTTCCAGTCAGCTGGTGGTTTTATGATTTAAACTCAGTTATTTCTGTTTTGTGTGTGTGTGTGTGTGTGTGTGTGTGTATGTGTGTGTGTGTGTATGTGTGTGTGTGTGTGTGAGTGTGTGTGTGTGTGTGTGTGTGTGTGGTTGTCAGGTCATAGGTTGTAGCTTCTCCTTTAAGTTGTATGTCTCCTCTGATTGGTCGGTTGGGCGTGTCGACCTCGACCTCCGATTTAATGATTGACTGTTTATTTTCTGTTTTGTGTGTGGTGTGTGTGTGTCTGTGTGTGTGTGTGTGTGTGCGCATGTGTGTGTGTGTGTGTGTGTGTGTGTGTGTGTGTGGGTGTGTGTGTGTCTGTGTGTGTGTGTGTGTGTGTGTGTGTGTGTGTGTGTGTGTGTGTGTGTGTGTGTGTGTGCTACATTCCTGGCAGTGTGGGTGTGTCTGAGAGACTAACGGAGGGGGAGGAATGTGAGACTCTCTCCTACCTGCCTCACCTGCCTCAGGTGTGTCTCTGTCAGATCAGGTTGGACTGTTTACCTCTTAAAGGGCCGGCAGCCCTCACTTCAACACAGTAAAACTTTATTGATCCCTGCAGCAGTTTACACTGAAAACAACCAAAGGTTACAAGTTCATAAACTGTCAACTAAATCATTAGAAAGTACATTTAAATTTCTACTGAATACATATATGATATATAATCTACTTTAATAGATATATAATGACATATATATATAATATATAATTTACTTTAATAGATATATAATGACATATATATATATATATAATATATAATATACTTTAATAGATATATAATGACATATATATATATATATATATATATATATATATATATATATATATAATATATAATATACTTTAATAGATATATAATTACATATATTTAATATATAATATACTTTAATAGATATATAATGACATATATATATATAATATATAATCTACTTTAATAGATATATAATCCATCCATCTTCGACCGCTTATCCGGTATCGGGTCGCGGGGGCAACAGCTCCAGTAGGGGACCCCAAGCTTCCCTTTCCTGATCCACATCAACCAGCTCCGACTGGGGGATCCCAAGGCGTTCCCAGGCCAGGTTGGAGATATAATCTCTCCACCTTGTCCTGGGTCTTCTCCGAGGCCTCCTCCCAGCTGGACGTGCCTGGACCACCTCCCTAGGGACCCCAGGAGGCATCCTTACCAGATGCCCGAACCACCTCAACTGGCTCCTTTCGACGTGAAGGAGCAGCAGCTCTACTCTGAGTTCCTCTCGGAGGACTGAGCTTCTCACCCGATCTCTAAGGGAGACGCCAGCCACCCTCCTGAGGAAACCCATTTCGGCCGCTTGTACCCTGGATCTCGTTCTTTCGGTCATGAACCGAACTGCAACCCCTCCCCTCCCCAACTACACCTCGATATCGTGTCCATAAATATTATGAACAGGATTGGTGACAAAGCGCAGCCCTGGCGGAGGCCAACCCTCCAGAACCTGGAACGAGTCCGACTTACTGCCGAGAACCTGGACACAGCTCTCGCTTTGGTCATACAGAGATCGGATGGCCCTGAGAAGGGACCCCCTCACCCCATACTCCCGCAGCACCTCCCACAGTTTCTCCCGGGGGACCCGGTCATA
>JABXJD010000625.1:225000-236764 GCA_013375575.1 Percina caprodes
TCCGTCTCCACCGTCAATGTCTCCATCTCCACCCTCAATGTCTCCACCCTCAATATCTCCGTCTCCACCCTCAATGTCTCCATCTCCACCCTCAAAGTCTCCGTCTCCACCCCTCAAAGTCTCCGTCTCCACCCTCAAAGTCTCTGTCTCCACTCTCAAAGTCTCCGTCTCCACCCTCAAAGTCTCCGTCTCCACCCCTAAAAGTGTCTGTCTCCACCCTCAAAGTCTCCGTCTCCACCCTCAAAGTCTCCGTCTCCACCCCTAAAAGTCTCCGTCTCCACCCTCAATGTCTCCATCTCCACCCCTCAATGTCTCCATCTCCACCCCTCAATGTCTCTGTCTCCACCCCTCAAAGTGTCCGTCTCCACCCCTCAAAGTCTCCGTCTCCACCCTCAAAGTCTCCGTCTCCACCCTCAATGTCTCCGTCTCCACCCTCAAAGTCTCTGTCTCTGATGGTGTCATGTCTCCACCTTCATTATCTGGTTGTTTTTGGTGTGTAGGCTTTTTCTGAAGTTTCTTTTATAAAAAGGATTTTTTATTATTATTATTATTATTATTATTATTATTATTATTATTATTATTTCTTCACTTCATATCTCAAAACATGCAGACTGTCCCTAGATAGTTGAACTTGACCCCAGAATGAGTGACGTGTCCCCCATGTGTGCAGGTCTGGGTCTGGTCCTGGTGGAGTTCCAGTATGAGTACCAGGGCCGGGACGGGGAGCTGGTCTCCATCAGACCCAACGAGCGCTACGTGCTGCTGGCGAAGACCACCGCCCACTGGTGGCAGGTGCAGGGGGGCCGCGGGTCCAAACCCTTCTACGTCCCCGCCACCTACGTCAAGGAGCTGCCGCCGGACGGCCCCTCGCCGCTGGACCTGCACGCCCCCGGGCCCGGGCCAGACCCGGGGCCACTCCCTGCAGCCGCACCGGTCCCGGTCCCAGTCCCAGTCCCCGTTCCAAAGACTCTGGACCAAGGTTAGTATCAGGGGCCAACTGTGCGTGTGCGTGTGCGTGTGCGTGTGTGTGTGTGTGTGTGTGTGTGTGTGTGTGTGTGTGTGTGTGTGTGTGTGTGTGTATGCAGCGGCACCGTGGCTCCGTCTGGAGCTTAGCCCCGCCCACAATGATTGTGATTGGCCTAGAGGAGAGCTGATAGACCAGAGCACGCCCTCCCATAATACCTTGACTCCAATGTCTCCCGTTGTCCTGTAGTCTCCGGTAATAAAGAGGACCCCAGAGCCAGACCGGCGGACGAGGTCCTGATCCGGCTCGGCCGAGGCTCCCACCCGGTCCGGAAGCCCGAAACCGCATGTCCACGTTCGGGTTCCCGGACGTCCGGCGCCCGCCTCCACGCCGCCGCGACCTTTGCAGAGAAACCAGCGGGCAGGACTACAACGGGCAGCGGGACTACAAACATGGCGACAGCGCTATCAAGAAGCTGGTCCTGGACGGACCCAGAGACCCGGACAGACCCAGAGTCCCGGGTTCAACCCGGCGGACCCTGCGTCCTGTGGCGCGCCCCACTCCTCTCATTGTGGCGAGCGCCGTCTGTCCCGTGGTTACGGGAGAAGAGGACTCGCTGAAGGAGGAATCGAACCACATCTACGAGTCCATCCAGGACCTGAACCTGGACCTGGACGCTCTAATTGGAGGACGGGGAAGACCTGCAAGGGCACCCGAAACCCCCCCAACACAGGTAACACACACACACACACACACACACACACACACACACACACACACACACACACACAGACTTGGTGGGGGTTTAGAGCAGTTAGCTGGGGGAGCAGAAGCGTGGGGGGGGTGTAGTGGTGACGTGTTGTTGCCTGATTTCAGCGCCGGGGCAGCTGGGAGATGTAGTTCTTTTAGAGTCCGTGCTGCAGGAAGCTGATGTCAGTCAGCCTGAGCTACTGTTCCCCCCCCCCCCCTTTTATTCTGCCTTCTACCAAAATAAAAGCCTTCTGCGGCGTGTCATTTCCTGCAGATTCCACACAGGAAGTCAGAGCTGTTTCCTCTTTTTATTCTCCTGCTGACCTTTGACCCGCAGCCCTCCTTAGCTGTAGTTTCATTCATTGTCTTTTAGAGTTTATTTATATTTTATGTTCTTTTCTTATATATTCTTCATTATTATTTTATTTTATTCATTTTAATTTTTAATTTTAAGTAATTTTAATTTGTATTTTATTTACAATTTTGAAAACCTTTTTAATTTTTAATTGTTTTAATATTATTTTTAAAATAGTTTTTTTTAACTTTAGATAATTTTTTATACGTCTTATAAGTATTTTTTTATTTAATTTATTATAATTATTTCCTTTACTTTTGGTGTTCATTCTTTAAAAGCAAAGGGAGGTCAGGGTCTGTGTGATGTCAAAGCAGGATGTAGTGATGTCACAGCAGGATGTAGTGATGTCACAGCAGGATGTGTTCAGGGTCTGACAGGAAACTGGGAGAGAGCGGCGCTGCAGCGACGCCTGCAGGACGCACGCCAGGGAACATGGTTATTAAACACACACAGACACACACACACACACACACACACACACACACATAAACACACACAGACACATACACACACACACACACACACACACACACACACATACACATACACATACACACACACACACACAGAGACACACACACACATACACACACAGAGACACACACACACATACACAGAGACATACACACAGAGACACACACACATACACAGACACACACACATATACACACCCAGACAGGGGGTGGGGCTATGTGTATCTGCTGATGTGATTGGTTCCCGGTTCCCAGACTGGTCCCTATGATGTGATTGGTTCTCAGGCTGTTCCTGATGATGTGATTGGTCCTGAGGCTACTCCCGCCTGCGACCGTCTACGCTAACGCCTCCTCTCTGAAGAGCGTCCGTCCTCAGATCTCTGTCTCTGGCCCCGTCCTCCCGCCATCGCCCCCACCAGGCCCGCCCCTTGCCACCAGCCCCAGCCCCTCATCTGGGGTGATAAGCCCCGCCTCCCGTTCCGCCCTGGGCAGTGGCAGGTAAGCCGACCTCTGACCCTTCTCCCATCCTTACACAGATTAGCTTAAGCGTTAATAATGTAATGTAGCTCTAGCACCCAGCTGTTAGCATTGCTCCAATGCTAACATTACTGTAAAGCTAATGCTACTAAAGTATATAAAAACCCAGTAGGAGGACTAACTGCCTGGGCAACCCTCTGCTAAAGCTTAAGCATCCTGTAGAGATGCTAGCTATGGAGCCCCCACCATCTGCATGTGTAGCACATATAGCATGTGTGGCATGTATACCATGTATTTATCATGTGTAGCATGTATGCCATATATAGCATCATGTGTAGCATGTATGCCATGCATAGCATCGTGTGTAGCATGTATGCTATGCATAGCATCATGTGTAGCATGTATGCCATGCATAGCATCATGTATAGCATGTATACATGCATAGCATCATGTGTAGCATGTATGCCATGCATAGCATCATGTGTAGCATGTATGCCATGCATAGCATAATGTATAGCATGTGTAGCATAATGTGTAGCATGTGTAGCATGTATAGCATGATGCTAACGAGAGGCCGTTTCCATCTGAGCATGAGACTCACATCGGGCAGAGACATCAGAACGTCTCCCGTGCGTGCGTGCGTGCGTGTATATATATATATATATATATATATATATATATATATATATATATATATAATATAGCTCACAAAAGTACTGTTTCCATATTACCTAATTCACCAATAATCGTGTTAAAAAAGCCTGTCTGCCTGCCTGCCTGTCTGTCTCTCTCTCTCTCTCTCTCTCTGCCTGTCTCTCTCTGTCTGTCTGCCTGTCTCTCTGTCTGTCTGTCTCTCTGTCTGTCTGCCTGTCTGTCTCTGTCTGTCTGTCTGCCTGTCTGTCTCTCTGTCTCTCTGTCTGTCTGTCTGTCTCTCTGTCTGTCTGCCTGTCTGTCTGTCTGTCTGTCTCTCTGTCTCTGTCTGTCTCTCTGTCTCTCTGTCTGTCTGTCTGCCTGTCTGTCTCTCTGTCTCTCTGTCTGCCTGTCTGCCTGTCTGTCTGTCTGTCTGTCTCTCTGTCTCTGTCTGCCTGTCTGCCTGTCTGTCTGTCTGTCTGTCTGTCTGTCTGTGTCTCAGGTTCATACAGACCAGGACAGCGGGAAGGTGTGTTATTTCCATCCTGTGAGCAACCAGACCAGATGGTCCGACCCCAGTCACCCCCGCCATCTGCAGACATGGACCGCCCAAAGGGTCCGACCCCACGTTGCAGACATGGACCGGTCCAAAGTGTCCGACCCCCGCGTGCACTCCCATCTGCAGACATGGACCAGCCCAAAGGGTCCAACCCCACGGTGCAGACATGGACCGGTCCAAGGGTCAACGCCATGGGGCCACCACGCCATCTGCAGACATGGATGGTCAAAGGTCTAACGCCGTGGGGCCATCCCACGCCATCTGCAGACATGGACCGGTCAAAGGCTCCGACCCTCTTGGGCCACCCCCACATCTGCAAACATGGACCGGTCCAAAGGGTCAGACTCCCAAGGTGCAGACATGGACTGGTCCAGGTCCGACCCCCTTGAGGCCACCCCCACGCCATCTGCAGACATGGACCGGTCCAGAGGGTGCCCACCCTCCCTCTCCCCCTCCTCCTTGCAGGTGCACGAGTCTCCAGCCGCCATCTTAGAACCTTGTTATTGTTCGCGTGCAACACGTGAACGTAAAGAGCCCGAAGGCTGGAGGGAGTTAAGACAGAATAATATTAGTTATTAATATTTATTATTAATATTATATATCCTCTCTGTTGTCAGGGTATTAATAATAACACTAATAATACTACTACTAATAATAATAATAGTAATAATACTATTATTAGTAGTAATAATAACAATAATAGTATTCTGTCAGGTTCCTGTGTTTGGGAGCAGCTGATGGACGATGTCTCCGGAGGGTTACTACTACAACCCTGCGTCAGGATCCACGTCCTGGGACGCTCCGGAGCCCGTCCCTGGACCCGCCCCAACAGTCTTCGAAGGCCCAGTACGACTCCAGACATAAGTCTGCCTAGATTATTTACTTTTATTGTGAAAGGACTGGAGAACAGTGTGGCCTCTGTGTAGGGCTTTTATTGTGAAAGGACTGGAGAAGTGAAACTTTGCTCATTTTAAACCAGCTCTGTGCCGCTGCAGTGTGGGCAGTAGACTTTTGTTGGTAAATAAGTGGAGGGGGTCCGCACCATTCTTCTGCATGTCCTCCCCACACTGCAAAGACACAGAGCTGCATGTCCTCCCCACACTGCAAAGACACAGAGCTGCATGTCCTCCCCACACTGCAAAGACACAGAGCTGTGTCCTCCACTGCAAAGACACAGAGCTGCATGTCTTCCCCACACTGCAAAGACACAGGCTGCATGTCCTCCCCACACTGCAAAGACACAGAGCTATGTCCCCCACATTTTAAAGCATGTCCTCCCCACTGCAAGGACACAGAGCTGCATCCCCCACACTTTAAAGCATGTCCTCCCCACACTGCAAAGACACAGAGCTGCATGTCCTCCCCACACTGCAAAGACACAGAGCCGGCTGAGGATCAGCATCAACATGTTCTAATTATAATTTTCTGATTAATCTGAAGCCTCCGCTGCCAGAGGAAGATTATCCTGTTAACGACAACGTCTTCAGCAATTACACACACACACACACAAATACAGAGACACACACACAAATACAGAGACACACACACACAAATACAGAGACACACACACACAAATACAGAGACACACACACAAATACAGAGACCACACACACACACACACACACACACACACACACACACACAAATACAGATACACACACACAATACAGGAGACACACACACAAATACAGAGACACACACACACAATACAGAGACACACACACACACACACACACACACAAATACAGAGACACACACACACACACAAATACAGAGACACACACACACACACACACACACACACAAATACAGAGACAGACACACACACACACACACACACACACACACACAATACAGAGACACACACACACACATACAAAGAACACACACACACACAAATACAGAGACACACACACACTCTCTCTCTCTCTATCTCGTGATCTTGGATATTAAATCATCGTCTGTGTTTTTCCCAGAATCCTCAGCAACAGTCGGTGGCGGTGCTGATTCCCAGAGCTCATCTCCAGGAGGTAACCAGGGGCAACACATCTGGATGTAACCAGGGCAACATCAGGACGTTGCCCCTGGTTACCTGGGACAACGCATCAGGGCCCGGCGAGTCTCCGCTTTCTAACCCTCTCTGTTTTCCAGATCCCGGCTCTGTCCCAGAGGCTGATGGGAAACGGAGTCTCTGAGGAGGGGGACAGCGGCGTCGCCAGGAACTGGAGACACAGCATGGCTGAAGACGTGAGTCACAGATAAGCTCTGAAGAGGAGAGCATGCTGCTCATTACAGCTCGTTAAGCTCATTAGAGCTTGTTAGAGCTCATTATAGTTCTCTCTTTGTTTCCTGCTCATTAGAACTCATTAGAGCCTATTAGTGCTCATTAGAGCCCATTAGAGCTCATTAGAGCTCTCTCTGTTTTCTGCTCATTAGAGCTCATTATAACTCATTAGCGCTCTCTCTTTGTTTCCTGCTATTAGAGCTCATTAGAGCTCTCTCTGTTTTCTGCTCATTAGAGCCCATTAGCGCTCTCTTTGTTTCCTGCTCATTAGAGCCCATTAGAGCCCATTAGAGCTCTCTCTGTGTTTTCTGCTCATTAGAGCCCATTAGAGCTCTCTCTTTGTTTCAGACTTTCTCCCCGAGTCATCGCAGAAACGTCTCAGACTTCACCGACATCTCCATCAGCAGTCAACAGGTACACACTCACCTGTATCACACACTCACCTGTATCACACACTCACCTGTATCACACACTCACCTGTATCACACACTCACCTGTATCACACACTCAGCTGAATCACACACTCAGCTGAAACACACACTCATCTGTATCACACACTCAGCTGAATCACACACTCAGCTGAATCACACACTCACCTGTATCACACACTCACCTGTATCACACACTCACCTGTCTCACACACTCACCTGTCTCACACACTCACCTGTCTCACACACTCACCTGAATCACACACTCAACTGTCTCACACACTCACCTGTATCACACACTCACCTGTATCACACACTCAGCTGAAACACACACTCATCTGTATCACACACTCACCTGAATCACACACTCAACTGTCTCACACACTCACCTGTATCACACACTCACCTGAATCACACACTCAACTGTATCACACACTCACCTGTATCACACTGAATCACACACTCATGTCTCACACACTCACCTGTCTCACACTCACCTGTCTCACACTCACCTGTATCACCTCAACATCTGTCTCACACTCTCTGTAAACATCACACACTCCACCTGTCCACACTTTATCTGTCACCTCACCTCACCTGTTCACACTCACCTTTCTCACATCACTGTCAACACTCACCTGTATCACACACTCACCTGTATCACACACTCACCTGAATCACACACTCACCTGTCTCACACACTCACCTGTCTCACACACTCACCTGAATCACACATTCACCTGAATCACACACCCACCTGTATCACACACTCACCTGTCTCACACACCCACCTGTATCACACACTCACCTGTCTCACACACTCACCTGTCTCAGACACTCACCTGAATCACACATTCACCTGTATCACACACTCACCTGTATCACACACTCACCTGAATCACACACTCACCTGTCTCACACAGTCACCTGAATCACACACTCACCTGTCTCACACACCCACCTGTATCACACACTCACCTGTCTCACACACTCACCTGTCTCAGACACTCACCTGAATCACACATTCACCTGTATCACACACTCACCTGTATCACACACTCACCTGAATCACACACTCACCTGAATCACACACTCACCTGTCTCACACACTCACCTGTCTCACACACTCACCTGAATCACACATTCACCTGAATCACACAGTCACCTGAATCACACACTCACCTGAATCACACACTCACCTGAATCACACACTCACCTGTCTCACACACTCACCTGTCTCACACACACACACTCACCTGTCTCACACGCTCCTGTCTCACACACTCACCTGTCTCACACACTCACCTGTCACACACACCTTTCTCGCACACTCACCGGTCTCTCACACCTGTCTCACACACTCCTTTCTCACACACTCATCTGTCTCACACTCATCTGTATCACACACTCACCTGTCTCACCCACACACACCTTTCTCACACTCACTGGTCTTTCACACCTGTCTCACACACTCCTTTCTCACACACTCATCTGTCTCACACACTCATCTGTATCACACACTCATCTGTATCACACACTCACCTGTCTCACACTCACCGGTCTCTCACACCTGTCTCACACACTCCTTTCTCACACACTCATCTGTCTCACACACTCATCTGTATCACACACTCACCTGTCTCACACTCACCGGTCTGTCACACCTGTCTCACACACTCCTTTCTCACACACTCATCTGTCTCACACACTCATCTGTATCACACACTCATCTGTATCACACACTCACCTGTCTCACCCACACACTTACCTGGCTCACACACTCACCTGTCTCACCCACACACTCACCTGGCTCACACACTCACCTGGCTCACACACTCACCTGGCTCACACACTTACCTGGCTCACCCACACTCACCTGTCTCACCCACACACTCACCTGGCTCACACACTCAGTCTCACTTGTCCTCTCAACCCTATCTGTTCTTCTGCCCGTCATTCATTGGTTGACCCCTGTGATGTCACCCTGTGATGTCATCCCGTTAGCTTCCTGACAGACCCCCTGAAGAGAATCTGTCTGCCGGAGCATCGGCTCCCGCCAGCCACGTCGTTCCCGCGCCTGATTGGCTGTCGGGTGTCTGTCTGGTGGTCGGGGGTCAGATCTCCTGTAGTTACCATGGAAACGTTTCCATGGGACCGGCTGTTACTAATGAAGAATCAAACTAACGTCTTATTCTATGGGGGGGGGGGGGTTAACCACTAACCCACCTGAAGCTCTGGTGATGGTTCACACACACACACACACACACACACACACACACGCGGACAGACATACACACACGGACAGACACACACACACACACACACACACACGGACAGACACACACACAGACAGACACCACACACACGCACACACACACAGACAGACACCACACACACGCACACACACACATGAACAGACACCGGACACACACACACACACACACACACACAGACACCACACACACACACACACACACATATGGACAGACACTGCACACACACACACACACACACACACACGGACAGACACCACACACACACACACACACACACAGACAGACAGACACCGCACACACACACACACACACACACAGACACACACACTCACACACACACACACACACACACACACACACACACACAGACAGAAACCACACACACACACACACACACACAGACAGAAACCGTACACACGCAAACACACACACAGACACACAGACAGACACCGCACACACACACAAACGCACACACACGTGCACACCACCCCATGTTGACTGTCTCTGTGTCTCTGCAGCACCACCTGCTCGAGAAAGCCGGCATCATGAATAAGACCAAAGTTGCCGAAAACGGCAAAAAGATCAGGTGAGACGTGTGTGTGTGTGTGTGTGTGTGTGTGTGTCTGTGTCTGTGTCTGTGTCTGTGTGTCTGTGTGTCTGATGGGGTGTTGTGTGTTTCTGTGTGTGACAGGAAGAACTGGAGTCAGTCGTGGACCGTCCTGCACGGAGGGATTCTGACCTTCCACAGAGACCCCAAATCTGCCCCCCCCGGGACTGCTGTGAGGCCCCCCCCCACACACACACACACACACACACACACACAAACACACAGCGTCTTACACAACACAATCTGCACACACGCAATATGCGTTATTATTATTATTATTATTATTATTATTATTATTATTATTATTATTGATGATGATGCTGACTTCCTGTTTCCGGCCCTTCAGAATAAAACGTCTCAGATAGTTCCGGAGTACACGGTGGAGCTGCGAGGAGCGACGGTGGGCCGCGCCGCCAAGGACAAGTCGTCCAAGAAGAACGTCCTGGAGGTACCCCTCCACTGCCCCCCCTCCACTGCCCCTCAGTGTGTACTGTAACCATGGTGTGTGTGTGTGTGTGTGTGTGTGTGTGTGTGTGTGTGTGTGCAGCTGAAGACTCGTCACGGCTGTGAGTTTCTGATGCAGTACGACACAGAGAGCATCATCACAGACTGGCTCAAAGTGATGCAGGACACCATCAGACAGCTGGTAACACACACACAGACACACGCGCACACACACACACACACACACACAGACACACACACAGAGACACGCACACACACACACACACAACAGACACACACACAGAACACGCACACACACAGACACACGCACACACAGAGCACACACACACACACAGGCAGCACACACACACACACAGAGAGACACACACACACACACACACAGAGACACGCACACACACACACACACAGAAGTTGCACTGCACACACACACACACAGAGACACGCACACACGCACACACATACACACATACACACGCACACACACAGAGACACACGCACACACACACGCGCACGCACACACACACATACACACACACACACACACACACACACACAGAGACACACACAGACACACATAGACCCCCAGATCTCAGCTGTAGTTGGTGTTCCAGGATCAGGGTCACCTGACGGAGGACGAGGACGAAGCTGCTTCGACGACCGGTGAGTCCACATGGTGTACATCTGTCCCCCCTATCACATGGTCTTCATCTGTCCCCCCTATCACGTGGTCCTCATCTGTCCCCCCTATCACATCGTCTACATCTGTCCCCCTATCCGTGTGGTCCTCATCTGTCCCCCTATCACATGGTGGTCTTCATCTGTCCCCCTCTCACATGGTACATTTGTCCCCCCATCACGTGGTCCTCATCTGTCCCCTATCCGTGGTCCTCATCTGTCCCCTATCAAGTGGTCTTCATCTGTCCCCCTATCACATGGTCTTCATCTGTCCCCCTATCACATGGTCTTCATCTGTCCCCCATCACCTGGTCTTCATCTGTCCTCCTATCACATGGTCTTCATCTATGTCCATGGTCTTCTCCATCTGTCCCACATGGTCTTCATCTGTCCCCCCTATCACATGGTCTTCATCTGTCCCCCCTATCACATGGTCTTCATCTGTCTCCTCTCACATGGTTTTCATCTGTCCCCCCTATCACATGGTCTTCATCTGTCCCACATGGTCTTCATCTGTCCCCTCTCACATGGTCTTCATGGTTCCCCTATCACATGGTCTTCATCTGTCCCCCATCACTTGGTCTCCCCCAGAGAGCCGGTCCTCGAGGTGGACTCAGAGCAGACCGGGTCGGACAAAGCTGGTTTCCTCCAGCGCGGCCGACTGCAGCGTCAAGGAGAAGGGTTACATCAGAGTACGCTGTTACCGTGGTTACCACAGGAGGGACATGATGTCATAATCCTCCTCATCATAATGTATCTGTATGTGTGTGTGTGTGTGTGTGTGTGTCTGTGTGTGTGTGTGTGTGTGTGTGTGTGTGTAG
>JABXJD010002188.1:0-40000 GCA_013375575.1 Percina caprodes
TACAAAGACCCAGCAATTCCAGTAATCCCCCAAGAGCAAGTATGGTGTGACTGTAGAGGAAAACTTCCTTTAGGGAGAAACCTTGAAGGCGGTAGGCGGTGGGTGTCATAGCAGGATATAGCAGGGCACTGCAGGACGTCGCAGGACATAGCAGGACAATATAGGGTATAGCAGGACACTGCAGGGTATAGCAGGACATAGCGCACTGCAGGGTATAGCAGGAAGTAGCTGGGCACTGCAGGACATCACAGGACATTGCAGGGTTTAGCAGGACGTAGCAGGGCACTGCAGGACATAGGGCACTGCAGGGTATAGCAGGACATAGCGCACTGCAGGGTATAGCAGGACGTAGCAGGGCACTGCAGGACATCACAGGACATTGCAGGGTTTAGCAGGACGTAGCAGGGCACTGCAGGACATAGGGCACTGCAGGGTATAGCAGGACGTAGCAGGGCACTGCAGGACATCACAGGACATTGCAGGGTTTAGCAGGACGTAGCAGGGCACTGCAGGACATAGGGCACTGCAGGGTATAGCAGGACGTAGCAGGGCACTGCAGGACATTGCAGGGTATAGCAGGACGTAGCAGGGCACTGCAGGACATGGCAGGGTACGGCAGGACGTAGCTGCCTACTGCCAGGCTGCGGTGGGTGTGGCTTACCTGCGGAGGTGAAGGAGACTGATGGGGACAGGCGGTTTTGAAAGAGACATGTTTCTGAATGTTGTGATTTTCCGTTTGTGTTAATGTTAATAATACCAGCCTTAAATGTCTACAAAACAACGGTCACCGGAGCATTGAGGCTGATCAACAACGGACCAAAGCGGTGCCCGGAGCCGAGGGCCAGCAGTAGGCCTTTTTACCTTGAGCCTGTTGTGCTAGCACTCAGATTTGTAGTTTCATATGCACAGACAAAAAAAACTCGATATTTTTTCCAGAGTTGTGGTTTTTCATTTCCTGAACAACCACCAGTTGGGACATACAAGGTTTTCACCCGACTGCAACAATATGTCAAATGCAGACACAGTAAGTGTGTGTCAGACTGGCAGGAACATCATGCTCTGATCTGCTGAGTCTTGAAGATAATCATCATTACTTTCCTCTGTGGGGTTGGATGCAGATTTTTCCACCATTACAGTCTTCGTTTACATCCTCGGTGGTAGAGCGGTTGCCTGGCAATTGGAAGGTTGGTGGTTCAATACCTGGCCCTGCAGTCCCATGTCGAAGCGTCCTTGGGCAAGACCGAGTTGCCCCCAATGCTGCGCCATTGGAGTGTGGGTGTGTGTGTGTATATCTGATGTACAGCAGCCTCGGCCACAGTGTGTGGATGTGTGTGAATGGTGAATGGTTCCTGTGCTGTATAAAAGCTTTTTGAGTAGTTAAGACTAGAAAAGCTATAAATACAGTCCATTTACATCCGTCTGAGCTTAGCAAGTGATAAATAAAAATTTCTGCAGCTACAACTGCGGCCCTGACAAGTCAAAGAGGTTATTTCCGAGCTTTGTTGACAAACTTCCCAAACGGTTTCCTGTTTAAAAGCTCATTGTAAGATATGAATTTCCCAAGGACTGTGTCCACTACGAAGTCTCCGACCTAATTTTCACATGGTCTATTCACACATGTTCTTTGGCGTAACAGGAGTCTGATTCCATGTCAAACAATGCATGTATGTTAACAAAAGTGACAAAATAAAGTCCTATGCAACAAGACGGTCTTAAAGGGACCCATGTATTAACCCTGGTGTTGTCCTCGGGTCAAATTGACTCGTTTCAAAGTGTTTTATATCAGAAATATGGATTTCTTTCAACCAAATTGCCCCAAAATAACATGGATGATTCCATATAACATTCTTCAGGTAAAACTAATGATTACTTTCATTGAATTTTTGGGGTGTTTTATTAAAAATTATAGCATTTTTTTTTTTTTTTTTTTTTTTTTTAATGGCCCTGTTTATACCAGATAACCCAATGTGATTGGTGCAGCTCGCCTCTGGCCCCGCCTATATCGGATACACCAATGTGATTGGTGCAGCTCGGCTACAAGGGCATAGTTAATGAGCAGCATTACTCGATGCCAGAGTAACTCGCTCAGCAAATTCTAATTGTGCTCTCGGAGACCTCTGGATTTCCAAGATCGTTGTCTGCCTTTTTGGAGTTATAAAGCTCCAAGAAACATGGATGCAAGAAACATGGATGAAAGAAACATGGATGCAAGAAACACGGATGCAAGAAACACGGATGCAAGAAACACGGATGCAAGAAACACGGATGCAATTTAGGTACCTGAGACGATGTCTCTAAGGGCACTGATGCTGAAGAACAGGAAACCCTAACCAATCCGCTTTTTTGGGAGGAGGTTGCTTAAAGAGACAGGCGGTAAATCAGAGCATTTCAGACAGAAGATGAATACAGTTTTATTCAGACAGACAGTAGGAGAAAATTAAAGTGTTTTTAGAACATTAAAGAATGGGAACGAGTTCAAGTAGAAACCTAAAATACAAGTATGAGCTTGAATATTAGCATGATATGGGACCTTTAATGCTGCATGCATGGCAGAAAACATCACCGGTGTAACATTCGTCCTTGTTCATCACCCGAGGTATTTGTGGCGAGTGACAAATGGAGAATGTTGCCGAACAATGTTTTGTGGACAGATTTGATAGAAGGGCAGCAGGTAAAATTCATTCTGCTGCACAGTCACAATTAAAGTGATTGATTAGACTGCCTCACCTCCACTCAAAGAGTAAAAATAAGCGCTGGTTTTCTCCCAAAAAACTGACAGGCGTGTCGTTTTGGCTACAGAAAGATTCCAGTGGTTGCAACTACTGTCTGTGAGCAGCGTTGACTAGAGCACAACCTGATCACAGTCACTCAATTGATCCCAACATTTATACAACATTGGAGAGTGTTTCAATTCCATCTGTGCGGAGGTCTTGTGCAGTTACAAGGAAATCATGTTTCTTTAATAGTATTCTTTCTATAGCTTTGTCTTTCACAATCTTACATCATTTAACCAACAGCGGTAGGTGCCAAGTGCTAATTAGGTAGCATTAATCAATAACGATGGAACTCGCCAAGCCCCAATTATGGACGCAACAATTCTCCCAGTTTAATGTGACACATTTATTCATGCAGCCTTTCCAATTAGATTGTAACTGAATGACTGAAATTCATGTTGATCACAAAACAATGTCCATTTGCTTTAGTAAGAGTAAAATAAATGAACATTAAGTTGAGTGTAGGCGGTGAAGACGGGCACTACTGATGTGCACAAAACCAACGTGTGCGCCTGTTCAGAAGCCGCTCTGTGAGGACTAAAAGGGTTTAAATACTTTGATGAATATTGTAGTTCAGACCGGGCCGTGCTTACAGATGGACACTGTGCAGGTTTCCTTAGACGTTAGAGTGTTTCTCAGAAAACGGATTTTTCCAGATTTGACGCTCCGCCGTGCCGGCAGGATGCCGCCGGTCTGTTGTGGTCTGCTGCGTCCCCCCCCCATCCTGTGTGTCTGTCTTTGTATGAGGGGCGTGCCTGGAGCCGTGGCCAAGCAGCTCTGCTCTGTCACCTGCACAGCTGATTCCCATCTCATCATTCACCAAACACTGAAGCTATTTCGATGTGAGAAGACAAGTCAGTGTTGATTCCCTTGGTGGTGATGCTTAATCTTTCATTTATTTCATGGCCCGCGTGCCCAGGTAGACAGAAGAAACTAGTTTCATCTCCAGAGTGAGACATCTCACTTCTTCACTATCTTTTTTAGGAGTTGCACATGTGCAGTAAGTACTGCTAGCTAGTCAGCTGCAGAGTATGAAGGCGTGCCACGCTAGTGGCTAAGCGAGCAAATGTTTTGGCCAATGACGTAGAAAGCCGTGCCGATGTTGAACAGCTCACCCGGAGACTGAAGACACTTAGAAACCGGATCAGAGGACACTCAGAAACCGGATCAGAGGACATTCAGAAACCGGATCAGAGGACATTCAGAAACCGGATCAGAGGACATTCAGAAACCGGATCAGAGGACACTCAGAAACCGGATCAGAGGACATTCAGAAACCGGATCAGAGGACATTCAGAAACCGGATCTCACTCAGAACACCGTGGATGGTTTTTATTCCATGTTTATATGCGTGTGGAAGCACCAGAGACACTAAATAACACCCCAAATCCCAGAAAGTGATTTGTTTTTCATAATATGGGCGCTTTAATTTTTTCAATCTCATTCGCCAAAGTGGAAGAATACACAGAGAACAGGACAGAGGACACAAAGACAGAGCAACTCGACCAAATTAAGTGGCAGACAGCGGCCCAAATGTGGTTGCCCAGGGTGACTGGTTAGTGAAGAGGACCGGCTGTAGTCATTATGGTTAAGGAACTGTTGAGACTCAGTGGTTAGTCTAGCAATCCATTATATTATGGTCAATAAATAGTGCTCCTATGTCCAATCCACTGGCTTCTTGATGCCATTTCCATTGAAAATGGACACCTTGCCAACCTGGAATCTAGTTCTGCTTTGTTAGATACCAAGACTGAGAAAACCCATTTGATTAAGTAGTATTTGGGTGATCTAACCCTGGCCATATTTAGCGTTATGATCCAGGACTAAAGCTACATCTACACTGCTACGTTTTTCTTTTTAATCAGCGTTTTAAGACCAAAACAATCTCCATCCACACAAGAGTTTTAGCTCCAGTAGCAGAACTTATCTCCATCCATTATAACATGTCTGACATCACGTATCACATGACCAATCACACACACTGGGCATGTGCATGCTGCTGTAAACAGGAAGCAGATTGTCTGACATTACTCTGCGGTTGAAGATCATGGATGTGGGAGTTAAAAAACACAGAAAATACTTCAGAGAAAGAACAACGGTGAACAGTACGAGCAGGGATGATTATCTTGGAGCGAGGACGAGGTGGAGCTGTTACTGAAAGGTCTGGAAGCTTCCTGACCGATAGGACTGATGGACGGGCGTCCTCGTTTCCAAATGTCTCCGTTTGGGTCCGTCCAGACTACAGAGCAACCCCAAAAGTCTTTCCAAATGTCTCCATTTCGGGGGATCAGAAAACACTGCAGTAGTGCGGACGCGAGGCGTAAATGTAGCACGAGATATTACGTTTTTAGCCCAAAACGTAGCGGTGTAGATGCAACCCAACTATTGTGTGAACATTTCAGGGCCAGAAAAGAGGCTAAGTAGACCAGAAGGAGAAATAACTCATGCAAATGATTTAAATAACAAATAAAAGAATCAAATTTGAGAAAATGAGTCAGAAAATTGATAAAACTGGAAACTACAGAAGCAATGAATTGATTATTAAAGTATCTGTAGATTCATTTTGAGCGATCCAGGCTAGGCCTGCGCTATTAATTGTTATAAAATCGCAATCTCAATTCACTTCAATTTTTATTTAATTTTACGAGCTGACCGCATCCCAAACGCTACTACTAACCCTAACCCTTTCTCCTTTGAGTTTAAACCTTGTGTTGTCTTCCAACCAACCGTGAAAAAAAGTCATCGCTTCTTCTGACATTTTTGTCACTTTTTTAATGTTGTGGGTGCTTTTTTTGATGTTTTTTCCAAAGTTATTTCATATTTCTAATGTTGACATTTTCAGCTTATTTCGAAGGCCCATTTTTTGTGATAAAAAAAACTGAAAATGGGTCAAATTTGACCCGAGCATAACATGAGGGTTAAGACTGAGCTGCAATGCTCTCCCTTCATCCGTCGAGGTTTACAGGCTTGTTGTGATGAGTAATGTGCTATAGGTGCCAAAAAAATCTAAGTTTGGTACTAACAATTTGTTTTGTCGTGGTTCATGTGTGTGATAAACATTACACGTCATGGCAGAGAATCGTGATGTCAATTCTAGGCTAAAAAAAATAAATAAATGATTGATGAATGATGATTCATATTTTTCCCCCAATCATGCAGGCCTAATCTAGACTTGACTTGTATAAATGCAAAGATCTACACTCAAGTGATCAGAAAGATAAAATACATACCCTGCAGTCAAAGTGCTTCTACTCATTTGCATATGTGTTGCTACATAAACAGGTGCATACAACAGCAACAAAAATCCACTCGTTTTGCATGTGAATGGATGAATGGGCTTGAATCATGATCACGAATGCTTTGAAAGAGGCATGATTGTGTTCCAGGAAGGCGGGTGTGAGCACTGCCAAGATCGTAGAGTTGCTACACTTCTCAAAGGCAGACGTACAGTGAAAAGGAGCAGAATACAAGACACTTCAAAAACATTTGCTGCGTGGGAGGAAGCTGCTGGCAGGTGACTGTGGGGGGGACATCAGGTGGCTTGGGCCAATGTGTGGATCCCTACAGAGATAGACCTTTTAGTTCAAGAGTAAGATCCTTTTTGTTTAACATGAAACCCAAATCACCATCACCAAACTCCATGTAAATAATCACTACTTTTAACGTGTATAGAGCCGGGTGGAGATATGCTGCTCTATACACGCTAAAAGTAGTGATTATTTACATGGAGTCTGGTGGAGATATGCTGCTCTATACACGCTAAAAGTAGTGATTATTTACATGGAGTCTGGTGGAGATATGCTGCTCTATACACGCTAAAAGTAGTGATTATTTACATGGAGTCTGGTGGAGATATGCTGCTCTATACACGCTAAAAGTAGTGATTATTTACATGGAGTCTGGTGGAGATATGCTGCTCTATACACACTAAAAGTAGTGATTATTTACATGGAGTCTGACAGAGATATGCTGCTCTATACACACTAAAAGTAGTGATTATTTACATGGAGTCTGGTGGAGATATGCTGCTCTATACACACTAAAAGTAGTGATTATTTACATGGAGTCTGGTGGAGATATGCTGCTCTATACACGCTAAAAGTAGTGATTATTTACATGGAGTCTGGTGGAGATATGCTGCTCTATACACACTAAAAATAGTGATTATTTACATGGAGTCTGGTGGAGATATGCTGCTCTATACACGCTAAAAGTAGTGATTATTTACATGGAGTCTGGTGGGTTTGGTGATGGTGATTTCTGTTTCATGTTAAACTAAAAGGATCTTACTCTTTAACTAAAAGGTCTATCTCTGTAGGGATCCTTTCATAATGTCAGTCACTTAGACCCCAATGCTTGGGGAAATAGGGTCCAGGTTGAAAAATACTGGGGGGAAAAAACCTTTAAAACTGTCATATACTGGCTTAATAATTATGTGTCAATGCCTCAGTGCCATCCTGTGTCATTGTTCTGAGTCAAATTCCTTTATTAACGGCCATCATGTTCCCAAGACAATTCAATTCAATAATGGTACTTCAGGCAAGATAGCGCTCTTGTCAAGATGCACCAATCACCCAGAAATAGTTTACGCACATTGAAGTGAAAGGATGTTAACGACCTGACAACCACAATGCCCCTGAAAGCACGCCTGTTGAACACTGAAGTATACACCGGAAGGAGAGCAGAGCACCCGATGCCTGCATGGCGCCCGATGCCTGCATGGCGCCCGATGCCTGCATGCCTGCATGGCGCCCGATGCCTGCATGGCGCCCGATGCCTGCATGGCGCCCGATGCCTGCATGGCGCCCGATGCCTGCATGGCGCCCGATGCCTGCATGGCGCCCGATGCCTGCATGGCGCCCGATGCCTGCATGGCACCCGATGCCTGCATAGCCAGATTCAACACCGGTGCCTCAACAAGTGATGCTACAGGTCTCGCCTGCCAGCTAATATCAGGGCCAAAGATGCGTCAGTGTGCTTGAGATTGATGTTTTTCTGGTCACCGATTGTCCAGCTCATTAAAACTGCAACACACGAGTTCTGCTTGAGAACGTGTGCATGTGGTTTTGTAACGCCCGACTGGAGCTGCTGAGCCTCTGGTCAAATAGCGAGATCGTATCCATAACCACAGAAGTCATTTGTCAGCTTCGCACACATAAATACACCACCTGCACTGCATGGTTTTTAAGTGAATACATCTCCCCGGGCATTTCCATTCTGCTGCTGTTGATGTTGCATTTCCCTGTAAAAGTCATTATGGAGAGAAGGAATTAGAGCGAAGTATCTAGGTAAGACAACAGTGCAGGCTCTCAAACAGCTAATTGTAATAACCTGACACAAGTAAGTAATTTAGCTGCCTAAAAACGAGGCCTGCGATCTAGAACGAGCACTTTAGAAGAATAGATTAGGCTGGAGGCCGTTACACGCCGAGCCACTCAGACAGAAAAAGAAGATCTATCTTTAACTGAGCTGGATTTGAATATTAAAAAACGGCCCTGCCTACCGTTTTTTAGGAAAGAAATCTGAGATTATCACGTGAGCAAGTCACCATAATATTCTGCATTTTGCATTCTTTGTTCCTTCCAAGCATCCATTATTCATTAGGAATCATCTATCATTAATCATTCAAGACATGCCAGTTAATTCAGTAATTATAGAAAAATTGTGACCACTCAGCACTCACTTAACGGGCAAAAATTAGGTCATACTCAAACTAAAGACTGATTACATTTCATGTCCTGGTTCCACATGAGCAACGGTGACAAATAGGACATGTTTTTTATTTTTATTTTGCTGATGCATCAGTTGATTGCTGCCGAATTAAACAGTGACAGACTTTAAGTGACGTATTAACAAATGTGTTGTATTAATGTTCACTGACTATTAATGTTCACTGTGATTCACAAGATAACGTCATCTGTTTATTTGCAATTATGAGAAAATAGGTCCTTGTTACCCCAAGTGAAGGAGGTTAAATACCTGGGGGTCTTGTACGCGAGTGAGGGGGCCGTGGCGCGTGTGATTGGTCGGAGAATCGGAGCCGGGGGTATTACATTCAGTTTATCGCACCGTTGTGATGAAAAGGGAGCTGAGCCCGAAGGCAAAGCTCTCCATCTACCGGTCAGTGTTCGTTCCTACCCTCACCGATGGTCATGAATGCTGAAGAACCAGATGAGGGTACAAGCGGCTGAAATGGGTTTCCTGGGGGCTAGAGTCTCCCTTAGAGATCGGGTGAGAAGCTCAGTCCTCCGAGAGGAGCTCGGAGTAGAGCCGCTGCTCCTTCACGTCGAAAGGAGCCAGTTGAGGTGGTTCGGGCATCTGGTGAGGATGCCTCCTGGGCTCCTCCCTAGGGAGCTGGTCCAGGCACGTCCAGCTGGGAGGAGGCCTCGGGGAAGACCTATGTCTAGGTGGAGGGACATCCAGCTGGGAGGAGGCCTCGGGGAAGACCCAGGACTAGGTGGAGGAACGTCCAGCTAGGAGGAGGCTTCGGGGAAGACCCAGGACTAGGTGGAGGGACATCCAACTGGGAGGAGGCCTCGGGGAAGACCCAGGACTAGGTGGAGGGACGTCCAGCTGGGAGGAGAGGCCTCGGGGAAAACCCAGGTCTAGGTGGAGGGACATCCAGCTGGGAGGAGGCCTCGGGGAAGACCCAGGACTAGGTGGAGGGACGTCCAGCTAGGAGGAGGCTTCAGGGAAGACCCAGGACTAGGTGGAGGGACATCCAACTGGGAGGAGGCCTCGGGGAAGACACAGGACTAGGTGGAGGGACGTCCGGCTGGGAGGAGGCCTCGGGGAAGACCCAGGACTAGGTGGAGGGACGTCCAGCTGGGAGGAGGCCTCGGGGGAAGACCCAGGACTAGGTGGAGAGATTATATCTCCAACCTGGCCTGGGAACGGCTCGGGATCCCCCAGTCGGAGCTGGTTGATGTGGCTCGGGAAAGGGAAGTTTGGGGTCCCCTACTGGAGCTGCTGCCCCCGATACCGGATAATGGGATGAAGATGGATGGATGGATGACCTTGTTACACTTATTTCACTTACATCCTGACCATTGATGGCGCCTCCTGTTTTGTAGTATCGTACTTCACCAGTACGGTGGCGGAGCTTCAAGGCTTTTAACCCTCATGTTGCCCTCATGTTGTCTTCATGTTGTCCTCATGTTGTCCTCATGTTGTCCTATATCAATGTTCTTTTTAACTACCCAAAATAACATGATTGATTCCACACAACGCTCTTTGCCAAGTACAAATCTCTACTTTCATTAATTTTGGGGCGTCTTATTCAATTTTATAGCATTTGAAACCAAATTGAAGTGTTTTTGAAATAGTATTGAGAGTAAAAGTTGACATATTCCAGTCTGTGATTATCATCAACATCCATTCCTTTAATTTTAGTCTCAATAATTCCTAATTTCTGCTTTTCTAACTCAAACATTAGGTATAATTTCCTATAAATGAGGTTTATTGACCATAAATCCCAAAAATAACTGTAAAACTAAAGGTAATAAATTAGTGTTACATAGTGTTAAATGTCAAAAAAAGTGACAAACATTGAAGAAAAAGCGTCAAAAGTGTTGAAAAAGGGACAAAAACGTTCATTTCTCTGGGAGGAAGCAGGGGGTGCGACTCCCTCCAGGAAGGAGGTAACATCATGAACCAGACCCCGATCTCAGAGGGGACCACGTCCCACTCCTCCGGGGGCGTGAGCACCTCCTTAAAGAGGAGAAACACAACGAGTCTGTGTTATTATGCATCAGCAGAACGACTTCTCTTTGTTCTAATCTGCGTTGTTATTAATAAGAACCCGACACGAGAGACAAATGAGAGTGTCCTAATCACCTGAAGTTCAGAGGTGAAGACAACGGGATCAGGATGCAGATCAGAGCCGACTATTCATCTTGCCGTGCGTATGCAGTGTATACTAATGCCCCCCCCCCACTCCCATCCTCCCTGCAGCAGAGCAGGCTGAGCTCATTCTGCAGCTATCCAGGCAGGGTTCAACAATAAGGGTTCCCCGACGGCCCGGGGAACGTGGAACGCATCGTTGGGCGAGTTGCTATAGCAACCCATTTGCCCGTTGGGGCGTCATCGCATCATAAATGACGTCATCGCCGGAGGACGCGCGTTGAATTGAGTTGGTGCTCGATGCTTTTTACGCTTTTTCAACATTTTTTTTTTTACACTATTCTGCACTTCATTTTTTTTTAAGTTATTATTTTATGATTCTAAAATTTTTTCACAAAATAAGTTACTTTTTTTCAACGTTTGATATATTTTCTGTTGATTTTTTTTTTACTTTTTTGTGCTTTTGTTTATGTTGTGGACGCTTTTGGTGGGGTTTATTTTTCACAAACTTTTTTTTCCAACTTTATCAGCCCGAAAACAACTTCATATTATATATAAGTTTGACATTTTTTGGATGTTGTTTTTTTACATTTGACGCTGTTTTCAAACGTTTTTTCAAGAAAAAAAATTACAATTTTGTTTATATTTTGGCACTTTCTTGACGTTTGACATATTTTCTGATGTTCCTTTGACTTTTTAATGTTTTTTTGCCTGTTGTTGCTCAGTAAGATTTTGTATGGGGGGCCAGTAAGAACGGACTTTGGGTAAGTGAATCTCAACCATGACACGATTAGCTTGTTTCCATCTTGAATCTCTCGCTCTCGGGTCGTTTCCTTTCCATCCCGCCGGGTCTGTTGCTGCCGCGTCCAGGTCTCGGGACCCGAGCCTGGACGACAGCAAGGTGGGAGGGGCCGGCACATTAGGAGCCTGACAGCGAGATGAACCCCTGGGAAAAAACCACCTGAATAACTTAATAGGTTATGCGCTAGGTGCAGGGTGCAATCGTTTTCCTCATTTCCTCCGGCTTGTAAAGCTGATCCACCATCAGCAGCAGGCTGTATGCCGCGAGCATGGCAATGAGCTCGCTTTCTCTGGGCCTTTTGACATTTGTTGCCTTGTAATAGCAAGCAAAAAGCCATTAAGCTGGTAATCAATTGATGTATCCGGAGGGGGAAAGCATTGTGAGTGCACAGACGTTCTCCAACATGATTGAAAGTTTCTTGTTTGAGGTGCTTACCTACGCTTTCACACCTTTTATTTCTTTTGGGACGCTATTTGCATTTGATTTTCTGAATAGCTTATCAGCTAAATGGCATAACAAAGAAAACAAAATATGTATTTATGCAAAACACACACTAAAAAATCCAATGGGGACAAACTTACCAAGAATAAGAAGTAGTTATGCATAATATATCGTCAATCATATCGGTATCGGACGATGATTTTTTTATACTTCGGCATCATTCAGATGACAATTATTTATGTCAAAATGTGATATTGTGACATTGATGATGAAAATTGCGGTTTCGATATTCATCTCGATATTTTTAAAACAAATGTAAAATTACAAAAGTTACGGGAAAGGGCACCGAAATAGATTCACAACAAATTAAACCGGTTTTCTTACAACACAAGATTTATTTCAACTGACACAACACAAATAAATAAATAAGGACCATGTCTCCAATACTGGACATGTTGGACAGTATGAAATAAATCAATGACACACGATTAAATATTTTTGGGGAAAAGATTCTGTAAAATGGCGTGCGTGTGTGTGTGTGTAGGTGTGTGTGTGTGTGTGTGTGTGTGTGTAGGTGTGTGTGTGTGTGTGTGTGTAGGTGTGTGTGTGTGTGTGTGTGTAGGTGTTTGATATGGTGTTGATAGGCCTAACAGATTATACTGACATCAGCTCCGAGCTCTGACTCATCCAAGCCTGCGTAGACGGTCTACAGACGGACAGCTGTGAGGTGAGAGTGAGTTCAACACACACACACACACACACACACACACACACACACAGCTTTTTTTTCATGTGAACTTTGCGGCATCCAGCAAAGCACCGAAACATACAGAGCTTATGGTTAGCGTAAAAAAAAAAAAAAGGCAAATTTCATTTTTGTTCTCAGTGTGTGTGTGTGTGTCTGCATCTCTGTGTATGTGTCTCTGTGTGTGCGTGTGTGTGTCTCTGTGTCTGTGTGTGCCTGTCTCTGTGTGTGTGTGTGTGTGTGTGCGTGTCTGTGGCTCTGTGTGCGTGTGTGTCTGCGTGTGTGTGTCTGCATCTCTGTGTATGTGTCTCTGTGTGTGCGTGTGTGTCTGTGTGTGCCTGTCTCTGTATATGTATATATGTGTGTGTGTGTGCTTGTCTGTGTGTGTGTGTGTGTGTGTGTGTGTGTGTGTGTGTGTGTGTTTCTTAAAAGCAGATTACATTTTACTAAACACTACAATTTGGTGGGGCGCCTGGGTGGCAGAGAGGAAACCACTCGGCCATCGCAGCGATTCAGAGTCAGCTGTTCCAAACATTAAGATAAAAAAATAAAAAAGGGGAAACACACCAACAGTACAATGAAGCTTGTAAACTGAAAATAGTGCAACGCTCCATTTAAATTCTATCAGTCATACTCCTGGCATCGTGTGTGTGTGTGTGTGTGTGTGTGTGTGTGTGTGTGTGTGTGTGTGGAGCCGTCTCGCTCGCTGGTGATTCAACAGACGCACAAGCAGCACTTTGTAGAAAACATGAGCTGATTTTAACACAATGTCTTGGACGTTGATACGCTTTAAATGCTCTATTTCTTATTTAAAAAAATAAAAATAGTTTCTAAAAAATAAAAATTATATATATATTTATTTTTAAAAATAAAAATTATATATAGTTTTTAAAAAATTATACAGTTTTATTTTTTTAAATAAAAATGTATATGTAGTTTTTATTTAAAAAAATAAATTATATATTTACTTTTTATTTTAAATAAAATTATATATAGTTTTTATTTTAAATAAAATTATATATAGTTTTTATATTAATTAAAATTATATATCTATAGTTTATTTTTTAAAATTATGTATATTTTTATTTTTAAAAATGATATGTATAGATTTTATTTTTAAAAATAAAAATTATATGTATTGTTTTTACTTTTTTTACATCTTCAAAATAAACTACTAACTCTAAATACTATCACAGGGAATAAAGAGCCGTTTTAGCGTCTTTAAGCCACGGATCACGGGCGTCACTTTGGTCTGAGACGCGCCGGGACGGAGACGCACAATAATGCATTCATTTGTTTCTCTTTCACGCTGGTAATGTTTTGAAACATTAGCTTAGGAATGTAAATTAATAAAAATATATAAAAATGTTAGTGTGTGGATGCATGGAAGGGAGGGCGAGGGGACGGGAGGAGGAGGAGGAGGAGGAGGAGGAGGAAGGGCGAGGGGACGGGAGGAGGAGGAGGAGGAGGAGGAGGAAGGGCGAGGGGACGGGAGGAGGAGGAGGAGGAGGAGGAAGGGCGAGGGGACGGGAGGAGGAGGAGGAGGAGGAAGGGCGAGGGGACGGGAGGAGGAGGAGGAGGAGGAGGAGGAAGGGCGAGGGGACGGGAGGAGGAGGAGGAGGAGGAGGAGGAGGAGGAAGGGCGAGGGGACGGGAGGAGGAGGAGGAAATGTTTCATGTTTTATGTTCTTTATGATTTTTCTCTGTATTGCTGGGACTGAAAATGGTGTCTCCGCAAATTGAGCGAGTTAATGTTAGGCATTTAGTTGTGATGGTTAAAGTTAGGGTAATGGTTAAGGTGAGGGTAAGGGTTAAGGTTAGGGTAAGGGTTAAGGTTAGGGTAAGGGTTAAGGTTAGGGTAAGGGTTAAGGTGAGGGTAAGGGTTAAGGTTAGGGTAAGGGTTAAGGTTAGGGTAAGGGTTAAGGTTAGGGTTAAGGTTAAGGTTAAGGTTAGGGTAATGGTTAAGGTGAGGGTAATGGTTAAGGTTAGGGTAAGGGTTAAGGTTAGGGTAAGGGTTAAGGTTAGGGTAAGGGTTAAGGTTAGGGTTAGGGTTAAGGTTAGGCATTTAGTTGGGATGGTTACACTGAGGGTAAGGGGCTAGGGAATGCATTATATCAATGACAGTCCCCACAAAGCTGTGTGTGTGTGTGTGTGTGTGTGTGTGTGTGTGTGTGTGTGTGTGTGTGTGTGTGTGTGTGTGTGTTCACTTTCCCTCCATCATGGCCCATGCATTTATGCAGCGCTGCTTAGCCACAACGGCCTTCTAAAGGCGAACAAAAAGCAGACGTTAACTGCGCCTGCTCATTTCACAGATTTTCCAGACAAATAATTTCAGGTTTGTGCCCGCTAGCGCCAACCCTCTGTCCGTCCCGCTCTCTCTGGCCTATAATTACACGCCATTCATTTGATTTGTTCATTAGTTCAGGCCTCGGCTGGGTAGAAAGCAAAGCGGAACCCTCTTATTAGTGGTTCATGACTCTACTCTCTCCATGGTGAGCTCTGCAGCTCCGGAGGAAAACAGCGGCGGAGAGGGGAACGTGGCGTGAAGACCTTATTTTAACCCAACGCACACATCTTCAGGAAGATACACAGCAGGGAATGCACTCTGTCATGGGAAGTAGACATCTGTAAAACCTATTATTATCAGTAAAAAGACTACTGTGGTGTTTAGGTTGACAAACCTTACAAACCGTATTAAAGATTACAAAAACTGAAGGCATGAACCAAATATTTGGCTCATACAGTAGCCGCATTGTTTCCATATTACAAAAGACGAGAAGCAACTATCAGTATTTCCTTGACTAACTAGAGGAATTCATATTTTATTCATATCATGATATTTATCCATCATACATAACTGTCTATTAATAACTACGGGCAGGTATGCAGGTTAATGGCAGCTTCATTCAGTTCTTTCAAATCAAATCATACTGAACAAATATGCATTAAGGTATATTATAAATATTCAATAATACACACCTCATGATGGTGTTGCATAGTCTGTCCACCAGAGGACGCTCTACAACGTCCCTGTTAGTGATGGCGTTGCATAGTCTGTCCACCAGAGGACGCTCTACAACGTCCCTGTTAGTGATGGCGTTGCATAGTCTGTCCACCAGAGGACGCTCTACAACGTCCCTGTTAGTGATGGCGTTGCATAGTCTGTCCACCAGAGGACGCTCCACAACGTCCCTGTTAGTGATGGTGTTGCATAGTCTGTCCACCAGAGGACGCTCTACAACGTCCCTGTTAGTGATGGCGTTGCATAGTCTGTCCACCAGAGGACGCTCTACAACGTCCCTGTTAGTGATGGCGTTGCATAGTCTGTCCACCAGAGGACGCTCTACAACGTCCCCGTTAGTGATGGCGTTGCATAGTCTGTCCACCAGAGGACGCTCTACAACGTCCCCGTTAGTGATGGCGTTGCATAGTCTGTCCACCAGAGGACGCTCTACAACGTCCCTGTTAGTGATGGCGTTGCATAGTCTGTCCACCAGAGGACGCTCTACAACGTCCCCGTTAGTGATGGCGTTGCATAGTCTGTCCACCAGAGGACGCTCTACAACGTCCCCGTTAGTGATTTTCAGACTGAATTATTGTCTCTAAAATTGCACAGGACAGAACAGGGAAGACATTTTTGTAGTTTGACTGTTCCTCAAACGAGACTAAATCTCATTTCTCTATCTTACCCCTTCCCCTTCCCCCTTGTTTTTGCGCGTTCACGCGGGACCTAGTGGTGTCCCGATCCTTTTTGTGACCGAGGGGTAGGGCTGAGACCGAGGGCTGTATGGCCCTTGGAAGCAAGTGACAACCCGACCTGACTTGAAAACACAGAAGCAACAATGGCTGCTGCATCGACCAGAGAGACACATAAATGGAAGTATTTTCGGCTTAAATAATTGATTTAAAAGTTACGACTGTCTTGTTTTGTGGTCTATGCAGTCCTGTAGATATGTACTGCAACAACGTTCTTAATTGAAACTTTAAAAAAAAAAAAAAAAAAATCGCTAGCTTGCGCTAATGCTAATCGCTAACGCTAACGTTGATTTGAATAACAGTCCCGCATTTCTCTGCCTTGAATGAACTGTATACATCGCATAGACTGTATATATATTAATATTAATATTAACGTCTATGATACATCGCTACGTGCTTTACATATACCATCCTGTATCAGACAGGGACCAGGAGGACCCAGCAGCTGGTCCACTTTATACTATATATACCGGCCTGTATCACACAGGGACCAGGAGGACCCAGCAGCTGGTCCCCTTTATACTATATATACCGTCCTGTATCACACAGGGACCAGGAGGACCCAGCAGCTGGTCCCCTTTATACTATATATACCGTCCTGTATCACACAGGGACCAGGAGGACTCAGCAGCTGGTCCCCTTTATACTATACCGGCCTGTATCACACAGGGACCAGGAGGACTCAGCAGCTGGTCCCCTTTATACTATACCGGCCTGTATCAGACAGGGACCAGGAGGACTCAGCTGCTGGTCCACTTTATACTATATATACCGTCCTGTATCACACAGGGACCAGGAGGACTCAGCAGCTGGTCCACTTTATACTATACCGGCCTGTATCAGACAGGGACCAGGAGGACTCAGCTGCTGGTCCACTTTATACTATATATACCGTCCTGTATCACACAGGGACCAGGAGGACACAGCAGCTGGTCCCCTTTATACTATATATACCGTCCTGTATCACACAGGGACCAGGAGGACACAGCAGCTGGTCCCCTTTATACTATATATACCGTCCTGTATCACACAGGGACCAGGAGGACCCAGCAGCTGGTCCCCTTTATACTATATATACCGTCCTGTATCACACAGGGACTAGGAGGACACAGCAGCTGGTCCACTTTATACTATATATACCGTCCTGTATCACACAGGGACCAGGAGGACCCAGCAGCTGGTCCCCTTTATACTATATATACCGTCCTGTATCACACAGGGACCAGGAGGACACAGCAGCTGGTCCACTTTATACTATATATACTGTCCTGTATCACACAGGGACCAGGAGGACTCAGCAGCTGGTCCACTTTATACTATACCGGCCTGTATCAGACAGGGACCAGGAGGAAACCCAGCAGCTGGTCCACTTTCGGGCTGAAATTAGCAGAAATTTCTTAAATCATGTGTTCATGTTGTACCAGTTAATTATTGCATTGGTACTGTATTATTGTAATCATTTGTAATTGTATGTTGTTGTTGGTTATGATAGGGACACTGATGATTTGGGGGTTACTGGCCAACAGACATCAGACTGTCTGAATATCAGAACAGCTGTAGTTAATTTGTTTGTTTGTGGTCTTGTGTCTTTTTTTTGTTTTACACATTTGAAGCCTTTTTTTGTGTGTGACATGTAAGTTCTGGTTCTAATAGTTGATAATGGTTCTGTAATATAATACATTTTATGTAATGTTTTTGCCTTTTATGTTTAATTCATTGAGCAATAAAGAGATTTTGTTAAAATGTTTTTTTGAACTTCAATGACATTCAAAACCGGTGATAACTGAAACAGATATACTACACACCGTGTGTGTGTGTGTGTGTGTGTGTGTGTGTGTGTACACTTATGTAATGCAAACAGACCTGAGTACTACACAGATACACATCTGTCTCTGCATCACCAAAGTAAACATAAAATAACTAAAACATATAAATATATAAACGCATATGACACTGTTGTCAAAACACACGCAATCAACATATAGACACACTTGCAGACGGCATCTTGGAAGTTTGTGATCAATACTGTATGGTGATGTAACCGAGTGGTGTCCCATTTCATAGGGGGTATGTTTTCACCCCTAGCCCTTACCACTTGGTTTCAAGGGTTAAGGGTTAGAGCTAAGGTCTAAGGGTTAGGGCTAAGGTCTAAGGGCTAAGGGCTGAGGGTTAGGGGCTAAGGGTTAGGGGCTAAGGGTTAGGGGCTAAGGGTTAGGGGCTAAGGGTTAGGGGCTAAGGGGTAAAGGCTAAGGGTTAGGGGCTAAGGGGTAGGGGCTAAGGGGTAAAGGCTAAGATGGAGAAATGGGATTCAGCCTAAAACTAATTTTGAACGTACGCATGTTCCACCAAAACAAGTTCCTTCCCGAGGCCATTTTCCAGCGGCACCATGGCTGCTCCTGGCATTTACTGCTGCCCACGACGATTGTGATTGGCTAAAAGAAATACCAATAAACCAGTTCTTGCATCCCAGAATGCTGTGTGGACTAGCAAGACCCTCTTCTACAGTTATGTGGAGAAAGGTCTGGCAAAGCAAGACAACCTCTACACTGGATACACACACGATTATTTACATCAGTGCTTTCAGAGCATCAATTCTCAGGGTGCAAAAATGTCAATTTTATATCTAAAGTAGATTGAAAATAGCTTCTGACTTCAAAAAATTGAATCTTTGATTTCCCATTTTCTCCATCCTTCCCTGCCTTCTTGTGCACATCTAAAAGAAAAAACATTTGTAGCCTTGCTGTTGTTCCACTGTGAGGGTTTTCAGTTCATTATTCGGCATGCATCAACAGCGCAAGTCACCAAGATGTTATGAAATAAATACTTCAGATGGTGTGAATGAAAGCAACAAGAAAGGTACATGAGCTAAAACCACTCTCCCCCTGAGATCAGAAGTCAGGTTCTTTCTTTTCTTAAGCTACACAGAGATGAGATGAGAGCTGCTTTAACGGACTGTCATACCAACAGGGGAGCATTACACCCCATTGGTTCTCATCCACATGAAAAGCAGAGTGCCGCTGAGAGTGGCCAAGGATGAGGTCTTCAAATCACACAATTACTTTTCTTCCTTTTCCGCGTACAGCAACAGCAAGTGTCACCATCACCCAGCACTGCAGAAAAAATAAGCTTTAGCCTCATCAGGGTGTCAGCATCCTCTCTTTACACAATAACTGGATATATATGCCGCTGTAATTAAAGTCAGCACTCCACAACCTGACCTTTCCCTATGCAAACACTCATTGTCTCAGTTAAAACCGAGGACCCTCCACTGGGACGTAAATGGACATTTCTATGCTTGTGTAAAAGGAAAATGGATGCAAGTATGCACAGGAATGAAATGCGTTTTTGCCTCAACAGGGAAACAAAGCTTGATCGATTGCAACCATCATTATGAGAAAGTGTCGTTGCAATTTTGGCAAGAAACACTTGGGACAGAATGCCCTTGATAGGCACCATCATAACCTATAATCAGAAGATGTGCAAATGATAGAGATGTTTCCCCCGACATTGCGGTGCCGGTCGTCGTCTTTTGGTTCCCTGGGCACTCTCCTGTCAGCGCTCAGGCACGAGAGCTGTTTGTTTAACATGTCACTGGAACAGCAGTGTTGAGACGAAGGGACCAGATGGGGGGAGACGAGTAGACAGGAAATCCATTTAGAGAAGGTATTGTCCTCTCAGTCACTGGGACACACCATTAAGGAAGTAATTGCACTCACAGCACAGACTCAAAAACATATTCACTGGAAATAGCAGTTAGAAACGTTTCCCTCTCACTCCAATGTCTACCAATAAAGTCGGGTGCAACAACAGTAAAGTACCAGGATTAGTTGGTGGGGTGGGGGGGGGGTCATTCATTTGCTGGCAACAATAAATCACCGATTGGTGGGATTGCAACAGAGTACATACGGAGATACACAGGTAAGAGATAATGAGATGTAGCCATGTATCAGCTGATTTAAATGGATCAAATTACTGTATGGTGTCAACAGTTAACTTCATTTAATATTAGATGAGGCGTCAGCCACCGTCGCTGCGTCCGGAGCTTAGCACCGCCCAAGACAACCCAGAGCGTTTTTTTCCGATCCCAGAATGCATCTGTGGTGTAGCCAGACCTTTACTCCACAGCGCTGTGGTGCTAGAGCTTGAAATGGGAGACTAGCGCAATAGTTTGCTGCAGTATCGTTCCTTTTGTACTTACCTGAATCATAAAAGAGTAGCTTGATTATGCACACGTATTACCCAGTTTCCCTCGGAGACCGGCTCACAGACAGACACACACAAGTGTGCGCCCCTTGTCTATGAAATTATGATGAAATGACACCCTATTTTGTTCTCATTTAAGCTTTTTATATTCAGTAAGAGGGTGAGGTACACAGGGCCTAAAGCTGTCTCGGGTCATTAAACCACACATTTTCTTTCTTCTTTCAGAATGGGTTTTCTGGCACTAACAGCAGACAGAGCTGACAGATTAGACAGGGGGCTCGTTTCGTTCACAGGCTGGCTGTGGCCTTCAGGAGGGTGGGCTGCTCGCTGGCGCTCGGGGCAGCAAAACCACGCCTGTCACTGTTTGACGGGGCCAATCCAGTAGTGCAGTCATAGAGAGGTATGATGGATGATATTATGTACACACACACACACACACACATGCCAGCACACTCCTGTGATTTAATCCCTGTCCCTTCATCAAACATCCAGGCGGAGCAGATGGACTGCACAACGCCGAAGCACCAACGTGTCGAGACCTCCATTACCAAATCAATTCTTTGAGCCAGCACTGACTGAACACAGACGTCGTAATACCGTTCATTCATATCTACTGAAGCACATTGTTTAGCACAAAATTATCAAACTCAGAAGATCAGAGAATTTTCTGACATACATAGACAAAACTGCAAGATAGGTGGACCTCTGGCCTACAGCTGGAAAGTAATAAAGCAGAATAACAGTCTCCATGACGCCTGTGTTGATACATGTTGAAGTACATTTCTGTAATTATACGACAGCCAGTCATGATGAACATTTCCTTGAACCATTGAGTGTAAAACAACAGCATCTTGGAAATGAAATTGCATGAGTGCCTTCTTGTCCTGCACAGATGCTTTTAATATCCGTCCTGTTTGACAAGACTGACCCCTAGTGGTGATTCAAGAGGCTTACTTTAAAGCATGAACATGCACTCCTCTGTATAACTGTCAATAGCACAGACATATTAATCCTAGCAAGCCATGTTGCAAAGTAGAACAAAAAGGGTCCGGCTTTACGTCGACACTAACAGAAACTTCAGCATTGAAGAGAGCAGAAGCTGTCAGGCAGTAAATCCAGGAATAAGCAGAGCTACACCACCTAGATTAAGCCAACCATCCCCCAGTCAGACCACAAAGACGGGCATTGTACTTGGATAGCATATAAAGAGAGGAATGGAGAATGATTTTGCAGTGATTTTCAATTATAGTTAGTCTCCCTGGCCTTGGAGTTATGAAATATCTCCCGAACGAACGACAATGTGCTCTATAAATGCTAAGATGCTACGAAGGAGAAGTGACAAAATGGAGAGGAGAATTAGTAATAACAGCAAAAATGGAAAGCAACTGTATCAGGGTACCCCTAGAGTTCAATTAAAGTTAAATTTAAGATTTTTTAAGACCTTTTTAATACCACTGAGGATGAAGTTTAATGCCAACTTCACAGCCATTTAACCCTCGTGTTGTCTTTGGGTCAAATTTGACCCGTTTTCCAAATTTCAAATCTCTTATTTTCTAATTTTGATTAAAAAATAACTGATGATTCAATACAACGCGCCTCGCAAGTACAACAAAAGATCAGATCTCTACTTTCATTCACAATTTTGGGTGTTTTGTTAAATGTTTTAACATAAAAAAAAAAATTGAAATGTTTCGAAACTGAACGTTGACATATACCCTTCTTTGATTATTCTTCCTTTAATATTAGTCTAAATAATTCATCATTCCTGCTTTTTAACTGAAGAATTAGGTACAATTTCCTAAAAAAGGAAATTTATTGACCACGAATTCCCAAAATAAGTGTAAAACTATGTAAATTGGTGACAGTCTTCATACACTGTAGTGAAAATAAGCATTATATGTAAAAGAAAAAGCATCAAAAACATTGGAAAAAAAATAGACAAAGATGCCATAAAAAGTGTTGATTTTCAGTTTTGATGCATCGAAGACAACACAAGGGATAATGGAAAATCAGTATGATATTAGGGAACGTAACCTGAACTTAGAGCATTTTTTATAATACATTCAATCGTACACAGCACACGTACGGTCATAACATCCAAGAAACATGTTTTTATGATATCCTACGACATTGTAAGTTAAATCTATAGTGCTTGTTTCTGTCAATGAGATGAAGAATTCTAAGTAATGACAACAACACTGTTGGCCCGTCCACATGATACAAGCCTTAAGGCCGTTTTATGCTTCTGCGTCAAGGGCGTACCCCCGCAGCCCCCTCCGCGTACCCCCGCAGCCCCCTCCGCGTACCAACGCAGCCCCCTCCGCGTACCAACGCAGCCCCCTCCGCGTACCCCCGCAGCCCCCTCCGCGTACCCCCGCAGCCCCCTCCGCGTACCCCCGCAGCCCCCTCCGCGTACCCCTGCCTGCCCCCTCCCCCCTCCCCTCTCCTCTCCGAGCCCTTTCCTTTGATTTCCTCTGGGGAGGGCGGGACGCCCAGCTAGGCGGTGCCCCATCCCTGTCGTCGCACACATTTCGAGAGCACAACCACTAGTTATGTTTCCATCCACACGTTTTTATCCAAATTAAGTGATATTGAATGAAAAATGCCTTCTGGAAACAGTAAAATTCGATGGAATTTCATGAATATCGACTCAAAGGAAATCCGTTCTGTCTCATCTGATTCTATCTTGATATTTGGCTTATGTGATAAACGCTGATGGAAACCTTATTTGCCTGATAAATAATTAATTGCGATTAAGTTTTAGGTCATTTCATGGTTGCAACGCGCCACAAAACAAAGAAGAAGAAGTTGTAGTTCATTTCCCCCAGTATTTCTCTCCGTCTGCACACATGGCGGCTGTCAAAGACAGATGGACGTGGACGGACGAGGAGACGAGAGACTTTCTGGATTTAATTTATCAGGAACTCGTGAAGGAAATGGCCGACAAAGGTTAGGACAAGCTGTGGGACGTCCTGCGGAGACAATGGAAGACGCTCAGACAGAAAAAAAAAAAAAAAATAGTCTCACAGTGGTGCCGGGGGGGCAATAAAAGACAAGTTGCATCTGCATCGTCATAGCGACGTGTTGATAGCGTTGTAGTTTGCTTGTTATAGCTCGATATGTCGCTATCAGCTGGCACATGAGCTCTATTACAACTTAGCAATATTGATCACATGTTGGTAGACAGTGCGATCCATTTTGTCTAGAAAAACAGCATGTTACTTAGCAACGGGAAATCCTCGTCCAAGTACAAGTACACAGTATCTCGGTGATAAGAAGCGACAGTCTCAGTTCTCACTGCAACGCCACATTTTTACAGAAGAGGAAACCTACCTGAGCCTCCGAGGACCCGCGACCTCCGATCACAGAAGAGGTGGCTGCTGATGCATCATTGCGAGCGACAAATCATCATCAATACCACTCTACCACATCATCATCAATCTCTCTCGAGAAAGACAAAAGTATCTCTCCATGCTAAATCATAAAATCAATGCACTTCTATCAGCGAGAGGGATTGGGTCTCCTAGTGATCTCTGTGGCAGAGTAATGTGAAATCTATCGCAGGTTAGTCCGCATGGCCCGGACAAGACCAAAGACAAGACCCCAGAAAACTTGTATTGATCAGCAGCCACAAGAATGCAAAATGGGAGGGGAATCGAAGACAAATTATCAAATATTTGTGAGATAAATGAGGTAAATATAACTACAGTACTACCTTTTTAACTTACTGTACTGTTATTTCATACTATACTGACTAAATGTCAGTTTTGTCAGCAACACTTTTACAAAAAATATTTTTTTTTAATTCAATCATACTTGAAATTTTACATATTTCACAAAAAACAGCTTAGAGGCAGAGCGCATCCCGTCATCCTCGGAAAGCCACGCCCACCGGACGGAAAACCATCTGCGGCACGGCGGAAACGCTAACAAAGTGCTAGCTAAAATCATCAGATTCAAGCAAATTATTTCAGAAAGCCGTCTCTCAGAGAGGATGATTTAGCTGTGTGTTAGCTAATGTTAGCTTTGTGTTGGCAAGCTAAGGCTAATACAATACTGATTTCTGATTGATCCACGTTCCACTATAACACAAGCTGCATCCTGTCAAAATGGGTTAGCTTAACTTACAGAAACATAGTTAGCCTAAAACTGATATTTGGATGTTTGACTAGGCAGGACACGTAACGTTAGCTTAGTGTCTTCCCATTCTTCCAGCTGATTCCTCACATCTGTATCCACTTTTGTCTTTCTGAAAGCTCAGTTTCAGTTCGGCAACTTATATACAAAGTCTTGGTTCTTTGCCATGTTGGTGGTGAAAATCACCACAAAGCAGCTTTTAGGCAGTCTGCTGTTTGCTAGCGGACGGAGTTGACGAGGAGGAATGTCTCCTGACTACAGGAGACATTAGCTCAGACCGCCAAGCTACCCGACTACAGGAGACATTAGCTCAGACCGCCAAGCTACCCGACTACAGGAGACATTAGCTCAGACCGCCAAGCTACCCGACTACAGAAGACATTAGCTCAAACCGCCAAGCTACCCGACTACAGGAGACATTAGCTCAGACCGCCAAGCTACCCGACTACAGGAGACATTAGCTCAGACCGCCAAGCTACCCGACTACAGGAGACATTAACTCAGACCGCTAAGTTACCCGACTACAGGAGACATTAGCTCAGACCGCTAAGCTACCCGACTACAGGAGACATTAGCTCAGACCGCCAAGCTACCAGACTACAGGAGACATCAGCTCAGACCGCCAAGCTACCCGACTACAGAGACATTAGCTCAGACCGCTAAGCTACCCGACTACAGGAGACATTAGCTCAGACCGCCAAGCTACCAGACTACAGGAGACATTAGCTCAGACCGCCAAGCTACCCGACTACAGGAGACATTAACTCAGACCGCCAAGTTACCCGACTACAGGAGACATTAGCTCAGACCGCCAAGCTACCCGACTACAGGAGACATTAGCTCAGACCGCCAAGCTACCCGACTACAGGAGACATTAGCTCAGACCGCCAAGCTACCCGACTACAGGAGACATTAGCTCAGACCGCCAAGCTACCCGACTACAGGAGACATTAGCTCAGACCGCTAAGCTACCCGACTACAGGAGACATTAGCTCAGACTGCTAAGTTACCCGACTACAGGAGACATTAGCTCAGACCGCTAAGCTACCCGACTACAGGAGACATTAGCTCAGACCGCCAAGCTACCCGACTACAGGAGACATTAGCTCAGACTGCTAAGTTACCCGACTACAGGAGACATTAGCTCAGACTGCCAAGCTACCCGACTACAGGAGACATTAGCTCAGACCGCCAAGCTACCCGACTACAGGAGACATTAGCTCAGACTGCTAAGTTACCCGACTACAGGAGACATTAGCTCAGACTGCCAAGCTACCTGACTACAGGAGACATTAGCTCAGACCGCCAAGCTACCAGACTACAGGAGACATTAGCTCAGACTGCTAAGCTACCCGACTACAGGAGACATTAGCTCAGACTGCTAAGCTACCCGACTACAGGATCACGAGTATGGATAACATTCTCACCACAAAACTGCTCCAGAGTTCGACTGAAAGCGTACCGAGACCACCTCTTCAAGCAGGTCTCGGTACGCTTGTTTGGTGCACCAGAGTGAGACTGCCGCGTTCTCACCTGCCCAACGAACTGCACCTGTGGGACAAACGAACTTGAGTGCGATTCAACTGAACTAAACGAGGCAGGTGTGAAAGCGCTCTGTCTATATATCCCATTTCCATCCATGCAGCTACATGCATTATAAGGATATAATTAAAGTTCAAAATTGGCAATGATATGGAAATCAGAGCTCCCAGATTAGATATACGGTGTGAGATTTTCAATGCAATGACGCTCTCTTGGTGCATGCAATAATTTCTCTTTAACAAGAGCAATTATTTCACACAGGGTAAATAACTCTGGACTCTTCCCTTCTTCCTCATGTAGTCACGGTGTTGCAAAATAAAAATAAGATGCCCAAGTGTTGGTATGCATCCTTAGTTTAAGCTGTTGAAGAAAGCTTTTTACTGAGCTGGGAAAAAAGCCTTCTCTTACTTCGTGGCCTTCGTCTTACATGGTCTTGGAATAACTTGCAAAACCTGCTACATCTAAATGATCCAGTCCCATTAAATGAATTTAAGGCCATGTTAAAATGCCATGTAACTGCCACATGTGACCTGTTGTTTTCCTTTACGTGTGATGCTTGTTTGTTGTGACTCTGCTGTATATCTATCTGCCGTCTCGGCCAGGTCGCCCTCAGAAAAGAGATTTCAATCTCAAGGGACTTCCTGGTTAAATAAAATTAAAAACACTTACCTTGGGCCACTTGGGATTGAGCTCGCAGGCTTTCCCAGCGTCGTCCAGCGCCGCCTGGTGTTGTCCCAGTTTGAGAAGCGCTGCTGAACGGTTACCGTACAGGATGCAGTTCTGCGGGTCCGCGTGCAAGGCATCGGTGTACAAACTCACGGCCGACTGGAAGTCCCCCCGCTGACACGCCTCGTTGCTCTGCTGCACTTTCTCCATGAACTCTGCTTTGCTGAGACCAAACCTGCCTCGTTCGTCTCCAGGAACACAGCGGAGGGGTCTGCCCGCTGTACGAGAACTGAAGATGGAAAACTGGAGAATTGGACAGTGAAAACAGGAGTGAAACAGCTGTAATCAGTCTAATTGAAAAATATCCTGACTGGCAGGAATGCACTTGAGAAAAGAACTCAATAACAACCTGATATACTGGCGTTTGAACGGCTGTGTTTAAAAGACTCTAGCTATGTTTCCATCCACAAGTTTTTATTAGGGACGGGGGAAAGAAATCCATACAGCACAGTATTGCAATACTTTCAGTGGCAATGCTGTATCGAACTAACTAACGACCCATTGTTAGTGCTCATTTATTCCCCTTTACTTTCCCTGTTATGGTCAGTGTCATGTCTGCTGTGAAAATGAAACTAAAGTCCACTGGAAAATTGACAGTTTTAAGTTGTTATCATTCAAAATCTTCTGTATTTTGTCCTCTTTCCGTGTGATTCATACAGTTATTCAAACCAATGTTCCACCCTTGCTATATAAGCCCATAAGGTTTTCTTTCCGCTCAATTCAAAATAAAGCCAATTTGATTCTGATGTTCACAGTCTAGACACGCAGCAAAAGTGGAAAGATCAACCTAATAAAGACATCTTCATCGCTCCAATTAATCTCTTCCTAACAAGATAACGCCTGCCTTAGAGCAAGGCCATCGGCATTAATGTGGGATTGAATGGATTATTGTTCCCAATAATATTCAACTCATTACACCTCTGAACCAGCTGGCAGACAAACCTTGTCAATGCGAGACCCATCACCATCCGACTCAGTCTCACAGCGGATGCAGCCAGCCAATAGCCAATTCACTATCGATTAAGTAGATGAGCGCTGAATCCATTAAACCTCATATTGTCTTCTGTTTCGGGACCCTTGTGTCCCTCGTGGGATTTATTTGGGGTTTTACTTCATAATCTATCAACAAATATTGTCTTTATCTCCATTTCCAGCAGCTGAGATAACATCTATGTTCAGGGAATGAATCAGTCTCTACTAGAACACTATTAAAGATGGAAGTGGGGTTCGTTTTTAGTCATCAGGTTATAATTCATGTTAAAAATCACTATGGAAACAACATAAGTGTCATATCCAGAATAATGTTCTGAGTCAGGAATACATGTTTATCTCAGGAAATAAGGTAAGGTGCTGATTTCAGGTAGAAAACATGGAACTGGGACCATTTTTGTTCTTGTAAAAATTAGAAATGGGTCCAATTTGACCCGAATACCGTACGAGGGTTAAACGAACGGTTTGCTGAGTATTACTGAATCACGACGTCCATCTTGTGTTTCATGTTTTTAGGGCCAGCTTCCTTTTATACCTCTCACCACACCTCAGACTGAATTCTGGGATAGGGCAGGCTGGGTAATTTCTTCCAGAGGGTGGGGGGCAAATGTGAAGGCTTTGGGTATCAAGTAGATTCAGCATCAAGTTCCAGCACAGCACCAATCAGCTGCTTCCTTTGCACCGTCTGTCCTCCATCTTTTCTTGTTCTTCTCTTTATGAAAACTTAATTATTTCCATGTTGTCACGTTTTAACCCTTGTGTTGTCTTCCCTTTGACCTTGAAAACGTTTTTCCCTTATCTCAACGTTTTTGTTGCTTTTTACAAAGTTTTTGTATTTTTCATTTATTTTTTTCATAGATTTTGCCGCTTTTTCCAACATTTTTCGACTTCCTTTATTTCGGATATTAAAAAAAAAACTTTGAAAATGGGTCAAATTTGACCCGAAGACAACATGAGGGTTAAAAGATTAACTTCCTGCTCGACTCTGACTCTCAAATGGGGGTACGTGTACCCCTAGTGGTGCTTGGGAGTACTGCAGGGGGTAATAATTATTTATACTTTTTATTGATCCGCAGAATTACAATTTACACTGTTAGTAATCACTACACACACACGAGAGATGTCAGAGTGAGCCAGCTGGACCTTGCTCAAGGGCACCTGGCAGTGCCCAAGAGGTGAAGTTGCATCTCTCCAGCTACCAATCCACACTCCACACAGGGACTTGAACCGACGACCCTCCGGTTCCCAACCCGGCTCCCTACAGACTGAGCTACTACCACCCATGTGAGACTTTTGCAAAAATGCTAATTTCATTATGCATAACTCCTGAAATAATTATGATATAATGAATTAAGTGATGGATTCTAAACAGTTGAAACGTAGCATTTAAATGTTTTGGTTATTTAGTGAATCCATCACTGCCGGCGCCGTATTCTTCCTCTTTGTAGACTTTTTTATTCTACCAAAGCGGTTTTGTGCTGGTCAGGGGGTACTTGGCTTAAAAAAGCAACTCAAAGGGGGTACAAGCATCCAGTGTTTTATATTCTAGTGTTTAGTTCATTTCTTCAAATACGCCGCATTAATTGCATGTCTTCTTTCTTTCCGTCCTTTATTTCTATATGTCTGTCTTCTTCCTGCCCTTCCTGTCTCTGTTTGTCATTTCTGTCTCCCTCGTTCTCCTGTCCTTTCGGTCCTGTGTCTCTTCGGTCCTTTCTGTCTCTCGTTCTTCTGTCCTTTCGGTCCTGTGTCTCTCCTTTCCGTCCTGTGTCTCGTTCTTCTGTCCTGTCTCTCGTTCTGTCCTTTCCGTCCTGTCTCTCTTGTTCTTCTGTCCTGTCTCGTTCTTCTGTCCTTTCCGTCCTGTGTCTCTCCTTTCCGTCCTGTCTCTCGTTCTTCTGTCCTTTTGGTCTTGTGTCTCTCCTTTCCGTCCTGTCTCTCTTGTTCTTCTGTTCTGTCTCTCGTTCTCCTGTCCTTTCGGTCCTGTGTCTCTTCGGTCCCTCGTTCTGTCCTTTCCGTCCTGTGTCTCTCCTTTCTGTCATGTGTCTCGTTCTTCTGTCCTTTTGGTCTTGTGTCTCTCCTTTCCGTCCTGTCTCTCTTGTTCTTCTGTCCTTTCTGTCTCTCGTTCTCCTGTCCTTTCGGTCCTGTGTCTCTTCGGTCCTTTCTGTCTCTCGTTCTGTCCTTTCCGTCCTGTGTCTCTCCTTTCCGTCCTGTCTCTCTTGTTCTTCTGTCCTTTCTGTCTCTCATTCTGTCCTTTCCGTCCTGTGTCTCTCCTTTCCGTCCTGTCTCTCTTGTTCTTCTGTCCTTTCTGTCTCTCGTTCTTCTGTCCTTTCGGTCCTGTGTCTCTCCTTTCCGTCCTGTGTCTCGTTCTTCTGTCCTTTTGGTCTTGTGTCTCTCCTTTCCGTCCTGTCTCTCGTTCTTCTGTCCTTTCCGTCCTGTGTCTCGTTCTGTCCTTTTGGTCCTGTGTCTCTCCTTTCCATCCTGTCTCTCTTGTTCTTCTGTCCTTTCTGTCTCTCATTCTTCTGTCCTTTCCGTCCTGTGTCTCTTCGGTCCTTTCTGTCTCTCGTTCTTCTGTCCTTTCCGTCCTGTGTCTCTCCTTTCCGTCCTGTCTCTCTTGTTCTTCTGTCCTTTCTGTCTCTCGTTCTTCTGTCCTTTCGGTCCTGTGTCTCTCCTTTCCGTCCTGTGTCTCGTTCTTCTGTCCTTTTGGTCTTGTGTCTCTCCTTTCCGTCCTGTCTCTCGTTCTTCTGTCCTTTCCGTCCTGTGTCTCGTTCTGTCCTTTTGGTCCTGTGTCTCTCCTTTCCATCCTGTCTCTCTTGTTCTTCTGTCCTTTCTGTCTCTCGTTCTTCTGTCCTTTCCGTCCTGTGTCTCTCCTTTCCGTCCTGTGTCTCTCCTTTCCGTCCTGTGTCTCGTTCTTCTGTCCTTATGGTCTTGTGTCTCTCCTTTCCGTCCTGTCTCTCTTGTTCTTCTGTCCTTTCTGTCTCTCGTACTCCTGTCCTTTCGGTCCTGTGTCTCTTCGGTCCTTTCTGTCTCTCGTTCTTCTGTCCTTTCCGTCCTGTGTCTCTCCTTTCCGTCCTGTCTCTCTTGTTCTTCTGTCCTTTCTGTCTCTCGTTCTTCTGTCCTTTCGGTCCTGTGTCTCTCCTTTCCGTCCTGTGTCTCGTTCTTCTGTCCTTTTGGTCTTGTGTCTCTCCTTTCCGTCCTGTCTCTCGTTCTTCTGTCCTTTCCGTCCTGTGTCTCGTTCTGTCCTTTTGGTCCTGTGTCTCTCCTTTCCATCCTGTCTCTCTTGTTCTTCTGTCCTTTCTGTCTCTCGTTCTTCTGTCCTTTCCGTCCTGTGTCTCTCCTTTCCGTCCTGTGTCTCTCCTTTCCGTCCTGTGTCTCGTTCTTCTGTCCTTATGGTCTTGTGTCTCTCCTTTCCGTCCTGTCTCTCTTGTTCTTCTGTCCTTTCTGTCTCTCGTTCTCCTGTCCTTTCGGTCCTGTGTCTCTTCGGTCCTTTCTGTCTCTCGTTCTTCTGTCCTTTCCGTCCTGTGTCTCTCCTTTCCGTCCTGTCTCTCTTGTTCTTCTGTCCTTTCTGTCTCTCGTTCTTCTGTCCTTTCGGTCCTGTGTCTCTCCTTTCCGTCCTGTGTCTCGTTCTTCTGTCCTTTTGGTCTTGTGTCTCTCCTTTCCGTCCTGTCTCTCGTTCTTCTGTCCTTTCCGTCCTGTGTCTCGTTCTGTCCTTTTGGTCCTGTCTCTCCTTTCCGTCCTGTCTCTCTTGTTCTTCTGTCCTTTCTGTCTCTCGTTCTTCTGTCCTTTCTGTCCTGTGTCTCTCCTTTCGGTCCTGTGTCTCTTGTTCTTCTGTCCTTTCGGTCCTGTCTCTTCTGTCCCCTTTCTGTCTCTCGTTCTGTCCTTTCCGTCCTGTGTCTCTCCTTTCCGTCCTGTGTCTCTCCTTTCCGTCCTGTCTCTCGTTCTTCTGTCCTTTCCGTCCTGTGTCTCTCCTTTCCGTCCTGTGTCTCTCCTTTCCGTCCTGTCTCTCGTTCTTCTGTCCTTTCCGTCCTGTCTCTCGTTCTTCTCTCCTTTCCGTCCTGTGTCTCGTTCTGTCCTTTTGGTCCTGTGTCTCTCCTTTCCGTCCTGTCTCTCTTGTTCTTCTGTCCTTTCTGTCTCTTGTTCTTCTGTCCTTTCTGTCCTGTGTCTCTCCTTTCGGTCCTGTGTCTCTTGTTCTTCTGTCCTTTCGGTCCTGTGTCTCTTCTGTCCCCTTTCTGTCTCTCTTTCTTTCTGTCTTCTTTCTCTCACTCCTCAGCCAATATTACATGAAGTTAACTATTGACACAACGCAGTAACGTGAGATATTTAAATCAGCTGACCCATGGTTACGCCTCATTATCTCCGTGGTTACGCCTCATTATCTCCATGGTTACACCTCATTATCTCTTACCAGTGTGTCTCCGTGTGTACTTCATCAACAGACGTCCCACCAATCAGTCCCAAAACGTCCCCGTTAGAGAGGAGACGTCTTAAATATTTCACCATAAATCTTTGCAATCATTCCCTGAGAGAACCGAGCAGCTCGGCCTTGTTGTATCTTCCACATTTTTATCTAATTTGCCATTTTCAGCCTGAAGATCGCTAGCTCGAAGTTTGTTGGTGGTTCCCATAGCGAAGGATTTTGAGACAAAAGAGCGATAGATAGATAGATAGATAGATAGATAGATAGATAGATAGATAGATAGATATTGATCCCATTAAAACTGGAAATTATAGTGTTGCAGCAGCAAAATCAGTCACACAGCACAGAATATAAATATAAATGATCTTTATTTGTAATAAATAAATTTAATAATAAATTAATTAAATTTAAAATTATAAATACAATTATTATAATTATAAATCAGTCACTGCACAGAATATACATATAAATCATATGTACAAATAAATTAATTTAATATTAAATTATAAATTAGATACTTTATTCATCCTGAAGGAAATTTTAGGCATCCAATAACAACCATAACACAACAAACACAACAAACACATCACACACACACAATAAAACTAACTAACAGAAATGCAGTGCCCATGATAAGGTGATACTATGGTCGACTGTGTGTCATGATGACAGTGGAAGGGTGCAGGGATTGAACAGTGCAGTAGATCATGATAAAATATTGACTATCAAATATAAAACATAACCTATAAACTGAGTGAATAAGAACACTATGTAACAGGGAATAAGTTATAAGGTGTAGATCCACAGTCCAGGTTCTGTATGAGGGCTAACACAGCCAATAAGAAAGTTGTACAGCAGACAAATGATATGATTTATCCTGGAAATGCACTTCTAGTGATGCAGACTATCGCCTATAAGCTCAATGCAATGCAACAGATCATGTTAACCATTGGGTTTGTTGTTGTAGGTCCCGAAGAGGAAACCCACCTTTCAGAAATACCCAAACTGAAGGGGGACGAGGTCCACAACCTCCAACCGTCAGCTCTGTCACACCTGCTGACATCCAAAAGGATAGCTCAGGAGAAGCATCTATTATAGATCAGTGCTTCCAGGGCTCAGAGAGAGAGAGAGAGAGAGAGAGAGAGAGAGAGAGAGAGAGAGAGAGAGAGAGAGAGAGAGAGACAGAGAGAGAGAGAGAGAGAGAAAAGGAGAGGACGGCAGAGATAAAGGAGATGAGAAAGGAGACAGAGAGAGAGAGAGAGAGAGAGAGAGAGAGAGAGAGAGAGAGAGAGAGAGAGAGAAAAAAGTAGGAGAGAGAGAGAGAAAAGGAGAGGACGGCAGAGAGAAAGGAGACAGAGAGAGAGACAGAGAGAGAGAGAGAGAGAGAGAGAAAAAGTAGGAGAGAGAGAGAGAAAAGGAGACGACGGCAGAGATAAAGGAGAGAGAGAGAGAGAGAGAGAGAGAGAGAGAGAGAGAGAAAAGGAGAGGACGGCAGAGATAAAGGAGAGAGAGAGAGAGAAAAGGAGAGAAAGGAGATGAGAAAGGAGAGAGAGAGAGAGAGAGAGAGAGAGATTCTGCCTTCAAACCAACTCTCCCTCCAGAGGACTAGCAGGACCAGAAAAGGATCATCAGTGATTTCAGAGGCAGGTCCACGGCCTCCAGTACTGGACAGGATGGAGGATAACGTGAGCCTACAGCAGCTAATCACACTAAAGGAGACAGTCATCTCTCTCCATAAGCAAATACAGTCTGGTATGCACAGTTATGTTGAATTGTGTGGATGTGTGTATACACACACACACACACACACACACACACACACACACACACACACACACACACACTTAACCTTCCTGCTACTGTAAGTTATTGGCAGTGCAAGCTTCTGTTCATGCAAAAACTAAGTGAAGTTGAGTTTATTGCCTTATTTGTAGACTGTGTGCTCTTTTATTGCCATTTAAACCCCGCTGATGTCGGCTACTATCTGCTCCCAGAGAGCCACACAGCCAGGTGCAGCAGCATGCATGACTGGGAAATCGAGAGGTCTTCTACGAGGGTTTTTTCGGGAATGGTCAGTTTGTATTTCCTGCCCAAGACGCGAGGTAAAAAGTTTTTTACAGAGGGGCAATTATACAACAACTACAAAAATGGCAGCTCACATAACAGTGTAGAAAGCAGCAAAGTAGTTTATCATGGAGCCCGTTTACCTTCTCCTTCAGAGGCGCCTGCTTCTCCATCCTGGGTGTCTGCTTGGGTTTGTGCGGCGGCTTCTCGCTCTCATCCCTTCACACTCCTTCTTTTCTGGCTTTTAATCGACTTTTTGCATCCGAAAGGTGTCCAAAAGTCAGCAAAAAGGTCCTCTAGTAGCACGAGGGTCGACAAACTGCGAGAAAAGCCACAAAGCCTGAGCCGTGTGGCGTCCAGGGGGAACTTTTCTTAAGGAAAGTACGCCATGTTGTCAAATATTTTCCTTTTTTCTGCTGTCCCCCCCCCCCTCTCTGTTGCCATAGCGGGTTTGAGAGCGCTGTCCACAGCGAGGCAGAGACATGGAGCTGTGTGGGCGTCTGAGTCAATTCATCAATTAATCGTTAATGTAGCACTCGGGTGAGGTTTGTTTGGCTTTTAAACGCGTTATGCCGTTTTTGAAGTGGCATTTAAAGCTAATGTTGGCTAACTTTCGGGTCGAAGGCGTTCACGGACGCTGCCAGGGCGCGGGGGGCCGCTGGCACGGGGCACGCGCACACCGGTCTAAATTGATGCCACACCTGGGCTGAGTGATGCTGCGTTCAGGTCTTATTGTTCATCCGGAATTATTAGCAGCCAAGATAGATAGATATCTATAGATATTTATATATATAGCAAATATTGAATTTCTTCCTGTATGTGCTATTCAGATTATTTTTGGACCCTCCTCCACAGCGCTGTGGAGGAGGGTCTGGCCATGAGAGATGAGTTAAAGGTAGATTCACGCAGATACGTCATCAGAAAGGAAAACAGCGTTACAATTCATGGTACAAATTTGATGCAACCTGGAAGTATTTTATAATTTCATAATTTCCTAGAATAGAATACATGCAGCTCTTCACCAGCAGATGGAGCAACATCCTTTACTGTGTGTGTGTGTGTGTGTGTGTGTGTGTGTGTGTGTGTGTGTGTGTGTGTGTGTGAGTGTGAGTGTGTGTGTGTGTGTGTGTGTGTTGACCTTCTACAACCAGAAATACCAACATGCTTCTTTAACTCAGGACAGTTCCACCTGATGAAGTTCTGGGTTCCTCCAACCATGACTGATAAACCGCCTGACTCAAGTCACATGTGAAGATACTTAAATACATATTTTAAAATATATTTAAAATATATTTAAAATATATGTAAAAAGGGAGAAAGGTCCAAGGCCCTCTTCTACATCCCAGCTGAGAGCCTTTACCTTCAGCCGACACCTGAAGGCAGCGTACAGATGATCAGAGTTACTGTCTGACTGGTGAGGAATGTCTGTTGCTTTCCTCTCCTGTGGTGTGGCTGATATGCTGAGCGTAGCTCCAGATGGACCCGTATGGACCCGTATGGACCCGTATGGACCAGTATGGACCAGTATGGACCAGTATGGACCCGTATGGACCTGTATGGACCAGTATGAACCCGTTTAAGGGGGTCAGCTGGACTCTGGTTTTGTCTCGTTGATGAGACGCTGCGTCTGCTGCAAAGAAGCAAAGAGGTGTCCGTGTGTTTCATTAATAACATTTCACACACACACACAGACTCTGACAGACACACACACACACACACACACACACACACGACAGACAGAGACACAGACAGTCACTCTCTCTCACACACACACACACACACGCTCTCTGACAGACAGACAGACACACACACACACACACAGGCTTACCAAATTATTAAATAGATGACAAAGTAACTTCTATGATGGCTCATATTTATAAAGTAGCAGCAAATGGAAACAATCATTTTTGGGTGAATAAAACGAAGAAGACGTGACACGTAGCCTCGAAGACAGAAGAGAAAATAAATTAAAAAAACATTAAAAAACACTGCATCTGAAATATTTCTTTGTATTTTTTAACTATTTTTTTTCTTTGCGTGCACAATCAGAACCAGAAAAGCATGAATAAATTAAGTGTCATAACACTTATGAGGAGTTTGCCTTGTTGCAGCAAACATAAATATATTAAAGATTAATATGAAATAACGAAACAATAAATACAGAAACAAGTAAGACATACACAACTCTGTACCACTAAGAAGAAAGAGGCTGTATGGATTAGTGCAGCATGGACACACAGGATGAAGGAAAGAATTTATCTCATATTTGTACTCAACAAGTGAAGGAAGTGTCCCGGTGTGACGTCACAGGCTCAGCTGGGGGACCAGAAGGAGACCCGAGGGTGACCTTCCCCCGCGTGCTGTCAGGAAGAAGAGGAGATGGGCGTGTGACAACATGTGGACCATGAAACCCATGACTGACAACATATTGCATAACTCTCTGTCACCCAAGGGACATTTCACACGCTGTCCTCTCTCCGTGTCCCACACACACACACACACACACACACACACACACACACACACACACACACACACACACACACACACACAGCCGTCTTTACCAAAAGAGTCGCGACTATTTTGGCCCCCGGTGCCCGCGTAAAATGTTACCAAAAGCGGGCTCCGTGTGGAGGGGGGCCGCTTCAAACCTGAATGATCCGCCTCAGGACGGGAACTGGAACAAAAACTCAGTCTGTAAATGTCACGTGTATATATATATATATATATATATATATATATATATATATATATATATATATATATATATATATATATATATATATAATGGATAGGCTACAGGTGTCTCTTGCTGAGTTCTGTCCCGTGTGTGTTGTTGAGTTTAGAGTATTTTTAATATCCATCTCGAGACTTTTATTGCAAAATATCTTATCTGTATATGATGAGTTGTCTTTATTTTGCACATCCCTTCACATTTGAATCATAGGCTCTAGGTCTGCACTCCCGGTCAGGGGAGGGGAGGGGGAGGCGAATGCCTCGCTCTGATTGGCCTGCGAGTGGCCGAGCCCACAGCATCCCAGTGTATTTATGCAGAGCGGAGGGAGGACGCAGGTCCGGATCAGCGCCTTCCAGCCCAGCCCGTCACCCCGCCATCCGCCCGGTAACCGGTGAGCTGCTTTGGTTGAATGAGAAAATGGATGTTTTGGGTTTTGTCTCTTGAGCGGGGGGGGGGGGGCTGCTAGCCCACCTTTACGCAATTATTAAATCAATTAGAAACTTTCAACATAAAACGCAGTAACAGGTAGCCAGATAGTGTGGGGTGTTTGTTTTTTGGGGGGGGGCATTAAGTCCGACTCCCTGGTGAGTGTAGCTGACCCAGAGGGACAGACACAGAGCTGGAACCGACCCAGAGGGACAGACACAGAGCTGGAACCGAGCCAACGTAGAGAACTTTTTATTTTATTAACTTTATTAGATTAGATTAGATTATACTTTATTCATCCCACAACGGGGAAATTTCCTTATTACAGCAGCAGCATTTTCTTATGGTCGTTATTAGGCAAATAAAACACAGACACAGATCATTTCTATTTATATTCTGTGCGACTGATTTATAGTTATAATTTCATTCATAATTTTTAATAATTTCTAATTTTTAAGAATAATTTCTAATTTTTAAGAATAATTTCAAATTTTTAAGAATAATTTATAATTTTTAAGAATAATTTCTAATTTTTAAGAATAATTTCTAATTTTTAATAATTTATATTTAATAATTTATTAAATTATTATTAAATTTATTTATTTATTACATATAATTTATATGTATATTCTGTGCTGTGTGACTGATTTTGCTGCTGTAACACTATAATTTCCCATTTTAATGGGATCCATCCATCCATCCATCCATCCTTCCATCTCTCTCTCTCTATCTTTCTATAATCTGCCATCTTTCAAAAATAGGCCTGATAACCATCCAGGGCCGATAACTGGTCGGTCTCACCTTTGTTGGTCTAATTGCGTCTCTGAGAACTCATTTCTCTGCTGGTGTCCCCCTCCCCCAGAGATGAAGACCCAGCAGCAGCATCTCCACGTGGCCACCCCCCTAAGACAGAGCCTGGCCCTCACCAAAGCAGCCGGGACGTCCGTTTACCTCAAACTGGATTCATCTCAGCCCACGGGGTCCTTTAAGATCCGGGGCATCGGACACCTCTGCAAAACTGTAAGTCCGTCTCCCCTGGAGAGGTGGAGGATCTGAGGATTCTGGGTTAACCGAGTAGTTGTTGGGTCTCTAAAATGTCCGAAAATTGTCAAAAACGCTCACGATGACGTCATTAAATGTCTTGTTTTGCGAGGCTGTCCTTCCCCTGAAAAACGCTCCCATAAGTCGATGGTTCCAGCCTCATTCTGACCTGTATTTAGTTTTCTAGAGGCGGCGCCCTCTAGTGGTCGTAGTAGTTCGGACGGGAGCGGAGCAGGAAGTAAGTTGAGGAAGTATAACGGGCGTTATACGGTAGCCGAGCTGGCGTGTGCAAAGTGACGTCATGAGAGCCCGTTACTGTTCATAATCCGCGTGGTGGTCTCTCCCCGATGTGAGTCACATGCTCAGATTTAAACGGTTTACGACATAACTGTCATACTGAGATTAGTGAAATCCATGAAATAATAAAGTTTATCATTATGAACAATAACAGAAGATGGGAATCATTTCAGAACCGTTGTAGCTATCTATGGTTGATTGATGCTAACGTTAGCTCAAAACACCATTCAACTGACTACACTCTGCTGTGCCCTGCCCTGCTACTACGCCCTGCTACGTCCTGCTACGTCCTGCTGTGCCCTGCTACGTCCTGCTATGTCCTGCTATGTCCTGCTACGTCCTGCTACGTCCTGCTACGTCCTGCTGGGCCTTGTAATGCCGCACAGTGTCCTGCTATACCATGAACTACTACAAAGAACTACTACAAACTACTATTTTTGTGACTGTTATTGCCACTCTTCATTCTAACCCCAACCGGTCGTCAGACACCGCCTACCAAGAGCCTGGGTCTGGGTCTGGGCCTGGGTCTGGGTCTGGGTCTGTCCCAGGTTTCTGCCTAAAAGGAAGTTTTTTCTCGCCACTGTCCCACTGTTGCTTGCTCTGGAGGAAACTACAAGAACTGTTGGGTCCTTGTAAATTCTGGAGTGTAGTCTAGACCTGCTCTATCTGGTCTAGACCTAGTCTATCTGGTCTAGACCTACTCTATCTGGTCTAGACCTACTCTATCTGGTCTAGACCTACTCTATCTGTAAAGTGTCTCGAGATAACTCTTTGGTGAATTGATACTATAAATAAAATTGATGGACACTAATGGATTCATCTTTGCAGCTCTGCTCTCCTGCGGTTCAGGTGTCTGACTGTCTCGTGTCTTGTTTGTCTCGTAGTGGGCAGAGCGAGGATGCGAGCGCTTCGTCTGCTGTTCAGGTGAGTCGTCTTCGCCTCTGTGTGGAAGCTTTGGAAGAAATTGTATTTTTGGTTCGGCGCCCCTAAAGCAAGGACGTCAGACTCAGTTACTGACATAAGCATCGCATCCAGGCCCAGACACGTAGAGGTTATTACTTTCATTT